>JAQPZY010001183.1:600000-1162500 GCA_029931535.1 Margaritifera margaritifera | reverse complement strand
TTCTGAGACCTGAGAGATAGGTCGTAGGTGATTGCAATTACAAATGCGAGAACTGAAGTCCTAAATTTGCTACCGTTACTACCCTACATGTTTATATAAAAGATGCAAATTTTAATAAGTTTTGAACGATGTTAAAGCTAAAATTATCATTTTGCGGGACAAAATTCTAATCTCGAAATGTTGCTACAACTACCCATTATTGTTACTACTACTGATAATAATAATAATAATAATAATAATAATAATAATAATAATAATAATAATAATAATAATAATAATAATAATAATAATAAATTATTTAATGTGTTGAATTGGAAACCGAAATGTTCTTAAATCAGTGATTATATCACTAGGCTACTTTAAGAACATTTTAATTCGAAATTCTACATTTATTCGGGGCACAGGAATTTGACGTTAGAGAGTGTTTACTTTCTTTGCTGGATCGTTCCATATAAATTCTTTATTATGTAAACATCTGTCTAACGTCAAGCCCCTGTGATTCTGAGAAAAATGATTTTCTCACATATACTCAACCACCATCACTTTCTGTTGGCCGATAAATGAGATCCCATGATATGATGTTGGTTTCGGGGATCCCAAACCTTGTATGATATAATGTTGCTTTGCGGATTCCAAACCTTGTATGATATGATGTTGGTTTCGGTGATCTCCAAAACCACTTTCATTTTATACAAGGTTTTGGGTCTGATTTATCTTAATCCTTTTTTTAAGACACATTTTATATCTAGCGCAGCACAAGTGATTGACGGAGACCATTGCAGAACAAGAACAACAAATATGGCAACCTCCATAGTTTCACGATGTTTGCTGCCAAGGTAAGCACACGTGGATCATATCCAAATGGTATCCACTCATTGTCAACATAGTTTCCTTTCTTCGAATGAATGAACTATACCTTTGCAATGTTTCGAAAATCTAGTATGATGCCAATGTAATTTGCAATAAGTACATTTTCACACTTGTATTGGGTGGACCCATTTTTCAACCAACGCGATATCTCTATATACACCGAACAATTGTAAATGCTTGTGTATTTCGGTGTGGATTTGATTTTTTTTTTTTTTTTTTTTTGCGTATTTTGGTGTTTTTAGTAATGCTGAAGTTAACACCGCCATTAAAGTTCGGATTATATTAATGTGTTTTGACGTTCTTTGTGGGAATACTAGGCTGAAGATAATGCAATGATTATGGACTGTAGAAATGGGCAATGAACAGTTGCACCGAAAATGGTTTATAATTGCAAGTGGGGGGAAAAAAAGTGGTCCAAAAGACCAAGCACAGTTTATTTTTCGAAGCCACTGCTCCTTCAGCTCAACTTAAATTAACTATAAGTTAAAAATTTACCTTTTTTATCTGTGCCATATTTCACATCCTTAAAAGGTGTACCCACCAACTATATTTGAGATGATTGGATATATTCACACATGTTCATCCTGCATACTAATGGCGAAACGATTCATCGATATATCAATGCATCGATACTTTTGCCATATCGATACACGTATCGATACAAGAGGTGAAGAATCAATACAAAACGATATATACCCTATATAAGTTACTTTAATCTTCAGCAGTCATGAATAATTATTAGTCGTTTGCCTTCTTATTCTTTAAACTGAGAATCGATAATGTATCGTATCGTAGGCTGTGTATCGTGAATCGTATCGATATGCGGCACCGGTGTATTGTTTCACCCCTAATGCATACACTATACATGCATACCTGATAGCAAGTGCTGCTCCAGTCCTTAAGAGAGCTATAATGTTAACTCATGTATCAATATATAGATTATCCATAAGTGCATGCTTTTATTCATTGTGTCAACTGGAAGTTTGTTGTCAAATTGAGTTGTGTGTTGGAAAAATTCTGTCATCCAATAAATGTGACTTTTTTTTTTAATTCTACCCTTTAGCAAAGCAATACTGTGCAACCAGTTACAAAAAACAGTCAAAGTCTGGAATAAACAAGAAACTATTTTTTACATAAAAACATGGACAATAATTGAAAAAAAATGAATATATATCAAGGTCCAGGCTGGACTCTAATATTTGGGTGAAATGACTTCTCTCTTCAGCCAGAATAGGGCAAAGTTATTCAAAGACGGTGGCTATTTGTATGATGGCTTTGTAATAACTTTTACAAAGACTATTTGCATGGCAGTTATATACCTGCTGCAGAGACTATCCACATGGCATCTGATGAATGCATTATGATGAGTGAAATATTCTGAATCACCTTGCACCATCAAGATTCTGATTGCATGCCATTTGTCCATATGGTTGACTTGGCTGAGGGAGATATGTCCCTAGATATTGAGTATTTACTTAAAGATACGACATTTACTGAATGTTAGATACTTTTGTGTCAAATTAATTTAGAGTGATGACATGCCAGGACTTGAAATCGATGCAAGCAAGGTAACAATTTACTAGTTACAATTCTGATATTACTAGCTGAAAAAAAAGTGAACTGTAAGCTTCTTGATAGAGATATTTTGAAGATATTTTAGAAGTGTGTTTACATTTTTATTTGAAAATATGAAATATGCTAGTGGACATTGAAAATAGGCTGATTTTTGCTAGTTGTAAATATTACAGTTATCAAGATGCTGCTAGTGCTGAAAAAAGTTAATTTTGAGCTCTGCATGTTTTAACATGAAGTTATGTGCAGTACGTTGTGGTCATGTGAATAGTCTTTTTAAAGTTGAAGTATGTGGCAGCCATGCAAATAATCTTTCCCTATGCAGTACATGCTGCCATGAGAACAGTCTTTCCAAGATGAGGTACATGATGGCCATGCAAATAGTCTTTCCAAGACGAGGTACATGATGGCCATGCGAATAGTCTTTCCAAGATGAGGTACATGATGGCCATGAGAATAGTCTTTCCAAGATGAGGTACATGATGGCCATGCGAATAGTCTCAACCATGTCAAAAATAGAGAGAAGTAAATGTAAAAAGTTCAAAATGCATAATGTTCAAAATAGTCACCTGAAACTTTTGCTTTTGTATATTTTCATGTCATATGGTTAAAGTACCGGTAGATGAAATACTTTTAAAACTTTATAAAATATTAACACTTTTCTTGTTTTGCTTCACCACACTTGTATAACATAGTTATGACAGCCTCTAAAATAGGTTACAGTTGAAAATTGGCAGCTGTTTCCATAGTAGAAGTCATCTTTTGATGATGATATATTGGTTAAAGTGATTAATTTTATAAGTAATGGACCTGGATATGTCCACTGAATCATAATTCGCTTTCAATTCAGCTAGATAAATTTAGTTTTTCAAAGGATAACATGGATAATGTAATGTAACGGATAACATGTACATTTTCTATGTGAATTCCATAGATAGCAATGTAATTTCAGGCATATATGATCATCAGATTATCACCCGAATTGACTTAAGAGCATTAAACTTCTTTTTCTAACTTTCCACTGTCCTTTTGATGAGAAAATTGACACAAAAGTTAATGTTTTACTTTGTTTATTAATGCATAGTATTGTAACAAAAATGTTTTTTGGGGAATGGCATTAAGTCAAGGCATTGGGAAGTGAACTTACATTTTTGGACATGTTTAGGTGAAATGACAGACTCGAGGCTGATTATTTCACCTGAATCACCCCCATTGCACTAACCCTGATTACCATGCAGTGTTATAAAGCTTCCTTTGCTATGATTAGGAATTGCTCACATGTTGCAATGTCAGTCAAAAACATCATAAAGAGTTGGTCAGTTGCACTTATCTTAGGCTTTGCCTATTTGATATTACTATTTGATGGCAGGTTTTGCAATGAAAGTTAGATAAATAGAAAGAAATTAACATGCATTACAATTTCTGCACATGCGATAAAGTAATTTGTTAAACAAAGCACAATATATATTTAACACTGAAAAAAAAATTGAAAATAGCATAACCTAAGGTCAATGCTGTATTCTTCAAAAATATAGATTTCTGACATATTCTCTTTCAGCTAATATGTGCCAATGTGTGTGTGTGTGTGTAATGTAATCATTGTCATTCTTTTTTATGTTTTCAGGACACTGGGAGGCCACTGTAAAAGAGAATTACAGCATAGATTATTGGATGACAAACTGACATGTTGTGCTTGGAACAGGCCTGTCTCTTTGACTACCAGACATGCTTCCAGTAAGTGTAATTTCTATGGGAATAATAAAGGCAAGAAATCATTTAATCAAAATATGATATGACCATAACATCAGTATCTAACATCTTAAGTAATTCTAGTTCACATATACATCAGTATTAAGTAATTCTAGTACACATATACAAGATTGTGCCTAACTATGAAACACAGAATGTATTAGAATGTTTTCCATGTGTTGTCATCATTGCCATTGTTTTTACCCTGAGCCAGTTTTCACAAGAGGCCATTACCGTATATACTCACATATAATTCAATACCAACTGCAAACTGCATAGACCCAGATCTGCTGTCACATAATGCGCCAGCAGATCTGGGTCTATGCAGTTTGTAAGGACTAATCAGTAGAACAAACAACATAGACCCTGATCTGCCGGCACATTATGCGACGACAGATCAGGGTCTATGTTGTTTGCATTTGGACCCGCCTTACACACCAGTATATACAGTAATTATTTTCTTTGAAACTTTATAGTTGACATTTGAGTTATTTATTTCTTCATAAAATAGATACAATACATTCAGAGAGAACTGATTCTGAAAAATAAAGTGTGTTAATAAAGAATCACAGAGTTTTGATGAGATGCTCTTGTGATCTGCATGAAGAGGCAGAGCAGGGGTGGAATGTGCTGGACCACTAATATGCTCATTAGAATAGGCTTGGTCTTTTATATATTCAACTGGAAAAAAACACTCATACCTTAGGGAAAGCAGCCATTCGAATACATGTTTATTATTTAAGACAATATATGCTGTCTCTCATAAACAAAGAATTCATCACAACCAATTATAGATTGGGGACAAAGAATTCATCACAACCAATTATAGATTGGGGACAAAGAATTCATCACAACCAATTATAGATTGGGGACAAAGAATTCATCACAACCAATTATAGATTGGGGACAAAGAATTCATCACAACCAATTATAGATTGGGGAGAGCATTTCCAGATCACAAAATTGAGTGCTGTAACTGTTTAAGGTAAAACTCTTAGGAAACTTTCTACTTGCTTACCATGCACAAGTTACTTTATTATATTGCATTGGGAATGATACTAACAATATCACCTTTCTCTAGGCTGTATCTCTGCATTGTAATATTTTAGGTGCTTTTTGGTTCAACAGCTCTTAAAAAGTTTAGATTGACTGCATGATGTTTGTATGTATGTTTTTATTTCAGATATAGGTTGAGAAGCTGAAATAAAGGTTAGATTGGCTGATAACTTATATATGTACATTTGTGTTTCAGGTACAGCAGAGACACAGGCCAACAAGCGACCCCGTCGCTGGTTCCGATGGTTTCTGGTGACAACTGGGACTGGTACACTGTTGTATTTAGGGAAGCAGAGAAGAGGGAAATCAGGTGACACTTTAGAACCCAAACTTGCTACCAACACCCAGGTAAATGACTAATGTCCAGTTATTTCCACCATCCTAGAGAACTATAAAGTCTGATCTAATTAATCTAATTCATTGATTAATTACTATAAACCTATATTTTTGGCATGCTAATTAATTTCACACATTTTAGATTGACTGCATAATGCTTATGTATGAACATTTGTATTTCAGGTATTGGTTGAAAAGCTAATAGGGTAATAGGATCACAGCCATGAAATTAAATATTGTCATTAATGTAGATATCTTGACCCTTAAATTTTCTGGACAGCATATTTTAAAATTTTTTAATAAGTTTCAGTAGTACATAAAATTACTAGATATCAGCTATGTTTTTTACAGAAAAAAATAAATAAATAAAGTTTTAATGTAAACTAAGGTAATATTTACCCGTACTCAAAAACAGGTGATTGAATAAATGACCATCAAGCCATGAAACCAGTCTGATTTCTCTGATATTACATGGATTGACTGAAGGTGTTGCCAGTGTGCAGCAGTTGAAACAGCTGACATGCTCCACAACTCATGATCATGCACTTCCATAAAACAAAAAGTGCTAAACATCTCTGACACACGAGCTTCAAAAGTAAACGTTCTTGTCTTTTCAGTTTTATTCAATGGAAAATCCCCCTTGATTACCTCATTTTTGGATGTAGCCAGTTCAGTCTTCAGACCTATATAACAGCATTCCATGATTAAGTGCCCGAACCAGTCTAAGTGATTTGGCTTATTTGCATATTTGTGGGAAATCCTTGCCATATTTGGAGTTGTAGTGTCGAGATTTCAGTATGGCTCCAGTAGCCACATATACATGTTTTTAAGAATTTAGATTAAAGAAACAGATCTGCAAAAATAGATTGCACAAATGTTTGACATCAGGAAACCAGGAAACTGAATAGCTGCAAAAATAGTTGGTTTAAAGTGGTTACGTGGTAAATTGACACTCAATAAATTGTTTCATTTCTAGTATGGAGGATTGTTATTACAAGTCAGTAGTCAGTGGAAATCACTATTTATTATGATTTTATGGGTTGGTTTTTTTTAATACTGCTATGATCCAAAACTGAATTCAGTTTAACTGTATCTGTTATACTTTTCTTGCAAATTGATGCTGGGTCATCACAGGGAGATCAATGCATGTGGTTCTTTCATCATGCTCAGATGAGTTTTTCCAGAGTTATTCCCCTTTAGGGTGTTAAATGTATTTAATACATAAGCTAAGGTGTGTAACTAGACCAACACTTTTGGATAAATTACTCTGAAACTTGGCAGACATTACCGACATCCAGTGAACATGTGCATTCTTTTCTGTAATTTTTATCATTTGTGAATGTTCTTTTGCATGTTTACGAATACATGCATACATTCTGCCAAAGTTATTGCTATTTTTCTCTTGCACCACTCATTAAAACATTGCTGTCTGTTCAATGTTTTGTTGGTTTTAACAGCACTTTAAACACATTATTGACTATATCATGGCAAGGAATCTCGAGCTAAGTGCCTTTCCCAATGACACTCCAAAGCAGATGACCCGAGCTGGCCTGGACAGATATCAAACCCGTGACCCTTATATTACGAGTCCAATGCTGTCAGTTCAAACTCTTGACAAAAACATTAATTGTCCCCATACAAAATTTAATCAGGATCCAGGCATGATCCCATTGGAATTACACGAGATCTCAGTGGGATTATGAAATCCCACTGGAATATCAACATCCCAACAGGGTCCCCACTGTGCAGTGTGCAATAAGTTCCATAATTTTGTTTATCCCAGTGGAATGATGACTGGGATCCCGATGGGATTCTGGTTGTAGATTTAGGATTTCCAGTAAATCTTTTTATTTTAAAGACAATGTCTGTTAATGTTTCAGACTGTTGCTTATTTACAGAAAAAATAGTGTTGAATGAACTACATGTACACATGAATGAAATGAAGGAAAAGCTCCCTTACAGATAAAATTCTCTCAAATTATGAAAACCTCTGAAAAGTTGATGAAACCATGGTGCTACAAAAAATACTGTGACAAAGTAATGGAGGTCAAATGAATGTGAACATATTGTATTTAAATAGTTTTATTTAAAGAGTATAGTCCTGTAGCTCTTATAGGCCAATAATATTTTCCTGGAATAACCAAAGAAATCCGTCAGATTAGGTGAATTTATATATACCTGGCTCATATATTGAAGACCCTTGACTTTTATGAAACCTTGAAAAATATAAACCCAAAATTGGTACTCAACTCCTTTCATATAAGTACAAAGTTTTATTTCTGTATCTGCAAGGGCTTCAGAAGTACATGTATAAAGCTGAAGGAAAAAATGTAGTACTTTGATTTGTGACTTTCACCTTGACACACCTTCTAGCAAAGATACATAAGTGTAAAATACAATGTTTCATCTTTTAAAATTGATCTCAAACAGCTATTTTGTTGTAAGTTATAAAGGAGAAACTGAAAATAATGATTGTTTACTTTGTCCTTGAAGCTAGGACCCCAGATATGGTACTCTGCACTCTAGTAATGATATGCAAGTGTATTAAGTTTCAGCAAGTAATATAATATTTTTTGGCATTAAAATTACTGAGTAGACAAAAATGTGTGATGGATGTACAGATGGATAAAATGTCAGTACCATGACCCCTGCATTTCCTAAAAAGGTGAGGGCAAAAAAAGTACTTGAATTTTCCAAGTCTGAAAAATCCTTCATGAGTTATGGCAGGTATGAAGTCATGACTGTATCTATAGTTTTTTTTTTAACAATATGTACATGAGGTTTCTGGACTTCAAGGAATTAATTACTACTAATCGTATTCTTTTATCATAAAAAAGTAGTTGCAATATTTAAAAATTTTCTTGTAAAAGATTTAATGGAAAATTACTTTAAAATGTTTTGGGAAACCTTGTGACCCATCAGAGAGTTAGTGTATGCACATGCGTCAAATAACACAGCATGGAAACAAAAAAAAAGGCAAAAGTACGTCACATGATACATGATTTTTTTGAAAGCAGACACTAAAACAAATGTATCAGTCAGTCTTGTAAATTTGTTCCCTATGACCAATGCCTAGTTTACAAAACTAGATGTCACATCATTGCTGTGGTACTTTATATGTAGACACCTGTTAGAAGATAGAGTCTCTCAGCTTTAGAAGTACAAATGTCTGTGCTTGACATCTTAGCATTTTAAGCACCTGTGATAGGGATATATAGTGTGTCCAAGAGTCTGGTTAAGTTTGTTTGTGTGTCGATACATGAGCAGTTTTGATAAAAAAAAAATTTTTTCCTCACTTTTATTCCAGTAACCCCTTACCCATTTCATTGCATAGTTGGAAAATAATGATTACCGGTACACTGTCTTTCCTTTGGGTCATGTCTCTGAAAGTTGGCAATGGGGTTCTGAAAGAAAAAACCTTTTGATAAAAGATTTAAATAATCATTTTTCAAGTCATGTCATATTTGGAGTATACTATTTTCACATGTTTCCCTATCTCCTAGTACAACCCATGACTCTGGGTTGTGACTTTGAGTGTGGTCATGAGGTCAAGAATTATTCCTTGTGGTATATGTACATCTTATCTCTGGGAAATATGTGATAAATGTACAGCTTATCTCAGAGACAAATATCATGTGGTATCTGTACAGTTTATCTCAGGGGACATATCATGTGATCAGTGTACAGCTTATCTCTGGGACATATCATGTGGTATATGTACAGCTTATCTCAGGGACATATCATATGGCATATGTACAGCTTATCTTGGAGACAAATATCATGTGGTATATGTACATCTTATCTCTGGGACATATCATGTGATAAATGTACAGTTTATCTCTGGGACATATCCTTTGATAAATGTACAGCTTATATCTGGGACATATCATAAGGTATATGTACAGCTTATCTTGGGAACATGTCATGTGGTATATGTACAGCTTATCTCTGGGATATACCATATGTGTTATGTGTACAGCTTTTTCTCTGGGACATATCATGTGGTATATGTACATCTTCTCATGGGGACATATGTGGTATATGTACAGCTTATTTCAGGGACATATCGTGTGTACATGTACAGCTTATCTTGGGAACATATGTGGTATGTGTAAAGTTTATCTCTGGGACACATTACACCGCTCCCTCGATAACTCAAACCTGGATAACTCACAAACCCGCTTATAACGCGGGCTCCGGCATGGATTCCATTTTTTTTAAAACTTGAAAATACAAAAAAAATTGGTCCCTATTTGTTGAACGCGACTAAAATCAAGATCAAAATTAGTAAATTAAACCTTGATATATTTTATCGTCGAAAACAGTGATTAGTAAACGAAAATTTGAATCAACATTATGAAATTTTCAACTTTTAATAAGAAGTCATATATTTTGTTGAATTTTCTTTCCTAGCAACCTTCTCAGTACACTGTAAACAACAATATTCGACGTCACTAATGTCTACTGGTGGTATCACTTTTAAAAAATAAATACCAGTTAAATAAGTTTTGTCTAGTGAAATTTGTGTTTTAGTTCTATCTTTTAATTTGGTTTAAGTGTAATCATCATAAATGCAATATGTCCTCTTGTATTCCAACGTGAAAAATATCATTCAACCATCACAGCTATGTCCACGAGCGTTTGTGTGATAACCTAATTAAATGCCGACTGTTTTTTATCTCCGACTTGCGGAAGTATTTGTTGTGCTGTTACACTCAATTAAAAGCACACCTGCTTGGAATTAAAATGTTAATTACGTCTATTATATGAAATCAAATAAAAGGGGTGGAATACAAGAAAAGTTAAAAGGCGTGCAAATCCTACCTGTGTAAGTGCCAGCGGTCATGGCCGTGTGTCAGGTCAACTAATTTAAATTGATCAATCGAACACTGTTATAAATATTATTATGTAAGTAATATTATTAACCTACCTTAAATTAGCCTACTAATTCACAAATGTGATCAAAGATAGTAAGGCAACCAAGCGAAATGAGTAGTTGGTGAATACAAAGCTGTTTCACAGGTACAGTTCATTATGGAAAAGCGAGTTCCAGAGTTTGTATTGAACTTAAAATTTCTAAATTGCCACTCAGAGATTTCCTCAAGGATGAGAAGAAGTTTCACTATTACTTGCAATGAAATCACGACATCCATATTTTATTAATAGAACAATAAATAAATCAAGTTTCGGCATTGACTGTTGTTTCACGAAATAAATGTCCCTAGTTTTAAAAAAAAGGAATCTTGTTTTGTTGTGAATCAAGAACAACAAAAAGCAGTTACATAATACACAATGTTTTCGCATACCAAGTGTTGTTGAAACCGCTTGGACTATACTGTTGTTAACGATCTTTCAGAGGTTGGGTGTCTTGAAAATGAAGGTAATTTATATGAAAATGCGAACAACTACATCAAAAACCTCTTTATTGACAATTATTCCCAGTGCAATTATAAAACGAGTATTCAGCCATTAAACAGCCACATTACCCCCCACACACACACACTGCGGTTTTCTCTATGTCCAGTGGGGATGGCATCCCCTTCTTAACTTTTTTGAGGTCCCTCGGTAACTTGCACCCTCGCTTATAGTGCGGTCTATGTTTTTGGACCCTGTTGTGCACGAGTTATCAAGGGAGAGGTGTATGTGTTTCTTTTAATACAGATATTGTTTGTGTGTTCTTATTTTTCAACACATGCAGAACTAAACTTTATGTACCAGATTATATATCAGAAAGGGATATCATTTATGTTCCTTTATTAAGTAACATTTTACATCCATCTGCAGACACCTTCATAAAGAGCATCTGCTTATATTGGACAGCAATGTACACTATCAACATTTTATATTGGACAACATGTACACAATGAACATTTTATATTGGACAACATGTACACTATGAACATTTTATATTGGACATGTACACTGAACATTTTATATTGGACAACATGTACACTATGAACATTTTATATTGGACATGTACACTGAACATTTTATATTGGACAACATGTGCACTACATTTTATATTGGACATGTACACTGAACATTTTATATTGGACAACATGTGCACTATGAACATTTTATATTGGACACTGAACATTTTATATTGGACAACATGTACACTGAACATTTTATATTGGACAACATGTACACTATGCACATTTTATATTGGACAACATGTACACTGAACATTTTATATTGGACAACATGTACACTATGAACATTTTATATTTGACAATATGTACACTATGAACATTTTTTTCTCAATTTTACTTACACATCTAACTTCTATTTAAACAATGTCTTCTTATAGAGGACACAATTTTGTTATCCCTGGAGTGTCCTACATAGGTATCACTACATTAATTGAGCCATTCTGTCAATGCATCCTATTGTTGTCACAAAGAAAATCATTACTATTTTTTCTCTGATTTCTCCTGGAGATTTGCTAACCAGAGATGAATGTTACTTGCATTCAACAGAAAGTGGCAATAAACCCTAAACCGAAAATTAAATGTTCATTGAGTTCAGCCTGTTGACTCTTGTATAAGATGACAAAGCAAACAGATGTGATTCATCCGGTTCTGGAAAGGTCATTTGCACTAAAAATTCCAGTTATTTAATTAAAGTGCAACTATTTCCTGAAAATGCAACATAAGCTATGTTGATTTTTGAATAGGTGTATGTCCAAGTTTTTACCTAACATAAGTAAGATAGTTATGGTGCATATGAAGCACTGGATTTCATTATAAATGTAGAACAAATAAAGGAAATATACAGTATAAGAAACTGAATTAGTATAGTGATACTAGAGAAACAGGTATTACTGATCATTGGAAATTTTGTTCAAAAATTTTGTTATCTAATTTATCATTCCAAGCTATAATTAAAAAGCACTCAGTGCAGTAACAGCCAGTGTGTAAAACTTTTTTACAGCATCAAAACAAATATTCACAATACATTGTATATGTATGCCTATGTAATCCATATGCTTCATGAAGAATTGAGAAAAGATTAATAACAGTGAAATTATAATTATTTTATTATGAGATTCAGTAAACACATTCATAATTGTTTAATGGCTTTGCTTACATGATTTATTAATTTTAGATTATACACAAATTTCATCAGTTACGTTACTTTTTTCTACATGGGCTATACTTCCACATTTATTGCTACCAATTAGCAGAGTGCATTCATCTTAGAGAGAACATGTATATGATTGTTGTACACCAAAACTAATATAGTGTGGCCAACTTTCCCAGGTTTAGATGGTCTTCTTTACTTTAGATGGACATCCAATATGATGATGATTGGAGCAGGCAATATGAATAAGCTGTGGTAGGAAAGAAAATGAAAATGCCTATTACATCATAATATTTCTATCATTTTTGTATATTTGTTTATACATGTATGAAGATTAAGATATGAGTGTAAGGTCAAAGTTTTCCATGCGAGTGTAGAAAGTGTTTCTTTGTGTAATTCAGACAGAGTTCGGTCTTCGTTTGGGTCTCACCCATCCACTCATACATTTATTCAAAGACAGAATCATTGTAATGACTAGTGTAGTAAACCGTTCATGGTGAGACCTAGTTCCTTTGGTTCTTATCTGTTAGAAATCATAGGATTCCATCCCATAATTATCAAAAAAGGGCAAGAAAACTAGTAAAAACCAAGGTGCAGGTGATAGTACTATGGGGTCTGATCAAGAGTTATCTCCCTCCAAATTGGATGATACACCTGATCTAAAATGCCATAAAATCTCTCCCAAAAAACATAGAAACAAATTTTCAGAAAAGGTTTGATGAACTTCAGGAAAACTTCGCTCAGAAGTACAATCAATTAGCAAACAAGTTTGACAATGTCAGTACAATCAATTAGCAAACAAGTTTGACTGTCAGTACAATCAATTACCAAACAACTTTGACAATGTCAGTACGATCAGTTAGCTAACAAGTTTGACGATGTCCATAAAAAGTGGAGGTTAATACTCTGAGGATTTTAAAGAGCTGAAACAAGCTGTATCAGTCAAAAAGGAAGGTACCCAGTTAGACCAGCTGTATCAGTCAAAGAGGAAGGTACCAATTTAGACAAGCTGTCTCACTCAAAGAGGAAAGTTTGAGTGGATGGGTGAGACCCAAACTAAGACCAAACTCTGTCTGAATTATACAAAGTAAGACAAGCTGTCTCAGTCAAAGAGAAAGATACCCAGCAAGACAAGTTGTATCAGTCAAAGAGGAAGGTACATGCTGTATCAGTCAAAGAGGAAGGTACCCAGTGAGACATGCTGTACCAGTCAAAGAGGAAGGTACTAGGGCTGAAACGATTCATCGATATATCGATGCATCGATACTTTTGCCATATCGATACATGTATCGATAAAAGAGGTGAAGAATCAATACAAAATGATATCTACCCTATATAAGTTACTTTAATCTTAAGCAGTCATGAAAAATTATTAGTCGTTTGCCTTCTTATTCTTTAAACTGAGAATCGATAATGTATCGTATTGTAGGCTGTGTATCATGAATCGTATCAATACGCAGCTCAGGTGTATCGTTTCACCCCTAGAAGGTACCCAGCAAGACAAGCTGTATTAGTCAAAGAGGAAGGTACCCAGTTAGACAAGCTGTATCAGTCAAAGATAAAGGTCCCTAGTGAGACAAGCTGTATCAGTCAAAGAGGAAGGTACCCAGTGAGACAGGCTGTATCAGTCAAAGAGGAAGGTATCCAGTGAGACAGGCTGTATTAGTCAAAGAGGAAGGTATCCAGTGAGACAGGCTGTATCAGCCAAAGAGGAAGGTACCCAGTGAGACAGGCTGTATCAGTCTAAAGAGGAAGGTACCCATTGAGACAAGCTGTATCAGTCAAAGAGGAAGGTACCCAGTGAGACAGGCTGTATCATTCAAAGAGGAAGTTACCCAGTGAGACAGGCTGTATCAGTCAAAGAGGAAGTTACCCAGCAAGACAAGCTGTATCATTCAAAGAGGAAGTTACCCAGCAAGACAAGCTGTATCATTCAAAGAGGAAGTTACCCAGTATTTGTCTAGTAATTGGGGAAAATATGCCTGATACTAGTATGCTTGAGCAAGAAGTATCTGAATATAAACAGGAGGTCGAGAAATCAAAGAAAAATCATGACAAGAAAACTCTCTTAATGGAAAAAAAACAAACGAAAATACAATTTGCTGTTCTTTCAAAAGAAGAAGAGGAGAATTTTCTTTAGAAGTTGTGCAGTTTTATTGTAGAAAAATTGGAAATCACCCTAAATGAGGTTAAAACATTGCAGTTAGCAAACATTCATAGCCTACATAGTCACTTGGAGGGTCCATCATTACTAGATTCCTTCATTTCCCTCACAAGGGAACTGAAGCACACCTACTACACCTAACATTTATAGATTATCTTCTCACTCACAGGGTCCAAGGCCCATCATTGCTAGACTCCTTAATTTCCCTCACAAGGGAACTAGTGTTAGACAAAGCACACCTACTACATCTAACATTCATAGACTACAAGTATCCTCTCACTCGCAGAATCCAGGATCCATCATTGCTAGATTTCTTCATTTCCCTCACAGGGCACAAGTGTTAGACAAGGCACATTTGGTATATAAAAATTGTCAAAAGAACAAAATTCTTACTGATCAACCTGTAGAAATGAAAATAGAGGGAGGCAGGTTGGCTGAAGAAACATTCAAGTAAAGAAAGGACAAACTACAAACAAGAATCAGAGACAATGGTCTCAATATTTGGCTTGAAATGAGAGAACAAAAGGAGTACCATTGAGGAAAATGAGAGAACAAAAGGAGTACCATTGAGGAAAATGAGAGAGCAAAAGGAGTACCATTGAGGAAAAAGAGAGCAGAAGGAGTACCACTGAGGAAAATGAGAGAGCAGAAGGAGTACCATTGAGGAAAATGAGAGAGCAGAAGGAGTACCATTGAGGAAAATGAGAGAGCAGAAGGAGTACCACTGAGGAAAATGCGAGAACAAAAGGAGTACCATTGAGGAAAATGAGAGAGCAAAAGGAGTACCATTGAGGAAAATGAGAGAGCAGAAGGAGTACCATTGAGGAAAATGCTAGAACAAAAGGAGTACCTTTGAGGAAAATGCGAGAACAAAAGGAGTACCATTGAGGAAAATGCGAGATCAAAAGGAGTACCAGTGAGGAAAATGAGAGAGCAGAAGGAGTACCAGTGAGGAAAGTGCGAGAACAAAAGGAGTACCATTGAGGAAAATGAGAGAGCAGAAGGAGTACCAGTGAGGAAAATGAGAGAGCAGAAGGAGTACCAGTGAGGAAAATTATTCATAAACAGTTTTAAAACTCAAGCTGAAACAAAAATATTGATATTACTTACTTGGATTGGTAGAACACTGAATTGTTATGCACTTTATGAACTTATTTTTAAGAAATGATTTAGTTATGTGTTAGGATAAAATTGTTTTTTGCTTGTCAGTTTCTACTCACTGATGTTATTTTTGTAGACTTCACAGTATATTCTTTGATGTGGTACATTCCAAGGAGTCTAAATGCAACTGTTGTTTGCAATCAGAGCATCCTCTGCCTTTTTCATGAAAAAAACCTAATACACGTGGCATAGGCAGCCATTTTGAATTTCATTCATGAAAATAAACTCATAAAATGACGGGATCATGTTATGAAATACTACGTCACCGTGTATATAAAAACTTAAGTGTTGATTCATAAAAAAGTGAGATTCAAAAGCTAATTTCAGCTACCAATATATTTTTTAGTTTTGGATATGTTTAATTGACCTGTTATTTAGTCTATATATGAGCAGGAAACAGATCATAGGTTTGAGTCGTTGCACAAGAATTTTGTGGTCTTTTTGATTGTTCCCCCCTCCCCCGGATCCCATGGGGAAATCAATCTGCCTCATACAGACTGGCTTGTCAGAAAAGGCTGAGGTTGCTCCGATTGCTGTTATTTGACGTAAATCATATGAAATGTAAAAATATAAATACTGGAACTGATGAAGAAATTTAAACAACATACTGTGTGCAAGTGAGTTGAGATGTCCACAAGACCTAACACTGGTACCAGCATTGTATGTACCGTATATACTCACTTATAAGTTGAGTCCAACAGCCAACATCATAGACCTTGATCTGCCATCACATAATGTTCAGACAGATCAGAGTCTGTGTTGCTTGTTCTACTGATTACTACTAACAAACTGCATAGACCCAGATATACTGCCACATAATGTGATGGCAGATCCGGGTCAATACAGTTTGCAGTTGGACTTATCTACAAGTATATGCAGAAATCAGCTATGCACTGGTATTTTTTTGTTTTAAAGGAATAAGTTCGTAACTTGTAGACTCATTGTAAACTTAACTTGTAGACTCATTGTAAACTTAACTTGTAGACTCATTGTAGACGTAACTTGTAGACTCATTGTAGTCTTAACTTGTAGACTCATTGTAGACTTAACTTGTAGACTCATTGTAAACTTAACTTGTAGACTCATTGTAGACGTAACTTGTAGACTCATTGTAGTCTTAACTTGTAGACTCATTGTAGACTTAACTTGTAGACTCATTGTAGACTTAACTTGTAGACTCATTGTAGTCTTAACTTGTAGACTCATTGTAGACTTAACTTGTAGACTCATTGTAGACTTAACTTGTAGACTCATTGTAGACGTAACTTGTAGACTCATTGTAGACTCATTGTAGACTTAACTTGTAGACTCATTGTAGTCTTAACTTGTAGACTCATTGTAGACTTAACTTGTAGACTCATTGTAGTCTTAACTTGTAGACTCATTGTAGACTTAACTTGTAGACTCATTGTAGACTTAACTTGTAGACTCATTGTAGACTTAACTTGTAGACTCATTGTAGACTTAACTTGTAGACTCATTGTAGACTCATTGTAGACTTAACTTGTAGACTCATGATGTTGTAGGAACCTTCCTTATATTACCAAAGTTTTGCCTTTTTTTTTTCTTCCTAATTTTGAAGCTCACCCTTTACTTTTTTTAAGAATAAGAAAAAGGTGGGATCCATATGTTTTATTTGGGGGAGAAGTGCTCTTACCTACCGTCTATACTCGCTTATAAGTTAGATTCAACTGCAAACTGCATAGACTCAGATATGCCATTGCATAATGCATCAGCAGATCTGGGTCTGTTCAGTTTGTTAGGAGTAATCAGTTGAACAAACAACATAGACTCTAATCTGCCAGCACATTATGCAATGGCACATCAGGGTCTATGATGTTTGCAGTTGGACTTGATTTATAAGTGAGTATATACGGTATATACAATGTTGTACTTTTGTTAGGTCTTGTGGACATCTCAACTCACCTGCACTAAGTATGTTGTCTTGTTTCACATCTACAGAATACTGTTAAAATGCATGATTATCATAGATCATGGGTTTATTAATTTGCTTTATTTAACATTATTTCAGCTCAAATAAGAGAACATGATGCACTTCAATTCCAGTAGGAAGTTCTACAAGATTTTTTAAAAACAATTCTTTTTTTGTTCAGAATATTCAGCATTGCATTGTACCGTATTTGCCGGCCTATAAGTCAATGTGGAGTATAAGTCGAATTCGCTAATTTCGTCAATTTTCAATCCTTCATCCATATATAAGTCGATGCGGAGTATAAGACGAAGCCAGATCAACACCTTGGCTTCGTCACTTTCGCTAGTAACTTCCGGTTTCATGAATATTAATGGTATCACTATGCTATTCCAGATTAATTGGGAAAATGATTAAGATGGTCTGTACATGTATTATTTATAGGTATTATTTATTGATACATTGTATGCAACGATTTTCACGTACGAAAAATTACATTAATATACGGCAAAGCAATTTCAATGACATAATCGATATATAAGTCGATTTGGAGTATAAGACGAAGCCCAGACTTCCAGGTAAAAAAGTATTGACTTATAGGCCGGCAAATACGGTAAGTATACCTGCGTCTTTTGCAAGTATTTCAAGTTGAGAAGTAATTTTGTATAGTTTATTTTTATTTGGACATTTTTTCAGTTGAATCCCTGACTCATTTTTTTCTTCTTTACCAAAGTACAGAAAGTACTTGATTTGCTTATCTATTTTGTTTTTTTATACGAACTACTTAATTTCATATATTCTGAAAACTCAGTTTTCTTAAATTTTTTTAATATTTATATTTCCTTTGCATATAGCCCTGATCTTTTGAATTTTTCTTCATTTTCTATCTTATTTTATAACTTGGCATGCTTTTCATCAATGTAAATTTAAAGATGTGAAAAATTTGAATATCCTGGTAAAGCAATCGAGTGAAAGTATGTATCAGTGCAAAAATCACTGTTTCTCTTATAACAGTTGGAGTATTGTTTATGTTTTATGTATACTAAATAAATTATTTTTTGTAGTGAAGATATATTAAAAAAATTTAGATCTGTTCTTTGTTTGCTTTAGAACCGTGTCATAATTTTTGTTGCCCATGTTAGTGAGAAGCAAGACAAAGCAGTCACTTCCATTGGTGTCATTGTCATCATCACTAGACGCTTAAACAATTTATTCTGCAATTAGCTGGTTCAACCTTTTGACCTTGAGGTCAAGGTCATGTGTTTTGCAGCAATCCTTTAACTGTGGGCTCAACATGCAGGCCCTGTTCTTGTTTCGTTCAATAAGAAATATTTTGTTAATGCCCTGACAAGGAACATTACATTCTGTTATTTATATGTACATGTATTAATATATAATAATAATGCTAATATTGTGTTGCTTTAATATAGAACTATACATAATAAATAGCTAAAATATAGGATAATTATAGATAGGTCTGTATACTCTTTTATGTTGCTTAATAAGTTACTTTTTTTTTCCAAATATATATATGGTGCATGACTGCCTTGCATATGTATTTTCCACATGATGGCTTCCACTTTTTTATGATTATGAAAAGGAGAATTTTGGATGGGCATTGAAATCAACTAGGAACGATAGGTTTTGTTTTCATACTCTTTGATATTTCTTCCTTAAAATCTGTACTACAGAAATATCCTTTTTCTTTTCTTTTTTCTTACAGTATTCTCTTGAGTTACTGCTTTCTTCTTGTGCTTTTCACCTGTGTTTGTCTATTTTCTACTCTTTATTTCAAAAGAAAGAAACTTTTGGTGGAATTTATACATCAGTAAACATCTTGCAGACGACATTGTTAATAAGCATACAGGTTTATCCAGTTGTAATTCTTGTTTATAAAATTTCTATTACACATCTGTCACATACCTCAGCACTTTTTACACATATGTCACAAACTTCAGTACTTACACATCTGTCACAGACCTCAGCACTTGTCATATTTTCTTTATATTTTCCTTACAATTTAAGCATTAATAGAAAATCATGGTAAGCAGTCGGGGTATTTCAATCATATCTTTAAATTGCCATGGTAAGCAGTCGGGGTATTTCAATCATATCTTTAAATTGCCATGGTAAGCAGTCGGGGTATTTCAATCATATCTTTAAATTGCCATGGTAAGCAGTCAGGGTATTTCAATCATATCTTTAAATTGCCATGGTAAGCAGTCGGGGTATTTCAATCATATCTTTAAATTGCCATGGTAAGCAGTCGGGGTATTTCAATCATATCTTTAAATTGCCATGGTAAGCAGTCGGGGTATTTCAATCATATCTTTAAATTGCCATGGTAAGCAGTCGGGGTATTTCAATCATATCTTTAAATTGCCATGGTAAGCAGTCGGGGTATTTCAATCATATCTTTAAATTGCCATGGTAAGCAGTCGGGGTTTTGGGGATTAGCATAAAAGTCTGGATACACTATATTTTGAAAAAAAAGAGGGAAAAAATAATTAGATGTTTTGTTTTGTTTGTTTTCAAGTCAGTCCAGAGTGTAGCAATTTTGTTTAATAATAATTTTGATTATAAATTAAATAAAGAAGGACATAATGTACATGTAAGAAGCTATTTTTTTAACGTTGAAAATATATATTTTGTAACATTGAAAATATAAATTTTGTAACGTTGAAAATATAAATTTTGTAACATTGTGTAATGTTGCAAAGATAAATTTTGTAATGTTGAAAATATTTTTGTATTCAAACTGATGCTGCAGTTTATAAAAAGTGATGGCTTTTTGACAACAGATTATTACCGTATGAGAATTTATATAAATCAGAAGAAGTTGATGATGTTAATCTAGATGATATTTTTAATCAGTTCAGTATACCTAAACATATCATTGAGGAAACAAATTCTATTGAGGGATTAATTACTTAAAATTAGCTATTGTGGAGTTGAAAAAAATAATAGTAATAAAAGCTCAGATTCTGAATACTTACTGCAGAGTTCTTCAAGTTTTTTGGAAAGGTCTCTGTCACTTTTAACTCAAAAATATTATTCACAGCTTTGGTAAAGGTAAACTAATGACTACTCAAAAAAAAAATTAAAACTTGCATTCATAAAGGAAATGTGGATAGGCAGCTATTAAAAAACTGGAGGCCAATATCACTTTTTAATACTTCATATTACATCAACTACTATTGCAAACTGGAGACAAATTTCACTTTTTAATACTTCATATAAACTTGCATCAACATCTATTGCAAACTGTAGACAAATATCACTTTTTAATATTTCATTTATACTTACATCAACTACTGTTGCAAACTGAAGACAAATATCACTTTTTAATACTTTATATAAACTTACATCAACTACTGTTGCAAACTGGAGACAAATATCACTTTGTAATACTTCATATAAACTTACATCAACTACTGTTGCAAACTGAAGACAAATATTACTTTGTAATACTTCATATAAACTTACATCAACTACTGTTGCAAACTGGAGACAAATATTACTTTGTAATACTTCATATAAACTTACATCAACTACTGTTGCAAACTGGAGACAAATATTACTTTGTAATACTTCATATAAACTTACATCAACTACTGTTGCAAACTGGAGACAAATATTACTTTGTAATACTTCATATAAACTTAGCATCAGATTCTTACCAAAAATAATTAATACTGAAGAAATGGGTTTCGTATCATGCAGATATATTGGGGAAAATTCATAGATTATTTATGATATAATGTAAAATATTCAGAAGACAAAGACATTCCTGGTCTTCTTCTTATAGACCTTGACTTTGAAAAAAACTTTGATTCACTTGTTTGGATATTTATATATAGTTCTAACATTTTCTCATTTTGTTTCATCCATTAAAAATGGGTTTTCTAATTTTTATCAATGTATTAAATCCTGTGTTATAGTAAATGGTCAAGTGTCTAGTTGATTCCCTATCAAGCATAGTAGCAGACAAGGGGATCCTCTTTCTTCTTATATTTTTATTACTCGCATATAAGCCAAATAATTTAGGAAAAAATAAAAACCTGAAAGAAGGGAGGTCAGCTTATCTGCAGGCCAAGCTCTATTATAGCAGTACTAACACCATATAAGCCATTAACAAGATCACCTCAGTACATGAGGACCTGGGGTTCAGGTGAGAATGGTATATACATGTATATGTGTGTGTGTGTGGTTTGGGGGTTTTTTTTATACCTGGTTTCCTCTATTTCTTATTATATTTCATCATTATATGTTGTCTCAGACTTATCGGTTGGCTTATCTGTGGGGGTCATGCACTTTTTAATGTTTTTACCTATTCAGTTTGGGAGGTCGGTTTATAGTGAACGGGATTATACGCGAGTACATATGGTATCTGTACTGTGATTTTGGGACACATAATTTGGTCAAATCCCAATATAAAATGTATTAAGATTAAAAATGCTGAATATGTTGTGTCACAATATGCAAATGACACCTCATTAATTCTTGATACATCTCAAAAATAATTACAAGAGAGGTAATAAAGTTCTATACAAAGCCTGTGTATTAACATTGAAAAGACTAAAGCAGTATGATTTGGCAAAAAAAACTACAGATAAATTGTGTTCAGTATATTCTTTAAACTGGGAAACAAGAGTTGTCGCACAGCTTGGCATAAAAATTCTCAACAAATCTTAAGGAAATGTCTGAAGTTAATTACAAAGATAACATTTCTGATATAAAGAATTTATTGTTTCAGCGGTCCAAAAGAGTGTTTACACTTTCTGGGAAAATGACAGTTGTAAAAAGTTGGGCATTATCTAAGATTATCCATTTGATTCCATGCCTACCAAATCCACGAGAGATCAACTAAGATTTTTTTTTTTTTAAATTTATCTGGAATGAATGTAATGATAGAATAAAAAGAACAGTATGTTTTCAAGATTACCATATATTTACTCGCGTATAATCCGGGTCCAAATGCAAACAACTTAGACCCTGATCTGCCATTGCATAATGAGCCAGCAGATAAGGGTCTATGTTGTTTGTTCTACTGATTAGTTCTTGCAAACTGCATAGACCCAGATCTGCCAGCTCATTATGCGACTGCAGACCTGGGTCTATGCAGTTTGCAGTTGGTATGGGCTTATATGTGAGTATATACGGTACTCAAAAGGAGGGTTAAAAATGCTTGTTAAAAGTGACCTCGATATGCAGGCTTACTCTATATGACCTGGATATGCAGGCTTACTCTATATGACCTCGATATGCAGGCTTACTCTTAATAGTATCAAATGAAAGCATTACAATACTCTATATGACTATAATATTTGATATTTTTAACTTAAAAATATTATTGGAAACTTGTAAAAATGATTTCTGGAAAGATCTTATTAAAACTTGGTGTATAATGTCTAAAAAAAACTACACCCAAATTGTGGCAAACACTTTTGGCTGAGTGATTGTGGTTTAGTGTTAGTATAACTATAAAACAACATGTTTTAAAAGCAGTTGTATGGTATCAGAATTAGTGTAGTTGGGGACTTTATATATACCGTGTGTAATAATCAGTTTGACTGTTTTGATGAATTGATAAGAATCCATCTATGTGGAATTCATTTTCTACAATATCAGGGTAAATTAGTTCTTCAGCTAATTGTGTTACAGTCTTTAAATAAAGTAATTATTATTATTATGATTATTATTGTTATTATTGTTGTTGTTAGATTCTTTTCAAGCAATGAGAAAATACAGTTAATTTGCAGGATTTACCATTAGAAAGAATCGTTATTCCATTAGCTTTACATATTATTACTCATAATAATAAAAAAGTCTGAAAATATGTATAGACTGAATTTACCATATATACTCGCTTAAAAGTTAGATCCATCTGCAAACTGCATAGACCCAGATCTGCTGTTACATAATGTGCTGGCAGATCTGAGTCTATGCAGTTTCTTAGGACTAATCAGTTTAACAAACAACATAGACTCCTATCTGCATGCACATTATGCAACAACAGAGGCCTATGTTGTGTGCAGTTGGGCGGACTTATAAGTGAGTATATACAGTAATACTCATCTAAAAGCTCATTATAAATGGAAAAAATAATTTTAATTTGGGTGAAAGTTTAAAGTGGAAAGATAGATATTTAACTGTACAAAAGCTTACATAAGATACCAATTTAAAATGGTTCCAGTTTAGAATCTTTCATAGAATACTGGCCAAAAACATCTTCTTGTTTAAGATTAAGAGAAGACAAAATAAATTATGTTTATTTTGTAATGAAGAGGACAAAACCCTTGTGCATTTATTCTACAAGTGCATTAATGTTACATGTTTTTGGACAAGGTTGTTTGGCTCATCAAGAGATCATTATCCACACATAGATTTTAATTTATCAAGAGTAGAGGGGGCCCCGGGTGGCTGAGTGGTCTAAGGCGCTTGCCTTTACAGATCACTGACATCTCACCTCTGTCCGCGTGGGTTCGAGTCTTGGGCTCGACCAGTGTGGGTATGTGAGAAAGCTTGCCAGTAGCTTCCCGTGGGTCGGTGGTTCTTCCCGGGGTTTTCTCAGTTCTTCCTCCATCAAATATACTGGCCACCATGTATAGTCTATAATGTGCTGAAAAATGGCATTAAACCCATAACAACAACAACATCTAGAGTAGATATTGTTAGGAACATACAAACAAAAAAACATAGGTCAAGCTTTAAGCTTACTTTTATTAAAGAAATACATATTTAAATCTTGTATGCAAAATAAAGTGCTGGTTTTGGAAGTTTTTAACATGAAGATGTGGAGAAATACATGACTTGTAAGAAACTGTGATGGGAAGAATTTAATAAAAGATGGGATGCGTTTATAAAGGGAAGGATATACTGTTAATCTAATTATTTTTCTTCCTTTTATGCAATATAGTGGTAAAACAAGACTTCCAAATATACTCGTAGGTTTGTGTTTTTAACTCTTAAGCATCAAAACAGGTTTGTTTTCTTATGTGCTTTAAAGTAGATAACTTTTATATTTTCATATATATTTTGTATGTTTTTATATACATTTGGTTTTTAAGTAAAAATGTTTCATGTCCATGAGTTGCCAAGGTTATATATAATATATATTCATCTTGCTTTCTTTTCTGTTTCTTTTTTCCTTTTTTCCCCAAATTTTATTTTCCTTGCTGTCTGGTTTATCTTGCAAATCTTTTGTGTTGATCATCACATATATAAACCGTTGTGATGTAATCTGTGGGATGGTTCCCTGACCCACATCTACCTGTGTACGGGGAATATTAAAAATATTAAAAACAATAAATTTTAAAATTTTATAAAAAGGTATACTTTATAGATTGCTTGTAAATCATGTCTAATATATATTTCAATACCTTTCACTTGGTATAGGTTGTAAATCAAGTCTAATATATATTTCAATACCTTTCACTTGGTATAGGTTTGTAAACCATGTCTAATATATATTTCAATACCTTTCACTTGGTATAGGTTGTAAACCCTGTCTAATATATATTTCAATACCTTTCACTTGGTATAGGTTGTAAATCAAGTCTAATATATATATTTCAATACCTTTTTACTTGGTATAGATTGTAAATCATGTCTAATATATATTTCAATACCTTTTCGCTTGGTATAGGTTGTAAATCAAGTCTAATATATATTTCAATACCTTTTTACTTGGTATAGATTGTAAATCATGTCTAATATATATTTCAATACCTTTTTACTTGGTATAGGTTGTAAATCAAGTCTAATATATATATTTCAATACATTTCACTTGGTATAGGTTGTAAATCAAGTCTAATATATATATTTCAATACCTTTCACTTGGTATAGGTTGTAAATCAAGTCTAATATATATATTTCAATACATTTCACTTGGTATAGGTTGTAAATCAAGTCTAATATATATATTTCAATACATTTCACTTGGTATAGGTTGTAAATCAAGTCTAATATATATATTTCAATACCTTTCACTTGGTATAGGTTGTAAATCAAGTCTAATATATATATTTCAATACATTTCACTTGGTATAGGTTGTAAATCAAGTCTAATATATATATTTCAATACCTTTCACTTGGTATAGGTTGTAAATCAAGTCTAATATATATATTTCAATACCTTTCACTTGGTATAGGTTGTAAATCAAGTCTAATATATATATTTCAATACATTTCACTTGGTATAGGTTGTAAATCAAGTCTAATATATATATTTCAATACATTTCACTTGGTATAGGTTGTAAATCAAGTCTAATATATATATTTCAATACATTTCACTTGGTATAGGTTGTAAATCAAGTCTAATATATATATATTTCAATACCTTTTTACTTGGTATAGGTTGTAAACCATGTCTGATATATATTTCAATACCTTTTTACTTGGTATAGATTGTAAACCATGTCTAATGTATATTTCAATACCTTTTCGCTTGGTATAGGTTGTAAATCAC
The DNA here is from genome assembly GCA_029931535.1 of Margaritifera margaritifera. Classification (NCBI taxonomy): domain Eukaryota; kingdom Metazoa; phylum Mollusca; class Bivalvia; order Unionida; family Margaritiferidae; genus Margaritifera; species Margaritifera margaritifera. Next base: position 1,136,104 of record JAQPZY010001183.1, on the reverse strand, counting down.
ATCTAATGTATATTTCAATACCTTTTCGCTTGGTATAGGTTGTAAATCATGTCTAATATATATTTCAATACCTTTTTACTTGGTATAGGTTGTAAACCATGTCTAATGTATATTTCAATACCTTTTAACTTGGTATACATTGTAAATCACATCTAATGTATATTTCAATACCTTTTCACTTGGTATAGGTTGTAAATCATGTCTAATATATATTTCAGTACCTTTTCACTTGGTATAGGTTGTAAGGCAAAACTGGGTCATTGTGACTTTTTCTTCAGGTTTATGTGACATTTCTCATAATAGTGTAATAGCTATAATTTCAATACTTTTGCAGTTACACTATATTTAAATGCAATTGCAATGTGTAATTGGTGAGTGAATGTTTCTTGCACTCAAATACTGAGTCACTGTCACCTGTTTTCCTGGTTTACTGACCATAGCTTATAAATTACTTACTGGTTGACTCTTTATATTACTGCACTAAGGGGCCATCAGACTGGTAGAGTGAATGCATCTCAAGCTGAACAAAGCCTGTGTACCTAAAGATGGTTAATGTGACCTACCCCATATACTCACTTATAAGTCAAGTTGAACTGTAAACTGCACAGACACAGATCTGCCATTTCATAATGCACTGGCAGATTTAGGTCTATGCAGTTTGTTAGGAGTAATCAGTAGAAGTAAACAACATAGACCATGATCTGCTGGTGCATTATTTGATGGCAGATCAGGGTCTGTGTTGTTTACAGTTGGACTCGACTTATAAGCAAGTATATACGATACCTTTGCTATGTGTTCAACATCACCAGAAAATCCTAGTATATTACATATGATCAAAAAATATGCAGTGGGGATGGTTTGGAGGTAATTAGTATGTATTAGTAGTATTACTGGGTCGCTAAGACCTTCTACTTCTGTTTGGTTTAACATCACACCACACACTTTATATTATTCTTGATGAAGTTGTTGTGAATTTATTCCCCCCACACTATGGGCTTATTGTGTGGCTCACTAACATTCTCCACACATTTTAGACTTACCGAATATACTCGTGTATAAGCACATACCAACTGCAAACTGCATAGACCCAGATCTGCCATTGCATAATACGCTGGCAGATCTGGGTCTATGCAGTTTGTAAGGAATAATCAATAGAACAAACAACATAGACCCTGATCTGCTGTCATGTAATGCACCAGCAGATCAGGGTCTATGTTGTTTGCATTTGGACCCGGATTATACGCGAGTATATACGGTATCTTGTGAGCAGTGTGACTCACTAACATTCCTTCCAGACTAAGGGCTTTTCTTGTGGATGGTGGCTCTCTAACAATTCCTGCATGTTTGATGTTTTTGTTTTGTTTTTTGTTTTGGTTTTTTTTCTCCACAAATTGTGATTATGCTATGAAGATTCAAAGAGCAAATAATGAATATGTTGACAGACATGTATTCCTCTACTGTCTATATTCGCTTGCAAGACGAGTCCAGCTGCAAACTGCACAGACCCAGATATGCCATTGCATAATGTGCTGGCAGATCAGGGTCTATGAAGTTTGCTAGGAGTAATCACTAGAACAAACAACATAGACCCTGATCTGCTGGCGCATTATCTGATGACAGATCAGGGTCTATGCTAGTTGTAGTTGAACTCAACTTATAAGCGAGTATATATGATATATTCAAAAAGTTTACTAGTGTTTTTTATTTTCCATATTGGTTTTTGGTACTAAAAAATGTTTATGAAACCTCTCTTAAGAGACCACCTATAGTTGGAACCCAATAAAGGGGTCTCTGAAACAGTTGGTCATTCCGTAGAAAATCTTTTATCATCTGATGTATCAGATAAAGAACCAAATTTAAAACAAGTGGCCTGTTAGCAGAGGTGCCTTTTTTGCACAGGTTTTACATAAATAATGTCTAAGTGAAGCAGCCACCTATGGGAAATAAAACATATCACCCCGAGACTTGATAAAGGTTCCATTTTTCTACATGTTTTTAAAAGAAAACTTGAGAATGGGACTGTTTAAAACAGGTGATTGCTTAGGAGAAGTGACCTTTAAGTCGGGTTTGAATATAACATGGAAATATATAATTCATAAATTAACTGTCTTTGTTGTGCACATCCAGAAATATGTAAATGTAAATATAACTTTAGTGCAAATTTTCTCCAGTTAGAAGTTGGTTTGTTTGTTTATTTTTAATGACTCTTTCAGCACATTACTTAGAAGTAGTTATTTAGATAAATGAAAACAGTGTCCTTCTCTTTCTCTCTCTCTCTCTCTCTCTCTCTCTCTCTCTCTCTCCAGCTATCACCAGATCCAGTCTGAGCCAATGACTATAGAGACCTACATAATAAATAACCCTAAGCTACCACGTGCTTCTGTATGGGCAGGGATATGTAGTGGTGTGTTATCAGTGTGTTCAATGGAGACTTTAGACAGTTTTAATCAGTTGATAAGGGCATTGTTTACACCAACTCTTAGAAACGCAAATGACATCAAAAGATTTTTTGTTTTCAATTTAACAGAATAATTTTGTACTAAGAATAGAGCATAAATTACTGTAAAAATTCAGTTTTCTTTACAATCTCATTACTGTAAATTATTAGGGTTGGTAGATTGAGTGAGAGTTTGTCAGAATATTAGTTGGACTCTGTAATAGTTGTAGAGTGGATTTTACTTGTTTAGTTCAGATAAATGTTTGTGGTGACAGCTGAAGTATAGATGGTGAGTCACTACTTATTGGTTTATTTGTACATGAGGTATACCATTCAACCTACAGTATCAGCTGTCAGTGGTTGTAGGACTTTGACCCACTCTGCATTACTTTATAATCAACTGGATTCCAACAGCAATTTCTCTGGACCAACAGATGGACATCAGAATAAAACAGACAGGATGCTTGCCGTAATATGGGGAATGTTTGTTACTTATCCTGCTATTAACAGCAGTATATCAGGCTTTGCTGAAACCTCCATCCATCCTACAGTTCTCTATACCACCTTACTTATTGCCATTTTCCTCTCCAAAGGATATGGAAGTAAACTTGCCATATCATTGACTCGAAAACTACTATACCCTTCAAGACACCTCTGGCGAACAGTGCGCCATATTAAACCAAAGGAAATCTTGTTACTTGGACTGCAATGGGGGTTAACATTACATCAAGTACATCGTCTTGTCAATCTTCATCGAAATGTTATTCGTAATGGACCAAAAGGTTTAAGGCGCTCTAGCCGTAGAAGCAAGAAAGGTGGAAGTGTCTCACATCCAACTAAAAAACTCAACTCTGCGGTAAGATATTGGAATAAAAGATTATGTTTTGTATCTGTTACATGTATTATTTATATTTCATTCTTGTATTTTATGTTTTTTGCTAAAGATGTTTTATGATATAAAATATATCTATTTTATCATACACTGTTGCAGAATTCATGCTGTTTTTAAAAAAAAGTCATGCAGAAAATAAACTGAATGCACTAAAAACAATTGTGCATTATATTTTCAAGCCCAACCTATATTTCTTCATAAAAAAAATCATTCCTATGTTCAGAAAATTACCCCTTTTTTCAAAATTGAGGGGGAATTTCCCCAAAAATATTTTCAATTTTAAAAAATTATGAAAAATCAACTGAATGTGCTTAAACAATTGCACATTTTTTTTTCAAGGCGTACCCTTATTTCTCCATTAAATCCCTTCAATATTCAGATAATTCTCCCCTTTTTTTCAAATGGAGGGTAAAATTTCCCTCCATATTTTCAGCTGTAGAAAAAATCTTTCTTTAACTTTCTACCAGAAGCCATTTCCATATCCTGTCAATCCTAGTATTTCAGCATCATTAAAGTTTTCAGAAATCAGTAAGGGTGATACATTAGTGACACTAAAATTTCATGATTAATTTCATGCGCATTTCCTTGTATCCTTATTGTCTCTAACTTTAATAAGTAATTTACTATTTAGCAAATTCAGTTTCCTTGCTAAATTCCCAAGAATTGTTATAGATGTGAACATGGTGTGATTTGTAGCAATACTGTATTACATTAATCATCGTAGCATCATAATAAAAAGAGGAGATTGCTAAAATAATTTACAGATGTCTATTTTTCATATAATTGCCCAACTTGAATACATCATTAAAATTCTTTTTCAGTCACAGTATCAGAACAAATATATAATGGGCCCGTATCATTTTTTTCCCTGGTAATCTGCGTACCTAATGGTTGCCTGTGCAGTTGATTTTGTCTTATTTTGGTTCCCATACTGCTCAAGATCAGAACCTCATTAAACCAAAATAACCTTGAAACTGGTCACAGATCTCCCTGTCTTTTAATAAAATTACTTCAATAAACCAAAATCCTCTCAAAATCAAGTTTGAGTTTGGTACCATGGGCTTTACTAAGGTCTCGGCAAAAGTAGTTTTTTTGTACATGTAAGAGTAAAAAAATAATGTAAATAATTATGCAAAAGTTAGGTCTTAGGTAAATGATTACTGCAGATTCAGTGTTGTTAGATAGAATAACAGCATAAATAATTATTTTAGTTGTACATAGCTGAAAATTTACAATATTTTATTGTAATTTAATGGATTACATAATGTTGGAGGGCATTCAAGTTGGATTTTGTGAGTACCGTATATACTCTCGTATAAGCCGATACCGTCTGCAAACTGGATAGAGCCAGACCTGCAGTCGCATAATGCGCTGGCAGATCTTGGTCTATGCAGTTTGTAAGGACTAATCAGTAGAACAAACAACATAGACCCTGATCTGCCTGCGCATTATGCGATGGCAAATCAGGGTCTATGTTGTTTGCATTTGGATTCAGATTATACATGAGTATATACAGTATATAATTTTGTTTTAAATCAGCTCCTCTGTGTTGCACCTTGAGCGAGCTATGGGGACATTCTACCATTCCAAACTAACCATGTCCCCATAAATTAAGCCATTCCCCCTATCTTGATCAATATAGGAGGACAGCGGTACTTAAAATGTCCCTTGAACAGCTTACTCGAGGTACAACACTTAAATCGAGTCTTGTATATAGACTATTTATAGCACCCTCCTACATGTCGTAGAATGTAACTAATGGAGGCAGAAACCATGATGGCAGCGTGCTGGCCTCAGGTGCAGGTTCAAATCTTACAATCAGATCAACTTGGGTTGGTTACCATGGTTACCATCGTGTGTCCTGGAGCAAGGCTCTTTACTCCAAGTGTCTTTGCACTGAATAACCTACTTGTGTTGCTACGCAGCAAAACACCTAACCAAAATCGATAATACTGTGCCAAAGTACTGGCTTGGGATTGGGAGGGCGGGGGAGAGATAAAGTATTGATGTGCATTGAACAAAATGTGGTTTGTTATGTGGGATATGTAATAATGACTTAATATGTATTTATTTATATATGGATAGCATTATATGATTTTTGTTAATTTGATGCATGGTCAAACCTGCTTTAGCAACCACCAGTATGTTCAAACCTGCTATAGCAACCACCAGTATGTAAGGATCACCAGTAGATAAAGACCAAGTTCCAGTGGTTCCATTTATAGATGTATCAATACAGTAGACAACCTCCTGCCAATATGATTGCACACAATCTGCAAAAAAATGGGTGACTTCCCATGAGGAGAACTCTGAACTGTGTGTGTGTGTGTGTGTGTGTGTGTGTGTGTGTGTGTGTGTGTGTGTGTGTGTGTGTGTGTGTGTGTGTGTACATGTTGCTGTTAAGGTGGGGTGGCCTTTCTTGACAGGAGCCCCTCAACAGATCCCAACCACTGTAAATATTTAACTTAATATAATCGAATTGTGGATGTTTGATATATTCAATTTTGACTGTATAATGATAAACAATTCAAATTTTAAACATTTTGGTTGCGTGGCAAAATAATAAAATTTTTGTACTTTAGGCCAAGCTTTAAAAAATATGTATTTGTAGTAGCTGACTCACCCCTGGTAAGGGTGGGTTGGGAGCTTGGTATATTTTTGTTTAATTTAGCCTTGATCATACCATTTATACCGTAGCTGTTTGGAGTGACTAATTGTCCATTGGAAACATGAATATTTCCCTTCAAATAACTAAGCAAAATGACTGAAAAACTGTCCAGAAGAATTTGACAATTTGCTACCCTCAAAATGGAGAAAGATTAGGGTAATACATGTACTGTTTTGTCGGCAGATGATTTGTGGGTTGGTTGGCAACTGCACAAATTTTTTTTTCTAATTTTGGGCCTTGTTTTATAGTATGGTGTGACTTATGATAAAAGTGAAACCTGCCTCACTTAGTGGTTTACACTCTGGACTCAGAATGTGGACTTTGTTCAGCTTGATTGGCTTCATGTGGCAAGTCAAGTCAGCCGTTGTGTGTGTGGGTTGGGAGGGGGATGAACTGGACTTGTAATTAGGGATGTATTCTGAGCTCTAGCCAGAGGTGCATTTACTCTGACCATAAATTAGCAAGCCAAAAATAGTCTCATGCAATACAGTTCAGTAGGAACAAAGGTGGCAACCTCTTGTCCACTATACCATCTTGCTTCAGTATATACACTGCAGATAAATATGACAGCCTTCTGTGTCTGAAATCTTGGTTTTGCTGAACTGAGAATAAACCTTGGCCATTCTTTGGGTGGACACATGATGTAACAGGACCATTACCAAGATCCACAAATTGCTGGTAAACAGTGATCAAAAAGTGTAATTGTTGTTTGTTCTATTGATTACTCCTAACAAACTGCATGGACACAGATCTGCCAGCACATATGCAACAGCAGATCTGGGTCTATGCAGTTTGTAGTTGGATCTGACTTATATGTGAGTATATAATTGAGTACATAGTGGAGTGATGTATACATATCCTACACAGCTTCCTTAACCAATTTGAACTTTTTTCTGGCAAATACCCGAGGGTGTGGGAGGAAGGGTTATAACATGACTATTTTGTTACTGTGTTATTTAACTTAATATGTCCAGATAATAATTTTTATATATGTAATACTGTGCATATAATAACACCTCACTACATGACAAACAATATCATGACATATTTGAAGACAAATGAATAGGCAGTCACCAAGGATTTCTAATGTATTCAAGGCATTACACTACACTATTCTGCAGTTTCATACAAAAAATGTTATCATGTGATAAACAGAAATCTTACATTTGTGCTCATTCTGAAAATAGTTGGATAATTTCAATCTTTTGCACTCCAAGGCTCACAAAAAAAGGAAATTCTTCAACTAGTTTCATAAATTTAATTTGAAATGAATGCTTATATAAGATCCTCTCTATTTATGATTAATTAAGAAGATTTACTGTACTTTAATTTACAAATGCTATTATATACATTCTCAGAGATTTTGTAGGGGATCCTTAGGATCCAGATTTACCATATAAATCCTATTGACCCTAGTGGCATAGGCATACTAGATATCTTTTTTTCCCATTCAGTTTTGATAAATGATATAAAATCACAAAGTAAGATATAAAATGTATCAGCAAGTTTTTTGGTTCCTGATAAAGGCATCATACCAGCCTAATTTATATACCGTATATACTCGCATATAATCCAACACCAACTGCAAACTGTGTAGACCCAGATCTGCCAGCGCATTATGCAATGGCAGATCTGGGTCTATGCAGTTTGTAAGGACTAATCAGTTGAAAAAACAACATAGACCCTGATCTGCTGGTGCATTATGCGATGGAAGATCAGGATCTATCTTGTTTGCATTTGGACCCGGTTTATACATGAGTATAGACGGTAAGAGCTCTTAGATTACCATTGATTTGACAGCTTATTAAAGTAGGAAGTTTTAGTTTTATGCATTGCTAGCAAAGACCAAAGTTTTTGTGATGAGGTTGATACATAATAATGTGACATAGTCACAGTAGAATTGCGATGGAGGCATATTAATCTGTTGTTTGCTCTTATAAGCAGAGTATTTCATGTATTGTGTTGGTATTACAACAATGACTCACTATACAGGGCATAGACAACTAATTAAATTCCTGTAGACTGCAATTTTAATGTTTGGCAAGATCGCTATACTTTTGTGGTAAGACTCAAAACACGCCTTCATCCCATGCATGATCTATCCAAGAGGAAACTTTTAAAACAATGAAAATGATATGCTGCACAGCTCATTTTTGATAAAAGTTCGCTTGAAGGTGCCCACTATAAAAATCTGACCTGGTGTAAAAGTTTCCCCCATAAACATCTTGATATATACAAAAAAATATTTTGATGCACATTGCAACAGGACTTTGACAAAGGGGAGGTAATCTGGGATGGTTACATAGGCTTCTAGTTGATATAAAATATTCAAAATGTTTGCACTTTTAGAAAGGTAACTACTCAAGGTCATTAAATGTGCTTACAGAAAATGTGTAGCATTTTGCATTGCTTCCTTTTGAGGGGCTTGTCTGGCAGACATTTATATCAAAGGTGTGCTTGTACAGAAAATGTGTAGCATTTTGTATTGCTTCCTTTGGAGGGGCTTGTCTGGCAGACATTTATATCAAAGGTGTGCTTGTACAGAAAATATGTAGCATTTTGTATTGCTTCCTTTTGAGGGGCTTGTCTGGCAGACATTTGTATCAAAGGTGTGCTTGTACATAAAATGTGTAGCATTTTGCATTGCTTCGTTTTGAGGGGGCTTGTCTGGCAGATATTTATATCAAAGGTGTGCTTGTACATAAAATGTGTAGCATTTTGCATTGCTTCCTTTTGAGGGGCTTGTCTGGCAGACATTTATATCAAAGGTGTGCTTGTACATAAAATGTGTAGCATTTTGCATTGCTTCCTTTTGAGGGGCTTGTCTGGCAGATATTTATATCAAAGGTGTGCTTGTACATAAAATGTGTAGCATTTTGCATTGCTTCCTTTTGAGGGGCTTGTCTGGCAGATATTTATATCAAAGGTGTGCTTGTACATAAAATATGTAGCATTTTGCATTGCTTCCTTTTGAGGGGCTTGTCTGACAGACATTTATATCAAAGGTGTGCTTGTACATAAAATGTGTAGCATTTTGCATTGCTTCCTTTTGAGGGGCTTGTCTGACAGACATTTATATCAAAGGTGTGCTTGTACATAAAATGTGTAGCATTTTGCATTGCTTCCTTTTGAGGGGCTTGTCTGACAGACATTTATATCAAAGGTGTGCTTGTACATAAAATGTGTAGCATTTTGCATTGCTTCCTTTTGAGGGGCTTGTCTGGCAGATATTTGTATCAAAGGTGTGCTTGTACATAAAATGTGTAGCATTTTGCATTGCTTCCTTTTGAGGGGCTTGTCTGGCAGATATTTATATCAAAGGTGTGCTTGTACATAAAATGTGTAGCATTTTGCATTGCTTCCTTTTGAGGGGCTTGTCTGGCAGACATTTATATCAAAGGTGTGCTTGTACAGAAAATATGTAGCATTTTGCATTGCTTCCTTTTGAGGGGCTTGTCTGGCAGACATTTGTATCAAAGGTGTGCTTGTACATAAAATGTGTAGCATTTTGCATTGCTTCGTTTTGAGGGGGCTTGTCTGGCAGATATTTATATCAAAGGTGTGCTTGTACATAAAATGTGTAGCATTTTGCATTGCTTCCTTTTGAGGGGCTTGTCTGGCAGACATTTATATCAAAGGTGTGCTTGTACATAAAATGTGTAGCATTTTGCATTGCTTCCTTTTGAGGGGCTTGTCTGGCAGATATTTATATCAAAGGTGTGCTTGTACATAAAATGTGTAGCATTTTGCATTGCTTCCTTTTGAGGGGCTTGTCTGGCAGATATTTATATCAAAGGTGTGCTTGTACAGAAAATGTGTAGCATTTTGCATTGCTTCCTTTTGAGGGGCTTGTCTGGCAGATATTTATATCAAAGGTGTGCTTGTACAGAAAATGTGTAGCATTTTGCATTGCTTCCTTTTGAGGGGCTTGTCTGGCAGATATTTATATCAAAGGTGTGCTTGTACATAAAATGTGTAGCATTTTGCATTGCTTCCTTTTGAGGGGCTTGTCTGACAGACATTTATATCAAAGGTGTGCTTGTACATAAAATGTGTAGCATTTTGCATTGCTTCCTTTTGAGGGGCTTGTCTGACAGACATTTATATCAAAGGTGTGCTTGTACATAAAATGTGTAGCATTTTGCATTGCTTCCTTTTGAGGGGCTTGTCTGGCAGATATTTGTATCAAAGGTGTGCTTGTACATAAAATGTGTAGCATTTTGCATTGCTTCCTTTTGAGGGGCTTGTCTGGCAGATATTTATATCAAAGGTGTGCTTGTACATAAAATGTGTAGCATTTTGCATTGCTTCCTTTTGAGGGGCTTGTCTGGCAGACATTTATATCAAAGGTGTGCTTGTACAGAAAATGCGATAGAAAAGGGAATGTAATTCTTGCAACTAATTTCTCCTTCTTCAAAGACTTCAGTTTTCACCACCATCAAAAAACCAACTGTAACTTTTTGGCATTAATGAAATCCGACATTCTAAATGTTATCAAGATATTTCCTCTACCAATTGCACAATTGTACCCTAGGAGAAGGGAGATCCAGCCATAAAAAATCAGGCAGACATTTAAAAAAATATATAAAAATTATGGAAAATAAGGAAAACTTTATCAATTAATTGCCAAGTTACAGAAGCAAGATATCAAATTTAACAGGTAGTGATTATAAAACCTTGTCCAGTTTTGTCCAAGAAGCTGTACGCAGTTTGACAAAATAGAGACAAATGTAATATTTTTAGACAAACTCAGTTAAAAAACTGTACATCCTAACCTTTAATAATTGCAATCATCTAGTTCCACTTTTGAAAGTCAGGAATTTTTTTAATCATACATATGTGTGCTCAAATTTATAACAGATTTGAGAGACAAGTATTATTAATAGCGCTGCTGAGACAATAAAATTAAACTGCATTTTATTAAACTCTCTAGAATACCATTTTTTAACATCGAACATGACTAAACATTGGTACTTTAAGTTACAAGATCTAAAACTAATTAGATTCCTGTAGACCATAATGTTAATATTTGGCCAAATTACTATACTTTCATGGTAAGACTGGCAAAATACTTGTACATTCCATGTATGATCTATCCGAGAGGACACTTTTAAAACAATGAAAATGATATGCTGCGCAGCTCGTTTTTAAGAAAAATTCCTTTGTAGGTAATCACTATAAAAATCTGTCCTGGTGACGTCTCCCCATTTTCATCCAGTAGTACCTGTGTAGTGAAAGTAATAACATTAAAATGGTTTTAGGCTCCGGCCTACTATTGAATACAATTTGCCCATACACAGGCTTCTTCTGAAAAAAATACATTAGCTTTCTCTGGTAATTATTTTCAGCTACCGTTTATACTCGCGTATAAGACTATACCAACTGCAAACTGCATAGACCCAGATCTGCCATTGCATAATGCACTGGCAGATCTGTGTCTATGCAGTTTGTAAGGACTAATCAGTAGAACAAACAACATAGACCCTGATCTGCTGGTGCATTATGTGATGGCAGATCAGGGTCTACATGTATGTCGTTTGCATTTGGAACTGGATTATACGTGAGTATATATGGTAATCATTCCACTCATAGGCTGGTTCCATAACTCATGAAATAAGAGGTTGTCTGTGACCATAAGGCCCTTCTTTATAATATGGTTTCATTATAATATGGTTCTTGTTATAAGGTGAGTATAGTCATAGATCCTATTTCATTAAGTGGTAGTATAAACTATATGTATCATAAGACTTCATTATAAGGCAGTCTTGGTATCAGATGATACACTTCCATGGACAGTGTTGCAATGAGGGAGTACTGTATTTTCAGATCAAACTGTACAGAAAAATGCCCTTGAAAGCTATGTCCAGAGCCTGGGGAAAATTCAACGAGTTTAACCTTCCCATTTTCTTGCGGAAACCACTCTTAGGACTGTATATTTGGATGTTTGGATGCAATCTACAAGAGGCATTAGATCCGAACTTAAAGAACTACAAGAATTTGGGAGAATTCTTCCGACGCCAGCTAAAACCAGATGCAAGGACAATCAATGCAGACCAAAACACTGTGGTAAATTAAAACATGTTTTTTCTTCCCAAAAGTTGCAGACTTGTTAGTGATCGTGATCAGTTAGTCCAGATATATATTTTTCTGTCACCATGGTTGATTATAGTTGTTGTTTAAATCGTGAAAAATTTGGACTGATCTCACTGTTGTTATTTTAAAAATCTATGATGTTCCTTAGGGCTGGCACAATCCATCAAATAATTGGTAAATAAAGAATTGATTCATGTGCTAAATTTGATTATTGTTATAAATGATGGGTACCAATTGTTTTAGGAAGACATTTTACTGCTATAAAAATGACACTTATCTTGAATTTAGTATTGAGTTACCTTATTGAACCACAAGAGCAGGATGTGAACATAATCATTGTAATATTTAATTTAACAAAAAATCTACCACTCTGATCATGATGGGCATCGTCCAAATGTATGTAAACTATGGTAAGAACTGGGTATGATCTCTACCAATGAGTGTAGGGGATTTGATTCAGATCTGACCAATGAGTGTAGGGGGTTTGATTCAGATCTGACCAATGAGTGTAGGGGATTTGATTAAGATAGGACCAATGAGTGTAGGGGATTTGATTCAGATCTGACCAATGAGAGTAGGGGATTTGATTCAGATCTGACCTAGTGCTAGAGTTATATTCGCAGTAATATCCTTCATTCAAATTATCTAATATACATAATCAGTTATTAACACAAAGTTGACTAGTTGCATTGATTTCAGAAAAATGTGAGTGAATGAGTCATTTAGTTAACTGTCTGCCTGACTCTATTGTAGAGAAACAAAGATAGTGACAGTCAGTCTTTGTTTTTCGTGCCATTTGATAAAACGATATAGACATGAAAAATCCTCGTAATTATTTTAAGTGGAAAAAATATTGTTATAAATATCTAATGCTAACTCTTGTGTTGTCATATAAATTGATCATATAGTTTGATGTTGGATGGTGTGTGTTGTCATATACATTGATCTTATAGTGTGATGTAGGATGGTGTGGTGCAATGTGTTGGCCCACCACTGCAACAAAAATGTACTCCCCTAAGATTTATTTTACACACTGGTAGTAAAACAATTAATAATTGATTATTTCTCAGTAGAACATAACCAATCATGGATGTCTGTTCTGGATCTAATTAGCCAGCCTTAAGTGTCCTAATTAGCCAGCCCTAATGTGTCCTTATGGTTGCAGGTTTTCTACAGATATTTCAATTTTCTCCATGTCATTTTCCAAAATGAGCTGTATGTGTCAGGTTCTTTTAATGTTACTTCTTAGCTTGTCAGAAAATAATAAATGAGAATTGATATTATCTAAACACTTTTCTTGATGAATTTAAATGTTTCTTTATAAAAACATTTTTAAATAATAGAACCCTTTTATAACAAACTTGCATGTTGCAATTTTTTAATAGAACATACGAATCAAATTGTTAATTATAAAATGTTTTATAAGGATAACTGCTTTTAATATAACTCCATTTATAATACATACCATGCTCTCATCACTTGAGGTTCCTAGCTATGGGTTGCACAGCAGTGAATTTGATTTTATTTCCTATATATACTCGCATATAAGTCGATACCAACTGCAAACTGCATAGACCCAGATCTACTGTCACATAATGCGCCAGCAGATCAGGGTCTATGCAGTTTGTAAGGACTAATCAGTAGAACAAACAGCATAGACCCTGATCTGCTGGCACATTATGCAACAGAAGATCAGGGTCTATGTTGTTTGCATTTGTACTCAGACTATAAGCGAGTATAGACTGGTACTTTTGTCAGAATATTAATGTAACAGACAATACTCTTTATAATTGCAGACCAGTCCTTCAGATGGAAAAATTCTCCATTTTGGCAAAGTAGAAAACGGAGTGCTAGAGCAGATCAAGGGTATCAATTACTCCCTAAAGGGGTTTCTTGGACCTTTAACACATGGTGCTGATTCTGAAGATATATCAGACAGGGACTATCAGCAGGTTCTTGGGGTGAAATCGGACCATGATCTCTTCCATTGTACTGTGTACCTAGCCCCTGGGGACTACCATAGATTCCACTCACCCACTGATTGGACAATCCAACATAGGAGGCACTTTCCAGGTTAGTTATCTCCAGTAGTTACACTTTCCAGGTGAGTTACCCTAGCAAGTTTCTCCAGCAGATATCAAATCTCTACAGTACTATGTGCCCAGGCCCCAGATACTACCAGGTTTCATTCACCCATTGATTGGACACTATAACAGACACATTCAGTGTAGGTTATCTTCTGCTGTAACACTTTTATGAGAGAAGCAACCATGTTTAAATCTTCCAGATGAGTTATCTTCCAGGGTTACGCGTATTACAGCAACAACTTGAAAGAAACATTCACTTCCCAACTTACTTATCTTCCAGGGTTGGTTTAGTAGAGACTTTAAATTTGTAAGACAAATACACTTTCAGAGTGAATTATTTCCCCTAGTTAGACTGATTCTTGCTTATGACATCAATTGATATATTCCCTGTTTAATATGGTTCCATAAAAGATTATGGATTGGAGTCCCCCTCAAAAAAAGAGAGACAAAATTTTATAAGTGCATTATCTCACCCTAGATAATTTGACAAGGAAATGACCTCCCCTGATTGATAAAGTCCCATCAGAAACAATAGAATAAAACAAAATGAACACCTTCTAGGTTAGTTGTCAGCATGAGTCAATATGGTCTTATCAGAAATAACTTACTGGACAAAATTTCTTTCAGAGTCCATGTTGTTTAAGTTAACATGGTTCATTCAAGAATTATAGATTGAACAAAAGGATACTTATCAGTGATTTTCTGTTTTTTTAGGGAACTTGATCAAGCTCTATATTATAGTTTATGATGCTAAAATTGTGAGTACCATATATACTTGTGTATAAACCGATACCAATGGCATAGACCCAGATCTGCCATCGCATAATGCACCGGCAGATCTGGGTCTATGCAGTTTGTAAGGACTAATCAGTAGAACAAACAAAATTCTCCATTTTGGCAAAGTAGAAAACGGAGTGCTAGACCCTGATCTGCCGGCACATTATGCGATGGCAGATCAAGGTCTATGTTGTTTGCATTTGGACTCGGATGATACGCGAGTATATATGGTAGATATTTATAAAATGTTTTATTTGTTCATATAGAGACCTGTAATTCATGCTGTGATCTTTGCAACTTTAAGAAAGTTTTTAGCCCTTGTTCAATTTCCATAATTTGCAACTTTAAGAAAGTTTTTAGCCCTTGTTCAATTTCCATAATTTTTATTTGTATTTAGCTGCAGATTCGTACCTTATGTGTTTGCAGGAGAACTTTTGAGTGTCAACCCTGGTATTGTGCGATGGATTCAGGGTCTGTTTAACTTCAATGAGAGAGTAGTGTACACAGGGGTTTGGCAACATGGATTCTTCTCTTACACCGCTGTTGGGGCCACAAATGTGGGTTCCATCAAGATCTACTGTGATGAGGTAATGATGCAAGTCTTGCTCTGTTTTAATTTCCTTCATCTAGAAGGGTCTCCTTTTCCATTCTGCCTCTGATGTCTTCTCTTCTGCTTCCAGAACCTCCCCTCTTCACCTGCTACCCTCCTCTCTGCCCCAGATATTCTCTCCTTTGCCATTGGTGCTCGCCATTCTGCTCTTAATGTCCTCTTCTTTCCTCTATAGTGCATTCCCTACTTCCTCTAATATCCTCTCCTCTACCCCTAGTGTCATACTGTCTCTAGTACCCAACCATCTGCCCCTAGTGCCCTTCTCTTTGTCTCTAGTACCATACCATCTTGCCCCTAGTGTTCAACTCTTTGGCCCTTCTGCCCCTTTCCTCTGCCCCAGCTGCCTTCCTCTCTGCATCTAGTGTACTAATCTTTGGCCCTACTGCTCCTTCCCTCTGTCCCTGCTGCCCCTAACCTTATGGGCCTAGTGTACAACTCTTTGGCCCTATTGCCCTTTCCATCTGCCCTTGCTGCCTTACCTTCTGCTTCAGCGGCCGTACCCTTTGTCCCAAGTGTACAACTCTTGGGCCCTACCCTTCCCTCTGCCCCTGCTGCATTACCCTCTGCCCCAAGTATACAACTCTTTGGCCCTACAGCCCCTCCCCTCTGCCCCATACCCTTTGTCTCACTTTATTATTGTCAGTTGTAAAAATATTTGTTTTGTTAGAAGTTATATGAACATCTGATTAATCTATATAAAAAAATGTGATGTTTGTGATGTATTTGTGATAATGCTTTATGACAATTTGAAAAAAGAGGTTCTGTACTAAATCTTATGAGAATATTTATAAATACAAATCCCTTTAATAGAGTTTACATTGGAACCTAATAAAATTGATGGAGAAATAAAGAAATTTCAGGTAATAATGGAGGTGTTACAATGTGGAGTTATCATTCTTTAAAAATGCCAAGAGATCATTGGGGAATGTGTTCAAGGGATGTAATTCACAAACATTTAAGCTCTTCTTTCTTAAAACGTGTTGATGTAAAAACACAAGCTCAGTACAAAATCAAATAAAAATGTGTGATAATCTGCAAGCTATAAATAAAATATGTGTGAATCATAGACAATTTCAGGATGTTTGCTGCTTTGGTTCATTAATTAGAATGCAAATATTCCAAGGCATGCTTAGAGTATTGAGCATCAGCTTACATGCAAATATTCCAAGGCATGCTTAGAGTATTGAGCATCAGCTTGCATGCAAATATTCCAAGGCATACTCAGAGTATTGAGCATCAGCTTACATGCAAATATTCCAAGGCATACTTAGAGTATTGAGCATCAGCTTACATGCAAATATTCCAAGGCATGCTTAGAGTATTGAGCATCAGCTTACATGCAAATATTCCAAGGCATACTCAGAGTATTGAGCATCAGCTTACATGCAAATATTTCAAGGCATGCTTAGAGTATTGAGCATCAGCTTACATGCAAATATTCCAAGGCATGCTTAGAGTATTGAGCATCAGCTTGCATGCAAATATTCCAAGGCATACTCAGAGTATTGAGCATCAGCTTACATGCAAATATTCCAAGGCATGCTTAGAGTATTGAGCATCAGCTTACATGCAAATATTCCAAGGCATGCTTAGAGTATTGAGCATCAGCTTACATGCAAATATTCCAAGGCATACTCAGAGTATTGAGCATCAGCTTACATGCAAATATTCCAAGGCATGCTTAGAGTATTGAGCATCAGCTTACATGCAAATATTCCAAGGCATGCTTAGAGTATTGAGCATCAGCTTGCATGCAAATATTCCAAGGCATACTCAGAGTATTGAGCATCAGCTTACATGCAAATATTCCAAGGCATACTCAGAGTATTGAGCATCAGCTTACATGCAAATATTCCAAGGCATGCTTAGAGTATTGAGCATCAGCTTACATGCAAATATTCCAAGGCATGCTTAGAGTATTGAGCATCAGCTTACATGCAAATATTCCAAGGCATGCTTAGAGTATTGAGCATCAGCTTGCATGCAAATATTCCAAGGAATACTCAGTATTGGGCATAAGCTTGCATGCAAATATTCCAAGGAATACTCAGTATTGGGCATAAGCTTGCATGCAGATATTCCAAGGCATACTCAGAGTATTGAGCATCAGCTTGCATGCAAATATTCCAAGGCATACTCAGTATTGAGCATAAGCTTGCATGCAGATATTCCAAGGCATACTCATAGTATAGAGCATAAGCTTATATGCAAATATTCCAAGGCATACTCAGAGTATTGAGCATAAGCTTGCATGCAAATATTCCAAGGCATGCTCAGAGTATTGAGCATCAGCTTACATGCAGATATTCCAAGGCATACTCAGAGTATTGAGCATAAGCTTGCATGCAAATATTCCAAGGCATACTCAGAGTATTGAGCATAAGCTTGCATGCAAATATTCCAAGGAATACTCAGTATTGAGCATCAGCTTACATGCAAATATTCCAAGGCATACTCAGAGTATTGAGCATCAGCTTGCATGCAAATATTCCAAGGCATACTCAGTATTGGGCATAAGCTTGCATGCAGATATTCCAAGGCATGCTCAGAGTATTGAGCATCAGCTTACATGCAAATATTCCAAGGCATACTCAGAGTATTGAGCATAAGCTTGCATGCAAATATTCCAAGGCATACTCAGAGTATTGAGCATAAGCTTGCATGCAAATATTCCAAGGCATACTCAGTATTGGGCATAAGCTTGCATGCAAATATTCCAAGGCATACTCAGAGTATTGAGCATCAGCTTACATGCAAATATTCAAAGGCATACTCAGAATATTGGGCATAAACTTGCATGCAAATATTCCAAGGAATACTCAGTATTGGGCATAAGCTTGCATGCAAATATTCCAAGGCATACTCAGTACTGAGCATCAGCTTACATGCAAATATTCCAAGGAATACTCAGTATTGGGCATAAGCTTGCATGCAAATATTCCAAGGCATACTCAGTACTGAGCATCAGCTTACATGCAAATATTCCAAGGCATACTCAGTACTGAGCATCAGCTTACATGCAAATATTCCAAGGCATACTCAGTACTGAGCATCAGCTTACATGCAAATATTCCAAGGCATACTCAGTACTGAGCATCAGCTTACATGCAAATATTCCAAGGAATACTCAGTATTGGGCATAAGCTTGCATGCAAATATTCCAAGGCATACTCAGTACTGAGCATTAGCTTACATGCAAATATTCCAAGGCATACTCAGAATATTGAGCATAAGCTTGCATGCAAATATTAGAAGGCATACTCAGTATTGGGCATAAGTTTTGTGCTCCAAAAGTTTGGAGAACATGGACAGACTGGGTTATTAACCTATTGACTATGCCCTCCTACTAATTTCCATATAAAAAATTCTTTAACTTGAATGTTTTTCTTGTTTTATATATGAGATGTAATCAGTTATGTCCCCGTAGCTGTAACACAATATGTACAGTAAAATGTCAGTTATCCTGACCCATTGTGGAACATCGATTTTATCCAGAAAATTGGTCATCTGGATGATCAAATTTTGGTAAAAATTTAGAACTCTGACTAAGTATCTGGATTAAATGGATCCAATAATTGTATGCTCAGCTATATATCTATCAGTAAGTAAGTAAATATTAAAAGTTTTTTGTTGTTGACATTTTACATATTTAAAAGTAGAAACAATAAAAACATTATTAAGATACTTTAAATTGATGACATAGATATTATGGACAGTCATTTTATGTATGGTCTACGATATTATGGACGGTCATTTAACATGTGGTCTATGATATTATGGATGGTCATTTTATCTGTGGTCTGTGATATTATGGATGGTCATTTTATGTGTGGTCTATGATATTATGGACGGTCATTTTATGTGTGGTCTATATTATGGATGGTAATTTAACATGTGGTCTGTGATATTATGGACGGTCATTTTATGTGTGGTCTATGATATTATGGACGGTCATTTTATGTATGGTCTACGATATTATGGATGGTCATTTAACATGTGGTCTATGATATTATGGACAATCATTTTATGTGTGGTCTATGATATGAATGGTCATTTTATGTATGGTCTATGATATTATGGATGGTCATTTAACATGTGGTCTATGATATTATGGACAGTCATTTTATGTGTGGTCTATGATATGAATGGTCATTTTATGTATGGTCTACGATATTATGGATGGTCATTTTATGTGTGGTCTGCTATATTATGGACGGTCATTTAAACATGTGGTCTATAATATTATGGATGGTCATTTTATGTGTGATCTACGATATTATCGATGGTCATTTTATGTATGGTCTACGATATTATGGATGGTCATTTAACATGTGGTCTATGATATTATGGATGGTCATTTAACATGTGGTCTATGATATTATGGATGGTCATTTTATGTGTGGTCTATGATATTATGGACAGTCATTTTATGTGTGGTCTATGATATTATGGATGGTCATTTTATGTGTGGTCTATGATATTATGGACGGTCATTTTATGTGTGGTCTATGATATTATGGATGGTCATTTAACATGTGGTCTATGATATTATGGATGGTCATTTAACATGTGGTCTATGATATTATGGACGGTCATTTAACATGTGGTCTATGATATTATGGATGGTCATTTAACATGTGGTCTATGATATTATGGATGGTCATTTTATGTGTGGTCTATGATATTATGGACAGTCATTTTATGTGTGGTCTATGATATTATGGATGGTCATTTTATGTGTGGTCTATGATATTATGGACGGTCATTTTATGTGTGGTCTATGATATTATGGACTGTCATTTTATGTGTGGTCTATGATATTATGGACGGTCATTTTATGTGTGGTCTATGATATTATGGATGGTCATTTAACATGTGGTCTATGATATTATGGACAGTCATTTTATGTGTGGTCTATGATATTATGGACGGTCATTTTATGTATGGTCTACGATATTATGGATGGTCATTTAACATGTGGTCTATGATATTATGGACAGTCATTTTATGTGTGGTCTATGATATGAATGGTCATTTTATGTATGGTCTACGATATTATGGATGGTCATTTTATTTGTGGTCTGCTATATTATGGACGGTCATTTAAACATGTGGTCTATAATATTATGGATGGTCATTTTATGTGTGATCTACGATATTATGGATGGTCATTTTATGTGTGGTCTACGATATTATGGATGGTCATTTAACATGTGGTCTATGATATTATGGATGGTCATTTAACATGTGGTCTATGATATTATGGATGGTCATTTTATGTGTGGTCTATGATATTATGGACAGTCATTTTATGTGTGGTCTATGATATTATGGATGGTCATTTTATGTGTGGTCTATGATATTATGGACGGTCATTTTATGTGTGGTCTATGATATTATGGACGGTCATTTTATGTGTGGTCTATGATATTATGGATGGTCATTTAACATGTGGTCTATGATATTATGGACGGTCATTTTATGTGTGGTCTATGATATTATGGATGGTCATTTTATGTGTGGTCTATGATATTATGGATGGTCATTTTATGTGTGGTCTATGATATTATGGACAGTCATTTTATGTGTGGTCTATGATATTATGGACAGTCATTTTATGTGTGGTCTATGATATTATGGATGGTCATTTAACATGTGGTCTATGATATTATGGACGGTCATTTTATGTATGGTCTACGATATTATGGATGGTCATTTAAGATGTGGTCTATGATATTATGGATGGTCATTTTATGTGTGGTCGATGATATTATGGATGGTCATTTTATGTGTGGTCGATGATATTATGGATGGTCATTTTATGTGTGGTCTATGATATTATGGACGGTCATTTTATATGTGGTCTATGATATTATGGATGGTCATTTTATGTGAGGTCTATGATATTATGGACAGTCATTTTATGTGTTATCTATGATATTATGGACGGTCATTTTACATGTGGTCTATGATATTATGGATCATCATTTTATGTGTGGTCTATGATATTATGGATGGTCATTTTATGTGTGGTCTACGATATTATGGACAGTCATTTAACATGTTGTCTACGATATTATGGACTGTCATTTTATGTGTGGTCTACAATATTATGGATGGTCATTTTTATGTGTGGTCTACGATATTATGGACTGTCATTTTATGTGTGGTCTACGATATTATGGACAGTCATTTTATGTGTGGTATACGATATTATGGATGGTCATTTTAAGTGTTGTCTATGATATTATGGATGGTCGATTTATGTGTGGTCTATGATATTATGGATGGTCATTTTATGTGTGATCTACGATATTATGGATGGTCATTTTATCTGTGGTCTACGATATTATGAATGGTCATTTTATGTATGGTCTACGATATTATGGACGGTCATTTTATGTGTGGTCTATGATGTTATGGATGGTCATTTTATGTGTGGTCTACGATATTATGGACGGTCATTTTATGTGTGGTCTATGATGTTATGGACGGTCGTTTTATGTGTGATCTACGATATTATGGATGGTCATTTTATGTGTGGTCTATGATGTTATGGATGGTCATTTTATGTATGGTCT
This sequence comes from Margaritifera margaritifera, assembly GCA_029931535.1. Lineage (NCBI taxonomy): Eukaryota > Metazoa > Mollusca > Bivalvia > Unionida > Margaritiferidae > Margaritifera > Margaritifera margaritifera. The sequence continues at coordinate 1,113,959 of JAQPZY010001183.1, read as the reverse complement.
ACGATATTATGGACGGTCATTTTATGTGTGGTCGACGATATTATCAATGGTCATTTTATGTGTGGTCTATGATATTATGGATGGTCATTTTATATGTGGTCTATGATATTATGGACAGTCATTTTATGTGTGGTCTATGATATTATGGACAGTCATTTTATGTGTGGTCTATGATATTATGGATGGTCATTTTATATGTGGTCTATGATATTATGGACAGTCATTTTATATGTGGTCTATGATATTATGGACAGTCATTTTATGTGTGGTCTATGATATTATGGACAGTCATTTTATGTGTGGTCTATGATATTATGGATGGTCATTTAACATGTGGTCTATGATATTATGGACAGTCATTTTATGTGTGGTCTATGATATTATGGACAGTCATTATATGTGTGGTCTATGATATTATGGATGGTCATTTTATATGTGGTCTATGATATTATGGACAGTCATTTTATATGTGGTCTATGATATTATGGACAGTCATTTTATGTGTGGTCTATGATATTATGGACAGTCATTTTATGTGTGGTCTATGATATTATGGATGGTCATTTAACATGTGGTCTATGATATTATGGACAGTCATTTTATGTGTGGTCTATGATATTATGGACAGTCATTATATGTGTGGTCTATGATATTATGGATGGTCATTTTATATGTGGTCTATGATATTATGGACAGTCATTTTATGTGTGGTCGACGATATTATGGACAGTCATTTTATGTGTGGTCTATGATATTATGGATGGTCATTTTATATGTGGTCTATGATATTATGGATGGTCATTTTATATGTGGTCTATGATATTATGGACAGTCATTTTATGTGTGGTCTATGATATTATGGACAGTCATTTTATATGTGGTCTATGATATTATGGATGGTCATTTTATGTGTGGTCTATGATATTATGGACAGTCATTTTATGTGTGGTCTATGATATTATGGACAGTCATTTTATGTGTGGTCTATGAACTCAAGTGTCAAAGGGCTTTGTTAAAGGTAAACGTGGCTGAGATTTATGTTCACACCTGTTTTGGTGGTTAAACTTTAACACACGTAAAGTTCCATTGATTGTTGATCAACAGTTAATTACATAGATCGAGCTATAGAATGCCTTTGATTAAACCGTTTGGGATTTCTGTATGATAAATTACATAGTCATAGTAGTGCTTACTTTGCGACAATCAGGTGCAAGAATATACTTTCTCTCTTTTTATCCCTCTCCCCCCTCTCTCATAACAGCATTTATTTTTACTCAAAAAAGATAATTTATTTATTCATAAAACCATTGTAATTATTGTTGTTTGAGATTATATTCGATTGTGTTTGTTTCTGATTTCTGTTACTCTGTTCTAGTTTCATTTATAGAAACATTTACATTGTAATAAGTAACCTAATTGGGGTTGGGGGACGCAGGAGTAGTCCGGATGAGTGAATTATGTCGATAATTGGCATCTGGATATTGTGTTTATTTATTGTTAATGTTTTATATTGTAAATGTTTTATATTGTACAGTTGAACCCGGTTATGTCGCCGGCCTAGGGGTTTGCCAAAAAGCGTCGAGATAACCGATGATCGAGATAAACGAAAACCAATATGGCGACAATATATTAACATGTGCTTGAAATTTCTTTGTGTACATGATGTGCGTTAATAAATGAGAATGTACATGCACGTGTTTTTGGAGGTTTTTTTACACAACAGCGTTGCCGCGATTTGTTTGATGAAGCGATCGGCATGCTATAAAAATGTACATACATGTTTGCTAACAACAAAAGGCATATGTGCACCAACTAACAGCAGAGATTTACCAGTATACAATACAAACCACTGTCGATTCTCGATACAAACCTTTATTATATTCTCCAACATAGCTAACCAGTGTCAAAATTAAATTCGTGAGTCATTTCACTCTGACACAGCTCTGAAAAGTATTGTACACGCGGTTACTATGGTTTCTTTACAAAGTCTAAAATGCTTTGTTGCTTTTTGCCTTTAACAGTCTGCTTGAAAACAAATCGAGATAACCGATGTTAAGTGGCAAATTTGGCCCTCTTTTGTGCTCTTTTGTGCTCGAGATATTAGGGTTCGGCGACATAAAAGAATCGACATAACCGATGAGAAAATGCTAAGACAAAGAGAGAATTTGGCGGTTCCACTTCAAAAACGTCGACTTAATAGGGTTGGCGAGTTAACCGAGGTCGAGATAAGTGAGTTCAACTGTATTGTAAATGTTTTATATTGTATTGTAAATGTTTTATATTGTAAGTGTTTACACTAATTTTGCTTCAGCACATGCATTTGTACTTTATGTAAATTTATTTGACTAATAAAATGTTACTAGTTGGTCATTATGAGAGAACAAGTTCCAAAGCCATTTGATTGAGGATTATTTAGGACAGTCAGAAGGTCAGCAATAATCTCTTTTGATTTTCACAACCACTGGCAATATGTTACCAACAGTTAACTTTGAAACCTTCAGCCAGGTGTAAATTTCACTAATTAGCTTATTGTTTACACATGCCTTAAACTGTGCCAGTATGTATACCAGGCTTTGTTTTACTTCATGCATGGCCCAAGGCTATTTCTGGACTGTTGGACGATGTCATAACTGTGATATGGCAGCTACCTCACCACATTTTATGTAAGGTTCACTTTTATCGGGTTCATTTCAGTGTCAAAATTAAATCTGGAACTGAAAATTTGTTTTGTGATTGGCTTATCTAAAAGCTGTAAAGTGATTGTAAAGGAATTAGGCCAAGTCGCATAGGCCAAGTCGCATAGGCCAGATCTTAGTAGGTAAGGAGATTAAGACAGCTGTTAATTGATTGTTGGTATCTTATCATCATTTTGATTCAAAGACTAATTACTCTTGTGTGTTTTGACACATCACTTCAATAAGCATCACTCAGGAGCCATCATACTTTAAAGCCTTCTGCGATTTTTGAAACACTTTCATTTTATCATAACCCATATTTAGAAAAATAGTGCTAAGATTTTGGGACTTATTTGCTTAATCATAAATTGTCATAAAATTTCGATGTTATGTGCAGATATATTTTTTGTGCTTTTCTGATGACAACTTTACATACTTTCTTTGGTGTCAAGCACAAGGCTGAAGATGAGTCTGAATCTTGTGGAATTGGCAGACAGAAAGTAGTTAATGTATCTAATTCTTATAAAGAAAACAGAATGCCTGAGAGACTGAGAGATTCGTAGATTGAATCATGGAATCAGTCATTTCCCATGGGCCACAAATTGAGAAAACAATCGGACATTATTGGCTATATGTACATGGTGTTATGACTGTGGAAGGAAAAATTCAATGGCAACCCATGGAACACTGAACTTGCATAGCTCAGCATTCACTAGGCATGATGTCTCAAAGACTCTTTTATTTTGATCCTTAACCTGCAGTGGAGTTAAGAAAAAAGTGAATGTATTATATTGTGTTGCACGAAAATGAAACAAAACAAGTTAATGAAATATTGTCATTGGTTTCTTTTTGCAATGTCTTGGCAAGCTTGTGTATTTAAAATGGATTTATTTAATGTAATTAAGTAAATTAATGTAGAAAAGAAATTGTAATCTCTTCCTTGATTCCTTCTAGCTGTACACAAAATTTAAGAATTGCAAGGTAAAGCTATTGAGAAGAGTTATCTGGTTATAATTGTATCATCACAAACAATCACATTTATCACTGTTCTTGATAACCTTAGATTTTCATTCTTAAATAATTATACTAAATATGTCACAATGAATGAGCATTAGCAATCTGATAATATTTATATTGGTGACAGAACAGTTAGTGTATAATGTCCTGAATTATTGCAAGGATTGGTTTAGTGTGGTGCTTTAAGGCACAGCAACACAAGTAGGTGTTTTAGTGCTGAGGCAATTGGAGTAAAGTGCCTTGCCCAAGGACACACCACGGTAGCTGACCCAGGCTGGTCCGATGGTAGGATTCGAACCTACACCCTTTCGGTCGTGAGTCCGGCATGCTAACCACTGAGCCACCGTGGTTCATGAATTATTGTAAGGAAAATAAAGAAACTTGTTATTGGGACTTTTACTTTTAGGGCTATAATTCCAACTTCTTTCAACGAAGGAGTCCTGGACTCCAACTTTCAAAATCCTATGGAGAACCCGGTATGTATATGAGATTAAGTGTAAATTGAAATTAAGCTGAAATTGGGCAAAAAATGTTCAAGTTATAATTAAATCAAGAATCCCATTCCATGTATATATAGTTAAAAATACCTAGGTACCAAGAGTCCCATTCCATGTATATGTAGTGTATAGTGGAAAATGCCTAGGTACCAAGAGTCCCATTCAATGTATACATAGTATATAGTGGAAAATGCCTAGGTACCAAGAGTCCCATTCCATGTCTACATAGTATATAGTGGAAAGTACCTAGGTACCAAGAGTCCCATTCAATGTATACATAGTATATAGTGGAAAATGCCTAGTTACCAAGAGTCCCATTCCATGTCTGCATAGTATATAGTGGAAAGTACCTAGGTACCAAGAGTCCCATTCAATGTATACATAGTATATAGTGGAAAATGCCTAGGTACCAAGAGTCCCATTCCATGTCTACATAGTATATAGTGGAAAATACCTAGGTACCAAGAGTCCCATTCAATGTATACATAGTATATAGTGGAAAGTACCTAGGTACCAAGAGTCCCATTCCATGTATATGTAGTTTATAGTGTAAAGTACCTAGGTACCATGAGTCCCATTCCATGTATACATATTGTATAGTGGAAAATGCCTAGGTACCAAGAGTCCCATTCCATGTATACATAGTATATAGTGGAACATGCCTAGGTACCAAGAGTCCCATTCAATGTATACATAGTATATAGTGGAAAGTACCTAGGTACCAAGAGTCCCATTCCATGTATACATAATATATAGTGGAAAGTACCTAGGTACCAAGAGTCCCATTCCATGTCTACATAGTATATAGTGGAAAGTACCTAGGTACCAAGAGTCCCATTCCATGTCTACATAGTATATAGTGGAAAGTACCTAGGTACCAAGAGTCCCATTCCATGTCTACATAGTATATAGTGGAAAGTACCTAGGTACCAAGAGTCCCATTCCATGTATATGTAGTATATAGTGGAAAATGCCTAGGTACCAAGAGTCCCATTCCATGTATACATAGTATATAGTGGAAAATGCGTAGGTACCAAGAGTCCCATTCCATGTCTACATAGTATATAGTGGAAAGTACCTAGGTACCAAGAGTCCCATTCAATGTATACATAGTATATAGTGGAAAATGCCTAGGTACCAAGAGTCCCATTCCATGTCTACATAGTATATAGTGGAAAATACCTAGGTACCAAGAGTCCCATTCCATGTATGCATCGTATATAGTTAAAAATACCTAGGTATCAAAAGTCCCATTCCATATATACAGTGAAAACTACCTATATATGTACATGTTATACAGTGAAATACTATCTAGGTATGAAGAGTCCCATTCATTGTGTTCATGTACATGTTGTACAGTGGCAGCTATTAGATATCAATAGTCCATTTCCAACTGGTTCTAACAAACAACCACATACTTGATTATGCAATGATTCACATGGGGCTTATAATGATGACCTGGTCATTGGTCCTCAGGTGGATCACAGGTAAGCACCAATTGATTTAGATTTGTTTGTTAGTCAGTCATCAAACTGCTATTTTTATGTGTAGATCAGAAAGGTCAGATACAGGGCAGTAACATGTTTCTGCTGTAAATGCTTCTAAGTTACTGTCTAACATTATTACAATATTGTATGTACAATTTACTTTTAATAGCTCATTAGCATGTTTCAGTGTTTGCACTATTATGCCTTCATTAATCACATTAGCCACATTATCAAAGTAAATATTATTGTTAATGAGAAGAATAAGTAAGAATAAGTAAATATTATTGTTAATGAGTAAGCTTATCCTTGTTGCTCACTCCTTTGTATCACGTTTGAGTTTATGTACTTTCCACGATGACTTATGCAATAAATGCTGTTTAAATAATACATGCCATAACACGACGTGTCAAGCGAAAAACACGATTTTGGACTCCCAAATCCCCCAACACAATTGTGTTTAGAAAAACACGATTTTTCAGCAATCTTTGCGATAAAAAAATTTTATACAAGAAAAAAAAAAACACAAAATGTAAATTTATTGATAACAATGATATATGCCCGTAATCTGTGGTATGTATAAACAGTAAACAATCTTGCTTAGAGCTCATATAAATCTATCCTCGGGGCAGTTTATTCACCTGTTTTAAAGACAATTAAAAGGTATGGTGGTCAGAAATAAACAGACACCTTTCAGAGATTTACTGAATATTGGCTCACAATAGCTAGGGTGATGTGGCGTGTCAAATCCTTTGAGCATTGCTGAAGGAGAGCCCATTAGGCTAATTTGCATAGGTAAAGTACACTAAGTGGAACAACCCAATTTGTCTGAACTTAAGTACATCAAACAGATGCGTGTTGGAAAACAAATGTCATTACACATCACTGACTGCATTGAATGAGAATGTTTAAGCCATCTTTATTAAAGTTTGTGATCACCGGCAACGTTTCTTTGAAGTTGGATTTTTACTCCATATATAAAATTCAAAACATGATTATTTTGGTAGGGTGAACAACAGCACCATTCAATCTCTAATGCAGTGTTGCACCTAGGATCCAAAGGTCAGGGGACACTGTGTCCATCACCCTCCAGATTTGGGGGACACACAACATTTTAAAGGGACAAAGGAAAATTGTAGTACATAATGCACTTAACAACTTTATTTTTCCAAATTAAAAAAGTATGCATAGACGGAACAAGGTTTGGTTTGAAATTTTGTAAGCTATAAAGAGATTAAATAATCCTCAGCTAGATAGTAACTGGCCCAGGTAAATACTTTTGAAGACCGAAGGTGGTGTACGATTCAGAATGGAACGGGCCCATACTATAAACTATTGAAAGCAGCAAAGACTGCGTGTAATGAAAACTACATTCCACTGTCCAATGGATTTTAAAGACAGTAACTTGGTGAATTTTTGTATTTAATGTCTGTGAGGTTGTGACCAGTTTTGTGGTGATGTTATTTGACAATGCTAAGTCGACCATTTTTTTTGGGGGGGGGGGGTTGTTTTGTTTGTAGGTATATTACATACTTCAGAGAAAACAGATTGTATTTTCTTTTATGTTCGAATTTCCAGTCATTTGCTATAGGCTAATTTGAAAAGATAGCTTATTCTCATTTGGATAATGTCGCTTTTGGCGGTTCTCGTGCACTGACCCCCGATAGGACCTCAAAACACTTTTTGACAGGTTCTATTCAAGGACACACTTAAGTGCAGGATTTGTTGTGATTTCTCAAAAATCATACAAAAAAATCAAATGATATGAGCGAAAATTGCACATTATATTTTCAAGCCCTACTATTGTTTCTTCTTTAAATCCCTCCTATATTCAGAAAATTTACCCCTTTTTCAAATTAAGGAAATTTCCTCCATAAATTTTCAGTTTTAAAATAGAACCTGCTCAGGTAGTCTACACCAAAGAAATGAAAATGAGTGATCTTGTGGCATGATGCATCTAAAATGTATTTCCATTTTACAGATGTAGTTTAGTATACCATCTAATCCAAGTGATTTTTATAAGACTTCTACAAAATCAAATACATATATCATTTTCATACCTCCCACCTCATTTTCATACATCCCACATCATTTTCATACCTCCCACATCATTTTCATACATCCCACATCATTTTCATACATCCCACATCATTTTCATACATCCCACATCATTTTCATACATCCCACATCATTTTTATACCTCCCACATTATTTTCATACCTCCCACATCATTTTTATACCTCCCACATCATTTTCATACCTCCCACATCATTTTCATACCTCCCTCCCACATCATTTTTATACCTCCCACATCATTTTCGTACCTCCCACATCATTTTTATACCTCCCACATCATTTTCATACATCCCACATCATTTTCATACATCCCACATCATTTTCATACCTCCCACATCATTTTCATACCTCCCACATCATTTTCATACATCCCACATCATTTTTATACCTCCCACATCATTGTCATACCTCCCACATCATTTTCATACATCCCACATCATTTTCATACCTCCCACATCATTTTCATACCTCCCTCCCACATCATTTTCATACATCCCACATCATTTTCATACATCCCACATCATTTTCATACCTCCCACATCATTTTTATACCTCCCACATCATTTTCATACCTCCCTCCCACATCATTTTCATACCTCCCACCTCATTTTCATACCTCACACCTCATTTTCATACCTCACACATCATTTTCATACCTCACACATCATAATAATAACTTCTTTTCTTCTGATATTTGTCAACTGAATTATTCCACAGAAATTTATAAAACATATTGTTAATTTCAATTAGAATTTTCTCTGATGGTGAGGGTAAAGACAGAAGTAAAAAAAAAATTTGAGCTAATGCTAAACTTTTTTCAATTCTAATTGAACCAAATGGTGCAAGAGATCTTTTTGACTATTAATTGTAATAAAGTTTTTATATCCTTACATTTATTTTTGCTATTTATTTGTACCATTTTTTTTCTTCGAAGCTTAGTTGAAAATTGTGCACCTGGTCACATAAACTCACTGCTTCCACAATTTATCTGATAATTCGGACATAATCTTTCCTCACTTCCAACTTTACTCCCAAACCAGATAACCTTGGTTTTATCAATGTTAACACCAAGTTCTGAGAATTTAAAGTAGTAAAATAAAAGATCAAGGGCAAACTTTAAGGATTTACTAAACCCATCCAGCTATCTTCTGCATATCTATTATTAATTTGTAATCTTTTAATATTTGCACTATCCCATACCATATGTGCCAGTAACTCAGCAGTCTGCATGAAAGATAAATATATATATATATATATATATAAGGGATCTCTTTTTCTACAGCCTTATTGTACATAAAACATTGAAAGAATATAACTGTTGACTGTAACATATGAGTTGGTATTCTTTTCAAAAGTAGTTATCCAGTTTATAATAGAATCTGCAAACTTTAAGTAAAAATATGATGGCGTAGTATAAACCAAGCACCTGAATCAAAAACCTTCTTAAAGTCAGTTAATAATAATTATTAACCTGGAATTTTTTTTTTCAGTGTAAAATATTAAATTATTTATGGTTCTGATATTTTCACCAGTATATCTACCTTTAATAAAACCAAACTGAGCCTCATGCATAAGGGGACGTAAGATGCTTTTTACTCTATTAGTTATACAAACAGAGGCCGTTTTATATAATGAAAAATTTACTTCATATCTTTACATATGATGTTGCTTGTAACCAGTATAGCTCAAAAACAATTCAACATGTTCTGGTGCAATTTGGTATGAACATTGTCTCATGGACTTACATTTGCCTTTAGTGTGTTTAGTCTCTCCTTCTCCATTTTGGACAGAGTTATGGCCCTTGTCAATCAACTTTCTATCTTTCCATAGGATAGAGCCTACATTTTTGTGTGAAGCATTCAGAAGCTTGATAATACAATAGGATTCAATTCTATGTATGACTTATGTTATCTTTGAATGTTTCATGTCATGTTCTACATCTGTGGCATGATTTATGTATAATATCAATGGTATTATTTATGTATACTATCAATGGTATGATATATGTATACTATCAATGGTATGATTGATGTATACTATCAATGGTTTGATTTATGTATACTATCAATGGTATGATTGATGTATACTATTAATGGTATGATTGATGTATACTATCAATGGTATGATTTATGTATACTATCAATGGTATGATTGATGTATACTATCAATGGTATGATTGATGTATACTATCAATGGTATGATTTATGTATACTATCAATGGTATGATTTATGTATACTATCAATGGTATGATTTATGTATACTATCAATGGTATGATTGATGTATACCATCAATGGTATGATTTATGTATACCATCAATGGTATGATTTATGTATACTATCAATGGTATGATTGATGTATACCATCAATGGTATGATTTATGTATACTATCAATGGTATGATTGATGTATACCATCAATGGTATGATTTATGTATACCATCAATGGTATGATTTATGTATACCATCAATGGTATGATTTATGTATACTATCAATGGTATGATTGATGTATACCATCAATGGTATGATTTATGTATACCATCAATGGTATGATTTATGTATACCATCAATGGTATGATTTATGTATACTATCAACCTATGAATTACAAAATTGTTTATGCCTGTATTTTTTTTTCTTCTCCAGGAACTCTCAACCAACATGAAGATGAAATATCCAGAAGGATTGTACTTAGAAAAGGACATGAAACTGAGTGAACATCAAGATGGCATTCCATTAAAGAAAGGAGACATGATTGGGGAATTCAATTTGGGCTCAACAATTGTGTTGATATTTCAGGCTCCTAAAAACTTTAGATTTTGCGTGACAACCGACCAGAAAATCAAATTTGGACAATCCATTGGAACATGTTCTCCATGATGTACAGTTCCAATCATGCTAAAGTGCCATGGATAGAATCCACATCAGCTTGCACATTGGCAGATTGTAAAAGATGCACTGTAAACCTGGGAACTTCTTGCTGTGATTGACAGTGAAACCTGTCTTTAAAGGATACTCAGGAAACTACACCATATTTTTCTTTGTGTGATTTACAATGAAACCTGTCTATAAAGGACACTCAGGAGACTACACAATGTTTTCCATTGTGTGATTTACAATGAAACCTGTCAATAAAGGACACACAAGGGCCTACACAATGTTTTTCCTTTGTGTGATTTGCAATGAAACCTGTCTATAAAGAACACTCAGGAGACTACACAATGTTTTCCTTTTTATGATTTACATTGAAACCTGTCTATAAAGGACATGCAAGGGTCTACACAATGTTTTCCTTTGTGTGATTTGCAAAATAAACCTGTCTGTAAAGGACACCAAAGGGATCGCACAATGTTTTCCTTTGTGTGATTTTGCAAAATAAACCTGTCTTTAAAGGACACTGAAGTGATCACACAATGTTTTCCTTTGTGGATAGATGTCCTTTATATAAAGGTTCCACATGTTAAGTAGAATTGGGAAAAAGGTTTTAAATTTTGTCTTCTGTGGACAAATGTGCTGTATGTTTAGGCTTGTCCTATGACATGTTTCACAGTTTAGTTATAATGTAATTGTAATGTAATTCACCCACACATTATTACCCCTGCAAAACATTATGAAATAGAAAACCAATCTTTAAAACTCAGTTACACTCTCACCATCTTGTGACTGACAAGTGTGATGTATGAGTTCCATTGCACAATATAGACTAAAGATAATGTTTCAAATATTAATATATATATACTGGAAAAAAGTAAAACCTTGTTGTTCATGAAATTTTGACAAAATCCAAGGATATTTCTGTACATTACTTAAATTACACAATTTTGTATATTTGTTTAAAATCTTGTGAGGATATTGATTTTTTTAAAAAAATGATCAGGGTACAGACCATAATACAGGGTAGAATATTCATTTTGTCCATCGTTTATTTGTGATAATGTTTTGTCACTTAGTTAACTGCTCTTGCTTTCAATTAATTCCTGATAATTTAGTGATCCTAAAATATTACTAGTAACAGTAATTTGGCAGTTAATGCCTTTCGCTTGTGAATTAGTTAAATGAACATTGTATGTGAGGAATTTTGTTTTGTTCTTATATGAAAGTACATGTATAGTGCTTTTACAAGTTTGCTTTGTGAACATTGATTAGACATATTTATTGGCGAGTTAAGGATAGCTAGAAAACAATATTTACTGCATAACAACAATAATGTGGAGCTAGAAGAAATTCAGCAGTATTATTAAAACAATACTTTTCATTTAGTTGAGTCACATGTTTTAATTATTGACTTGGAGATTTAGCAGTCAAGCCTGTGGCATACTGTCTTCTCTCTGTTACTAAGAATAGTTTGTATTTTTAATAATAGGCACTTTTTTATATTTGGCTCCATTGACCATTTGGCCCTAAAAAGTGAGTCTAACTATATAAAGGAATATGTCCAATTTTAATCCTTAGAGGAAATGATTAAATTTAGAGTGGTTACCTCCCTTGACAGAGGTTGATGGCTTCTGTGTAACACTTCAAACACGATCGTTTTAATAGAAAATGCCCATAAAAGGTAATTGCTTGAATATTTTCTATGAAATTAATTAACTGAATTAATTTTTTAATCAATTCACAATTAAGAGATAAAGAAAAGAAAATACTTAAAACATTTAAAATTCAGATTATGTGTTTTTGGAGGGATATTGGTATGTGCTTGTGATCATACAAAGGAAAATGATTATCAGTAAATATCTCATAATCCATGTTCATCCCTTTGATTCTGTTTAATGTAGCATATTACAGCAACCCTCCAAGCTATCAGTATTCTCAATACTTTGACTGTCATATACATGTAATACTTGAACCTGTAAATAAAATTTAGTATTTATTTTCTTTACTCATTGATTAAGATTCAAGGAAATATTTCAAACAGTATGCATCAAAAGACAAGCCTTGTTCTTCGTTATAAGATTCAGCCTTATCCATGTAGAAGTTTGTGAATTCGTCCCTTAAATTGAATACCGGATTTTCTTATTATGCAAACTGCAATACAGTAAGATAAAGAAAAAATTAATATATTTTTTTTTGTTCTCAATTTAATGGCACTGTAAACACATTATTGGCTATATCATGACAAGGAAATGGGAGCTAAATGCTTTTCCCAAGGATACAGCAAGGCAGTTGGCCCAGGATGGCCTAGGCAGGTATCGAACCCGTGACCCTTGGATTATGAGTCTGATGCTCTACCACTAGAGTTACCATGGCTCCCTACAGTAAGATAAAGAATATGCATTTTTATGATGTACCGTATATGCTTGCCTGTAAGTCCGATCTAGCTGCAAACAACTTGGACCCTGATCTGCCCATCACATAATGCACAGGCAGATCAGGGTCTCTGTTGTTTGTTCCACTTGATAATCCTTAATAATTGCATAGACCCAGATCTGCTGGCACATTGTGTGATGGCAGATCTGAATCTATACAGTTTGCTGTTGGATCTGACTTTCATGTGATTGTGTATGGTAATATATTTATATATATTATTACTGTATTACTGTATGTATGTACTACATTGTACTGTGTGCTGTATGTATGTATTACTGTGTTGTAATATACTTGTACAGCTGCATCTGTTACTATATTTTGGATTTTAATGCTTTTCCACTATTAACACATGTTGAGAAATGTTGACAAATATTTTTTGATATATGTATATTTTACACACAGTGTACACTTTATATATTGAGTGCGTTGATATATGTATAGGAAAGTTTGAAGCAAAAGATGAACTAGCAGTACTACTTTGAACCTTAAAAGGTACAATATAAATTTAAGTGAGAATTAGTAGCAGTATATGTCTTATATAGTATATGAATTAGTAGCAGTATATGTCTGTATCCATGCCTTAGTTCCTATGGTAGATATATAAGTAGGTTTAAAACAGAATTTTAGCCTATGTCTTCAGACATTTTGTTTATAGCATTATTTTGCCTTTTTATATCAGAAATCCCATTTGCCTTAAGTGCTTTAGTGCAGTTGATGTAGCTGTAAGATCCATTTCTCCTAAAATAAATTCTAACATTTTTTCTCTAATTATTTTTTGTTCATATTCTGTTTGCAGTTTGGTTCAAACCCTCGCAACCAAACAGTATATGATTTAGAGGGATTTAAATACCTCCACAGCATGTAGCATGCAGTCACTTTCAATAAGTTACACTTTGTGTATGTGGTGGTGATCTCCCTTGCCAACTGTGACATAAAATGAGGATTTGTCTGAGGATCAATGAATAAATGAATGCAGAAAATTCACATATGAATTGATTATTTTATCAAAGTGATTTTTCTTTGATATGTCAGTTGTTTAATGTCTTATTAGTTTTGTAATCAATTTTGATTGTGATTTTCAGTATTGATCAAACAAAGCTAGTTAAGTGCATCTGTCTGTTCTGTTAAAGTTTATATACTTTCCTTAAATTTATCCATTTTAAAATTTTAAAATTTGATAATGATATCTTTATTCAACTTAGATTTACAACATCATTTTTTTTTTTTTTTTTTTTTTTTTTTTAATCAGAAGTGGGAGGGGAGAATCAACACTGTAACATTACTTACCATTATTTTATTTAATTTATCCATTTCTTATATGAGTTTAATTTTTAGCAACTTTGATTTACAAACTGAGTTTTTATTTTGATCTAAAAGTTGGAAAAAGTCTACAATTACATTCCACATGATTACAGTCCTTTTTATATCCCCTTGCCACCAAAGTTGGGAGCGGATATAGCATTTTACCCAATTTCACCCACATTTATGAAAAGAGTAATTCAGCCATACCAGAACTAGGTCACTGTGACCTAATTTGCTTACTTGAGTTACTTTTTGTTGAGCCCATGTTAGTGAGAAGCAAGATATAGTCACTTTTGCAAAAGGTGGCAACAGCAGCATCAACAATTTGTTAAGGCTTTGGTTAAAGTTTTTTATTTGCATATATTTCCCAAATTTCGTGGTAGCTTCTTATCATATGTGGCATGACTAATTATGAAGTGAAGACAATTCATTGTATGACAGGCTTGCTTACCCCTTTTACTTGTGATCAAGGTCACATTCACCGAAGGTTAAGTTTTGGTTAAAGTTTTTTCATTGACTAATATTTCCTAAACCCCTTGATGGATTCTCATCATACTTGGCATTAATCACTATGAAGCTAAGACAATTCATTCTATGATATGCTCACTTGCCCTTTTGACCTTGGGGTCAAGGTCACAGTCATAAAAGATTTGCATTCAGGTTTTGGTTTAAGTTTTTCATTTACTTACATTTCTTAAACCCTGTGATGGATTTTCTTCATACTTGGGATAATCATCATGAAGGTCAGACTATTAATTCTGCAACACATGCTCTCATCCCTATAATCTTGTGGACAAGGTCACAGTCAATAAAGTCCTTGTACTTCCTTGATGGATTTTATTCATACATTGGATGCATATGCACTTTTCTCTTTTGACCTTGGGTCAGGGTAACATGTTTTACACCAATGCTTTGTTTGTGGGCTTGACATGCTGGCCCTGGCCTGCTTGTGCATGTTATGTTTGTTTCTTACAGCCCCAGTATTTATTCACCAACACATGAAAATCTTAATGTGGATTCATCTGGATGAGAGTAACTTAATCATATAAAAGCTAGATCAGTGTGACCTCATTTTTATGCCTAAGTGATTATTAATATTCAGCAATTTGTTCATTACATCTTCAATATCATAGACCCTATTTCACCTACACTTATGAAACTTGGTATGTAGATGCATGTAAAAGAGAGTAATTCAGACATACCAAAATGTGACCATATATTCATACTTGAGTGACTTTCTGTATGCTAACTATAAGGTGGAGTGTATCATCTTATAATGTCTGTCTGTCCATCTGCTACCAATTTGCTTTCCACACAATAACTCCAGTTGTACAGTATTTACCATTGCCAAACTCTGTGGAACCAGTATAAGGGAGAATCCTATCAATTTAGGGCTCAAAAGCTCAAAAGTCAACGTCACTCTGAAAGAATAAAAATGATTTCCACACAATAACTTGAGTTCTCCATCATCTGCAGTTACCAACATGGATAGCTTGTACTTGAGGTGGTATAGAACCATGTTATTTTGGAGTCAAAATGTAAAGATTACTGAAAGAATAAAAATTATTTCCACACAATAACATCAGTTCTATGTCATATATATCAAGCAAACTGTGTGGATGACTTGTACTTGGAATAAGGAAGAAGCCTATTGATTTTGGGGTCAAGAGGTCAAAGGTCAAGGTCACTGACAGGAAGAAAAATGGTTTCTGCACACATATTTCAGTTATCTACACAGAGGACTATTAAACACTGGGCAGGCATAAAATGTGCTGTTCATGGTACTCCTGTTATTTTATCAATCTGTTTGTTACATACTCAATACCTTATCCTATTTCACCTACACTCATGACAAGTGATATGTGGAGAGTAACTCAACCATACCAATAGTAGGTCACTGTGACCTAACTTTCAGGTTTCTTTGTGACTCTGGGAATTTCCTCTATACCATTTGAATATTGTTGACTACTTCAGATGTGCTCCAGTTGGTGAGTGGATTCATGTCAACATCTTGTCTTTTTTATTTATTTTCAATATTAGAATATATTTTATCAACCTGGATTTTATGACCTCAGTTTTCGATCTTTATCTAATATGGGAATTTTTATTTGATTAAATTCATAAATAATCCATTTTTTAAATGTTTGGATTCGTGCTTTGATTTATTTGTTGCTTCTTTCATGAATTGTGTTTCACAGAAATGTCCAGTGATAATTCAAAGCAATACAATAAGATTTAGAGGGGATAAAGTGTTTCTTGAGAACAGTGACATGTTCTTTTCTGGATAATGATCATCTATTTTGGCTATAAAAGGCAATCAAATTGAATGGTGTTATATTTTTTTTTCTTCTTAACTCAGTAGATGAATAGAAAAGCTTGTGGTGCTGCAGATGTTGAATTGGTTTTCTTATCTTGATCTTTTAATTTAATCTTTATTTTATTCAATTTGCAATGATGATTTTTTTTATGGCATGCATCCTCTATGAAGCACTGAACCAGCATGGTAGAAGCGGGTCACTGTGATCAGTATTCAGCATTCCACTGATGTAAAATTAGATCTATATTTACACTGTTGCATTATCATGAAGAAACATGATGTGTACATGTAATCCTGAGAATTCTAGCGATACATCATTCGTTCCTATTACCATGAGAGGTGCACATCGAAAACACAAATCTCGATAGCAGCTACAGAGTGTGTGACAGCTACAGAGTGTGTGACAGTTATAGAGTGTGTGACAGTTACAGAGTGTGTGACAGCTACAGAGTGTGTGACAGTTACAGAGTGTGTGACAGCTACAGAGTGTATGACAGCTACAGAGTGTGTGACAGTTACAGAGTGTGACAGCTACAGAGTGTGTGACAGCTACAGAGTGTGTGACAGCTACAGAGTGTGTGACAGCTACAGAGTGTGTGACAGCTACATATATTAGACCCTTTATTGGCATAAATTGCTAATAATTTTTCCCCTCTAATTGCTAAATCATACACCTAATATGCCAGAAAGTTTACTATATGTACCATGGACTTCTACATTTGCATGAATCCTATTGATGCTTACTTCTTTGTGACATCAAATAAGAATGGTGAGGTAAAATGATACTCTTCCATTGCATTGCCATTAAAGTTTTCATGGCAGCAAAAATACTTGTACTCTTGTTTCATCAATGAAACTTGTACAGTTTTGTCCTGTTGTAGATAGATGTCCAGCATAACAATAACATATCATTCGTAAAATGTTCTCAAAATGATTTGGTGCTGTT
Source organism: Margaritifera margaritifera (assembly GCA_029931535.1). Classification (NCBI taxonomy): domain Eukaryota; kingdom Metazoa; phylum Mollusca; class Bivalvia; order Unionida; family Margaritiferidae; genus Margaritifera; species Margaritifera margaritifera. The sequence continues at coordinate 1,096,342 of JAQPZY010001183.1, read as the reverse complement.
TTTTAAATGGCTGTGAAAGAACACTATTTAAGATGTTTTCAGTATGATCCATAAAGTCCAGTTGCTTACGCAAATATCAGTCAGTTGTGGGAACAAATAAAACATGACAAAAGAAAGAATTGAAGGAATGGTTTACTAAACAGCCTACCTACAAATTACAAGGAAGAGAGAAAACGTTTTCCATCAAAAGAGAATATGTTACTGGCAGACAGAAATTGTTGACATGCAAGCATATATGAAAAATAATGGAAATACATATTCACAATGATAGCTATTTTCCCCAAGATATGCTTGGGTTGAAAAAGTAAAAAAGGGATATGACATGCATGGTGCTTCAGAGAAATCTTTAAAGATAAGGGTACAGTTTGATGAGGGAAAAGAGTTCTACAACAAGCATGCTAATGATTAGTGGAAAAGGAAAACATACAAAAAATTTCAATTTACTCAGTCCAAAAAAAGCATCTGTGCTTCAAAGGTTTAATAGAACACTAAAGACTAGAATGTCGAAGTACTCTACACAAAAAGAAACCAGAAAAACTTTTTACCAAAATTAATTGAGGAATACAATAATGCACATCACAGATCAATACACCTGATTCTATTTGAAACAAGCAAGGAAGAAAACATGAAATAAATGGATTAGTCTATTCAGTAATTTGACAACTGCTACATTTGGAATGACTAAATTTAAAATGAGTGAAACAGAATTTCGAAATTCAAAACAACCTTTTCAAAGAGCTACCTTCCTAACTTTAACAAGAAACTTTTTAATATTAGGCAAGTAATTTTTAGGTGATCCTGTCATTTAAAACTGGAGGATACAGATGGCATGTTTTATGAACAAGAGTTATCAATATACAAAGTTGGAAAGATCCTGAAAACCAGATGAATAAATTGTAAAAATAATGTACTTTTGAAATGGAATAGATAAGATGAATCTTTTAACAGTTGGGAAGCAGCTGAAAACATTATACTATTAAAATACATGACAGAGGATGAACAATTCATGCATAACAGTATCAAGGAGAATGGAACTTTAAGCTTTTGAATGATAATGAGTTTCTAGAATGTGACGTGAACAAAAAACGTACATTATAAAACGAAGGAGTTAAAGCATGTACAGCGTGCAAATTTGTATTCATCATAAAACCAGAGTGAATAAAAAAAGTACATCGAAAAAAACAGTTAAACAACAAATGGTACACATGAAAAACGTGATAAGACTACTACAACATAGACAACGTCCTAGTTGGGTAATAAACAACGAAGAAATGAAAAGAGATATCATTGAAATATAAAGTTGATTTTCACTACATTTCAAAAAACCTGAAAAACAAAGGCAAAGTAAAAGACTACAGACTGGTCTACGAGATTTTGAACAACATAATGGGTTATGAAAATCATATGGATGCTAATGCAATCCTTAGGATTTTAAACTTCTTTTAAATTTGATTCAGAGAATGTAGAGTAGCAATTTACACAACTACTAAATCAACTATGCATTTTTCCTGGATAAGATTTTGAACATGTACAATTTGATTGCATCCATATGTAGCAGAGTGTGGCCTAAGCTTTTGGAATCAAACCAGGAGGCAGGATTTGTTGAAATTCTTTATTCGTAGCTTTAAGGTGATATTATAGTGTTGGTTCTAATTCACGTCAAATAAATCCCAAAAAATCAAATAAAGAATATTAAATCTCCTAATTATTTAAAATAAAGATTTGTTACATCTTGACTGTAAAAAATAATACTTGGTTGCTGAACTAAGTGACTTGTGACCATTCATTCATTAAGCAAATTGATAATTAGAACGTCATTATACTGAGCAAATTCTGAGAAACAATCAGACTAACCGACAGACATACAGACAAACAAACAGGCAAAGAGATAAACAAAATACTTTTTGTATAGCAATACTAATTTATCTCATCCCTGTATTTTGGATACGGATATTAAATAATAAAATATCACAGTAATGATTTATCTACATTTACTTTGTAAAATATTATACTTGTTACACATAAAACCTTTAATCACAAGAAATTAATACAAAATTATCCAAAATCAGTTGATTTTGGAAGTATTTTTATATCATCTTGATGAAGTAATAACCAGTACACATTCATTTCACGTTGTGTCAAATATACAGAGTTTGAATATTCAGTTTTCTCAAACTTTAGTTTGTCACTTAGTAGTAATTTAAGTTATACTACACAAATTAATGGTATAATCAAAATTTGATGTTGACAAAGTCCAATAGTGTCTGAGCCAGCATGCACAGGAGCGCGGTACAATCATTCAAAATGCATGTGTGCAAAGCACAATCTGTAGTTGTAAAATATTACAAATTCAAGACAGAAAATTGAGAAAATGGAAAAACAAAATTGTAGATGCAAAGATTGTGTGAAAGAAATGAGATACAGCTAGTATTATAGTGAAGCAAATGAAAATATTAGAGAGAAAAATCAAGAGTAAAATACATGTAAATGTAAGCAAACTATAAATAGAGACTCAATGTATTTGCACAAAAAGTCAGTTTTATATATGAGGTATAGGTGAACATAGTTAAACATACTAAATTCTTCAGTTTAAATAATGGGTTGGCAGATCTAACACTTTATCGTATATAAATGAACTTAACTAGTTTTACTCCTAGAAGCGGACATTACCGTATATACTCGCGTATAAGTCCATACCAACTGCAAACTGCATAGACCCAGATCTGCGTCACATAATGCGCCAGAAGATCTGGGTCTATGCAGTTTGTAAGGACTAATCAGTAGAACAAACAACATAGACCCTGATCTGCCAGCGCATTATTTGACGGCAGATCAGGGTCTATGTTGCTTGCATTTGGACACGGGTTATAGGCGAGTAAGACGGTAGTGGAGTATCTTACCCTTGTCTACAACTCACTTTAATTCTATGGTGAATTCTGGTACTGAAAAATATTTAACAAAGTAAAAATTTACTACACTGAAACTCTATTTGTTAGCTAAAGACCAATAAACATGTTTTTGTAGCTACAGTATCGACACAGACACGTACCACCACCACCACCACCTCCTCTAAACCTTTCACAACATTTTACTATAAATAGAGCAATTGTTGATATTGACATTGCTATCGTGGTAGCTATGCCTAATCAATATTGCGGCCATCCTTTTATTTTAATAACTGTTTTATCCTTCTTCCGGAAGGAAGTTTACTTCTTTTAATTTCTTGAATTTTTTCCCATGTTGAACTTGTAAATAGGTTCTAAGTTTTCAATATTTCCCATGTTAAACTTGTAAATATGTTCTAAGTTTGCAATATTTCACATTTTAAACTTGTAAATATGTTCCAATTTTTCATTATTTACAATTATTTCTGACTGAAGAATTTTTACTTTGTCTAACTACTTTTGTAATATATTTTTTCGTGATCATTGGTTTCTTGCAAATATTTCCTTCAAGTCTCTTATTTTTTCGCTAAAACATTTGTATTCTGTTTAAAGCTTCTGTTTTGAGGCTGCACATACAATAGCGTTTTATATCAAACAATCTCTCTTTCTTCTTGTTTGGCAAATAACATTCGGACAATTTGTACTTGATCTGCAGGTGAATGTTGTACTTGAATCTCATCAGACAATTAATCTTTTTCATATTAAAATTGTCATAATAATTTCTAAGTTGTACATTTGTATCGTGCATCTCTATTTCCTCTTGTATTTTTATTTTTTGCTTTTGTACAATGGTTGGGTTTAATGGGTATTTATGTTGCATTTCTTCTATATCTGTAAGTCTATTTAGTTTATCCTGAAATTAATATTGTATGGTCTGAGTAGGAAGAGTTTGTTTATTTGCTAAATCCTCAGTATTTCAATTTCTCATAAAATTAGATCCTCCATCTCTTTCATATAATGTACCAAGTGCTTTTTAGTGATCTTCCAATCAAATGGACGACCGTATCTGTAGGTGGATTCCATGTAGACATCATCACCATCATCGTTTTCTATAAGTTATACTTCTTGTAACCAGAATTTTTTTAATAGTTCTTCCAATATAATCTTGGTCGTATATCACTCTACTTGTTACAGCAGTATAACGTCCTACACTTTGCGCTGCAAAACCACTAACACGATTTACAGTATCAGCAACTGGAACTTGATCTTGTGTTGGTATTGCCACATCATCATCATCATTATAATTATCATTGTAAACAGGATTTTTAAATTCTTTTATTTCAAAATCTCTACAACATCAGACCTTTTTTGGTTATTTAAATGTTGAAAAGTGAACAAGTCACAACTGGAAAAAGAATTAGATTTATCAAATACAAATAAAGCAATAACTCAATTTATTCAGAACTAGAAGAGTACAAACATGAATTGAACATATCTATTCAAAATAGAGTATACAAAGAGATGATTAGTAGAAATTTAAATAGGAAATAGTTGGGAACATTGGAAAAGAAACAAATCACTATGACATGTGAAATCTTTGCAAATGCTAGAGCTGCTAAAATTTCCAAATCATCTTAGAAGTCGTAAGTTATAGTATGACATCAATAAAAAGTAGAACATTTCTTTCACTTGATAACTTGAACAGTTTACAAAACGAACTTAAAGATGACATCAAATGGAATTAGATACTTTACTGGATTTTTTTCATTTAAGGTAGGTGTACCTCTATCTGCATTGAGTGCTAGTTTGACAACATTCAAACACACATATTTAAAGAAACAAAACATAAAAAAATACAACAAATACAGCAGAAAGGAATGAGAAAATAAGAAATGTTGAACAAAAATGCTTATTAAATAAATATGTACTGATTGCCTTGCTGCTGATATATTTGTGCCTTAAACCAAACTTGTTACAATAGTTGTCATTACAGGAGTAGCTGCTTACTATGCAATAAAGTCTCACAGGGAAAATAAATTACACAATACTGTTCAAAATACCATCAATGATGAAGTTAGCCATCTTTAATGATTCATCTTTATGATCTTGAATCTCTTTCCTCGAAGGTATCGTAGCATTTTTGGACCTATGCTTGCTGGCTATCATGTATCTAGGGATTGACACTTGAAACATATCCTTGGTTGCTAAGGGTTAGACAAATTACCATAAACATGGTATGAAATGATTTCTGTCAAGGTCATCTTCACTCACACCTTCAGGTTTTGTCTAGTTTTGCCATCTTCGATAAATATCAACTGATGGAACACAAAGTATTTTCAACGTTATATCTGATTTTATGTCTTGCCTTAATGCTTCTAAAATTCTATTTCTTATTAGGTGAATTGATCTGAAATTTTCATCAATTAGGTATCTTTTTTTCAGTATTCCATTCCTGCGATGTGTGTTCATTATACCATTTTTGTGGTACTCTGTCGTATTCTTTACTGTCCTCTCCATATTGTTCTCCCCGATTCAGTAGTATTATTTTTTGTGCTCTCTAGTTTCATTTCTCTTTTTTACATGAATTCCTATTTACATAGTTTACAGTAATTACTTTTTTTATGAAACTCAGTCACGTCTGTTACTTCTCCACCTTTATAACATGTCTAGAAATCCATCCTTTTATTCACCCAATTAAATTTAATAGTATAGTTTACTATTAAAAGTAATACTGGAAGATGACTTACAACAAACCTTTATAACATTCAAATTAATATTCATCTGTCTTACAAATTTCCATGTAAATTCAATGGAAGAGAGCAAAGACAAAAGGCAAGATGAATCTAAGGTTGAAAAATCACCAGAGAAAGTAACTTCACAAAAGTCAAAAGATCTACATAAAGCTGAATTTAGAAAACAACTTGATAAATGTTGACAGAAAGTTAAAAAAAAAACAAGAAAGAAAGAAAAAAGAAAAGAAAGAAAGACAAAGCCGAACGTTTGAAGAAAGAACGACAAGAATCTTCAAAATCACAAGATAATAAAATCACACTTCTGGAAAGAAAAGAAATAAAAATCAACGAAGACAATCTATTATTTAATAAGGTGTGGTATAGCTGTTTCTGCTTCTTGTTCGTTTAGTCAAGAAGTAAAGTTGTTCATACTTTTAAATCTGATGAGATTGCAAAGCGAGTACAAAGCAAGTTGTTAGTGGCAATGAAAATCAACACAACTAAAGAACAAAATGACAACACTTTGTCTACATATAATGTATTAAAAGAGATGCTTTAAGTTTTTAGCTAGATAAATAATATGATGTCTAGTGAGACGAAAAATATTATGAACACAATTTACCACGCAAAATTAAGCTACGCATTCACGAGTGCCTGTAGCATGTTTTTGACAAAGTTATTGAAATTTATTGAGAAATTGCAAAGCTAATCGTTCCAGTTTCGTTTTGCAAGATCACAGTCGACTATTTGAAAGCAAACAGACTTTTACCCGACAAAATTGTTACTACACAGAGAGCGTCGCTTTTATTATAAGATAAATGAGTAAAAAGGCACTATGTGCCTTCGCTTCCTGCTCTGTAACAACCTCTACACAAATTTTAAAAGTTTAAAAATTATTTTTTCATGGAAGTAGAACACTATATAGGTTTTAGAAAGAAACACAAAATATCAATCAAAGGTTTAAATTGGTTAGAGTTAGGTATAGAAACGGTTTCAACTAGCATTAAAGTTTTTTTGCAGTTGGATAGTGTTTGCCTGGAGTAGTTCCAGGCGTAGTTGTTCCATTATCTTTTATTGGTTTTAGTACAACACTGGTAGATATTGCTGCAGACGCTAAGGAAACACTGATTTACAACAAAGTTTTAAAGATAAGAAAATATTAGCATATGCAATCACTACGCTGAACAGTATCAATGACATGACATGCAAAGCGATCAGTGAGATTTAAGTTAACGATAAAGAGTTTATTTTCATCATTAACAAGTGCAACAGATACAAAGAGACACAAACCGCAATCAGAAAAATAAAATGAATACAGAAACAAACAATATTGAGGAAAGGAAGAAATTGAAAGGAAAGAGAAAGATACCTTGAAGAAAAGATGTGCAAAGCTCACGTGTACAGCGTGATACAGGGTGAAAAGACAAACTTTAAAACATACGATCTTTAGATTGTGTAATGGATATATTATCCCACATAAATGTCTCTCATAAGCGAACCTTTTTTGCTTGATAAATGAACGGCGCAGACATTGAAAAGCAAGTGAACTATATTTTAATGGACGTTCTCACTGAGAAAGAAGTCTATCTCAACAATCTAATTGACGTTAGAAATGGAAAACATTTATTTCATTACAGAGAATATATTTTGTTTTTGGGTGTTTCAATATTACCGATGAACATTATTCTCCACTGCATCAATGACAAGAATGAAACAAGCACCTGTTTTCATTTTTGACAGTGTTTATACCCTTTATATATATAAGAAAAAGTCAAACAGGAAATATCTTCGCAAATAGTGACAATGAAGAAAGCGTTGATGTCAATTGTTTGAAACACAACTCAAAAGTTAAAATCACTCTGAGCAACAATCATACAGTGTATATGACCATCTACAATGCTAACATTTTAGGATTTAATTGCCAGCGAACAATACAGGTACCTACTGAATCAAATACAGTTTGCGTTCTATTTTTAAATCCCCAAACCTATACATTTTCCTCAATTAGATTAATAACACCGAACATTACACTAATTATTATTATTCGTACTTATTTTATTTATTTGCCAGTTAAATATGTTTCTCAGGGAGACTTTGATTTATACAACGCTAATGGCCATTACAAACAATTACAAAGGGATACAATTAACAGATTTAATATCAGCGTCAGAGATGAATATAAAAAAGGGACAGATTTTCATCGTATGCCTGTAAGATATGTTTTCCATGCAAAGTTAATATCTTAGATCATGTATAGAATGATTTAAGAAATATTCTTAAGAGAACCTAGTGAGTCCTTACCTTTAAACATTGATACAGAAACGGACGAGAAAGATGTTGCATTAGACCAAACAATTAACGCTGACTTAAACCTCCACACTAAACGTAGTAACAGTCTACCAGATACAGTACAATTTTTTAAATGTAGCTAATAGTCGGTTTGTATAACAGACTTGTTGATAATCAAATACGTAATACCCTGGAAGATAACAATTTAAAAGATGTCAAGACGTGGAGGGAACAAATTAACAATTAATTATTAGCTATTGAACATAGTGGTACTGAAAGAATTCAAGACCGACAAACTGTAAGGGAAATAACAAACAAAGGACCAATACCAAACATCCAAAAATATTTACAACCGATCGAGTAGAAGATAAACACCGAGATAGATAATTTGAGTAGTGATATAAGAGAAATAAAAAGAACTCTCAAAACGTATGGCTCTCCAATCTCAACTGGAACAATTACAGAAAGACTTGAATAATGAACTCCAACAAAACGATCAAGAGATCAAAAATATAATACATGATTTGAACACAAAACTTGCTTACAAAAGATAACCGCTAATGCCAATACCCTGTCAGTTGCAAAAAAAAAATTAAAAAAATGACTTAGCAGAGATAACCAAAAAGATATAGAACGTCAAAATGAATATGAATGAAAGCTATGAAAACAACCTGTGATTTATCTATTGCATATTTGAGTGATAACATCAAAAACAGTGAAAGAAGTTACATTCTCCGAATGTTACAACCAATGACATGCAAAGATTGAACAATAGAAAACAAATGCAAAATAAAATACTGATCAAAAAGTGGTCAGTAACATTGATGTAATGCAATGCAGTCGTGATGATATAGACAAAAGGATGAAACGTTTCAATAAAATATTAAACTGCTTGGGAGCAAAAGTTTACCTCACATCCAGATGCATACAAAAATGAAATAGGAATAAAGACTCTCACATTAAGTTGTAGCATTGATACAGCTAAAACAGAAATAAATAAAAACATACACACAGTCAACATTGAATTAAAAAAGGAAATTGGTCTAGATTATATTGATTTGATTGATAAGATCAGAATATTGAAAACTTAAATAAATAAAAACAAAAAGGAGTTTGATGAAAAAAGGTAGATTTTGCCAGGATATATATTGCTTTACATTTTTTGCACTGATGTTTGCATTAAATTAATTTAACATCATGATCAAATTTTGAATTTTTAATATACATCAAAGCATTTTCACAAATAAAAGAGTTCTTGAACATTTTTAAGTATGAAACGTTTCATCGTAAAATAATTAATAGTTACTTATTCAACTATGCTCTATCACGTTTTGCTGAAAACGAGTCACACACAATAGATGCTTCAGATTATTTTTAAATCTCAAAAATCACAAATTTTATCTACATAAATATCGAGCGTTCAAGATTTTGTCCTGACGATTTTTTTTCATTGAAATAAGCGTAAACAACCAACGTGTTGCTTATTCTTTAGACATTTAAAAGGAATATGAAGATGGAATAGTGTTAAAGAAACAAAACAAAAACAGGTGCATACTAGAACAATGTTTTAATTATTGGAATAAAAAGGATGGTGTTACCTATTATTCGTTCCAGATCAGCATGTGAGATAAAAACTTGCAGCAGTATTAAAATTTATTATCATTAAATACAGCAACATAGCCATAGGCCACAGCAATAGTCATGATTGGAGGAGCAATAACCAGATGTCTTGCATTTTCAGAAGCGACTCTCTGATCAATATTTTTTTATTTTTTATCCTGATATGGCTGATGACAACAGAATTAGAAACGACAAAGCCATGGATGGTCACCAGAGAAAAACTGCAGACTTTCATGAAAACAGACCAAAGACACTTGTCTAGTTGAATGAAAGATTGAGAGAACAATGTTCGGTGACTCATTACTTCAACAACATGAACGATGCCTTTTTCCCCTATATGCATCTTACTTATGGTGCTGATGGTATACATGATTTAAACGATCCTGATAGTAAGGCCAAACTTGCAATATCACGACAACCCAAACTAAATCATTTATACAAGCTTTCTAATCATTAAGTTAAATACGAGAATATATTCATTGTACTTGTGATGGGATTCAGTGTCTCTGCCGCTTACAGGTTTTGTAAAAAGGAAGACCATATGTCGCTTTTTTGTCATGTAATAGATGGAGTCTTACGTTTATGCTCATTTCAAAATAAAATTTATGAAACTCGTGGAATAATTTAAATCATTTGTTCGCCAAGGCTAACAAAAGCTGGAAATTATTCGACTCATTTAATAAATTTAATGTAAGATATTTTATCACACAGTTAGTACAATTCACATACAGTGTCTGCGGTTTATTATTTTTTTTATATGTTAACACGTTAACATATCAATTTCTGTGAATCTGATTGGTCCAAATAAACCCTTGCGCAGTTTTCTCATTATTGATCAGCTGCAACCGTTGGAATTTTCCTTGCCCCGTCTTCTGGAACCACTTTATTTTACTATTACTATTAACAAAATGACGGCCGTCTTTCCAATCGGTAGCCGAATGGACATTCGGAAAAATCGGGCGACTATCACAAAAACGCACAGTAGTGGTTACATATGACGGAATATGGCCCATTTACCCTTCATAGAATTCTACGAATGCCAGACAAAAACTAAAACATGAGTAAAACCGCGTGTCCGAGTTAAATCGAAAATGTGGGAGAACCGGGAAAAAATCCATTACGCTGTCTAACACAAACATACAGAGTCTATGCAGATAAACGCCTGGCAGCCTATTGTCATACAGACAGTCCCTTTTACATTGCTGTTACAATGCGGTGTACATCTTGCAACCCACCCCAGGACAAGCATAGTTTACATGACAACTAATAGGAGTAAATAAACTCATCTCTCCACAGTAAAATTAGTACAATTTCTGCATCCAGTAGTAATCCATTCACACTAATATCCAACAACCCGAATGCTATTTTCTTCTGCCGTATCCAATACTGCATCTGACTTGAATATCCATGGAGGAATCGACACACTTTTTGGTGAAAACGTTGTCAACAGTCTAATCGAAATCCATGTATATGGCTCTTCAACTGCCCCACTTGACGTGACCAGAGTGAACTATGTGACATCAAACAAGAATTTCCTTCGGAGATCCAGTGTTGAATAATGATGATGTCCGTGCCATATGCTCTAATGATTTGGAAGGACACTTTCTCTTTGAATTATAATCTATTTCTAAATGTTATGCGTTATGGAATTGTGCAATATTACTTCAATTCGCGTCTGGAACTATTTTTTCATGCACAAGAATTTTAAAGGTGCAGCGTCTGAACCAGAATTAAATGAAATGCCGAAAATCACTCATTTTTCCTTCTATCTAGATTCTTTCGACTGAAAATTTTTTTTTGTGACAAACAGAATCTCAAATGTGTTATCATTTAGTATTGAATTTATAAAACTCATTGAATAAATTAAATATAAAATCATTACCCATTTGAGATCCTCTATTTATCATGACTAATGTGTTATCTACATCAATATACCCCATATTATAATTTGTATATGTGTAAAACGTGTAAATAACACCGCATGACGTCACAAATGACGTCATAACAACATGAAAAGGTAAGACGTAACGACCTAGGCATCCGAATTTATTCCAAAGTCATTTCACTACACTATTACGCGGTTCAAGCAAACAAAGCAATATTTTTCGTTATGCAATGAATAGAATCTTACATTTGTGTTCATTTCAAATGAAATTTATGAACTCGTCGGATAATTGTAATCTTTTGTTTGCCAAGTCTCGCAAGAAATAGAAGTTATTAGACTCGTGTAACAAATTTCATTTAAAATGAGCACTCGTGTGAGATCATCTATCTACTTACTACCTACAGTATACATGATTTTTTTTTTTGCTTTTGTTTTTTTTTTAATAATGCGTCTAGGTAAATTATTTAAAAATGATAGTCCACTTCAAATATCTGAGAGCATCATTTTGAGACAAGTAATCCCTTGAAATAATTCTGGTTTATAATTCTTTTGGAATTTTTACATTTAAATGTGAAACCTGAAAAATTTAAAGCAAAATATTCACTGGCGGGCGCCAATTTTGTCTGTGCTTCAGAGTGGTTTGAACATTTTTCGTTTGGAGAACTTCAGTCAACTCAAAGATTATGGTATACTCTCTGTTCTTCATTGCCCAAATATAGACATGTGTCTAATAATAGTATATTACCATATTTATGTGAAGAAACATGACTCAACTATTAATATTTAGGGGATATAAATTTTGTCACAGTATGATTACTTCCCCTGGTAGTCCAGAGCTAGAGCTAGTGTTAGTACTTCATGCTGTACGCAATCATTTTAGTAGAATACTGTCTCTTAAGACAAATGCCAGTCTTCTCTGTAAAAAAAATAATTGATATATATTATAAATTTGTTATTTTAAGATGAAGGAATGTCTTGGTAGACATATACACATATGATCAAATTGCATCAATAATTTTAATTTGATTAATTACTTTTACCCTTATTACCCGATGTCGACATTTGGGAGTAGCGCCTACTTGACCTAGCTAGTGTACAACATTTGCTATTTTAAGAAATATGTTTCATTTCTTAGCTTTTGCAGTATAGTCAATAGTTTACTGGAAATGACAAATATGTGTACTTTAGAGAGATAGAGAGAATCGCAATTGTTTATGGATCTCATGAACTCACAAAGTGATAAAAACTCACAAAATTAAATCAATTCGGCTTGATAAACATTGATCGTAATTATCTTTTTCAAGCTAAATTGGGGGGGGGGGGGATAACTTGTGATTACAATCAAAGAAGAATCTTTCCATAAACAACAACAACAATAACAACAACAACAAAAAGAAAAAAGAAAACCCACAAAAAACCAGTTGTTATTTATGTTGTTGAAAACAATGTCAAGTACGAGTCTTCTATACAAATGCCAAATGAAGCGTCCGCATACAATTTATACCTATGTATCTTTGATCGACTGTATCCATGGAAATGTGCATTTGTGTGTATGTAACCTCATATGTGTGTATGAGAGAGAGAGAGAGAGAGAGAGAGAGAGAGAGAGAGAGAGAGAGAGAGAGAGATTGTAAGGCTGCATACGCGAAAATGGTATGACTTCATCTATGTTTTTGAAACATCTGGTCTAGAACTCACCAGTTCTGTTAACTCAGTTGATGTTTAAGTTCTCTGCTATATCAGTGTCTATCTATATTAAATTCTTTCGAAACACACGCTTACCATCTCTTTAAATCCAATACTAACTTTAGTTTCAGCTGATTTTGTTCCTGTAACTTTTCGACGACAGTCAAGGACAGATTCCACTGTTTTCATGGGTGAGTATGACAAAGTCCAGACAATGTTAGTTAAATTCTTTCAGTTTTTCGTTTAGCACCAGTTTTTTTTTTTTTTTTTTTTCTTTTTCTTGTTTGTTTGTTTTCTTTTCCCTTCAAAGTATGGAAATATATCTATAGGACTAAAACCAAAAGCTTGTCTAATGGCGATGCGAAATCAACCATTCAGTCATGCCCGACTAATCAACGCATCTTGGTCTTACTAGATGTAACATTGTTAAAATGTACAGATTAGAATGTAACCTGAAAAAACATTGGGACTGTCAGGGCTCGCTACTCTGTCTGTCTGTCTGTCTCTCTCTCTCTGGATTATCTACATTTTATATCGATCCAAGTTTCAGGATTATATTTTCGGAATCTTATAAAGTCGAATCTGTTTGGGGTTTTCTGCTTTTGGTTTGTTTGTTTTTTTTATTTTTTTTTATTTTTATTTTTTTTTTCATTCACAGCATTATTTATTATACACAGGAAACATGATATGATCACATTGCCCTCGTTGCTCATGTAAACCAACATTGCGTCAGTGTATCTTGCAAATATTTTACACATAATTCTGTGCGAATGTCGGAAAAAGTAGTGGGCAGTGCTAAATTATTTCGGTTCATATAGGAATGAAAAGAAATTAAACAATGTCTGGTCAATCATATTGCTGGAAATCGTAATGAAGAAAGAAAAATTGAATTATTATAACATGAACTAGCAAAAACTATCAGTGTTCTCAATACTTTGATTTCAACATGGCTGTTATTGCAGACTTGTGGGCAACTAAGAAAAATAAAAATCTGAAACTAAAATCTTTACCATGTTCAAATCTAAATGTATCAAAATCTACTGAACAGATTCTGCTAGGTGACCTTATACCTTGCTATTTTTTGTGGTAGAGTTAATTTGTATCATTAGTTCAAAGTGTTTCCTGATCAATAATCACGATATCAAGTTATTACGCACGTGCGACTTCACCTGTTTCGAGAGTGAATATCACACTCACCACAGTTCATTGATTATGTCAACAAAAGAAAAGAGTAACCTCATTGCATCGTCAGGAAAACATTTCTATTTTCTTTAAAAACTGACAAATTGCTGCCATTGTATAGAAAGGTGTTGAGAATAAGAAACGTCATCTAGACATTTGACCGAAATCGTTATGATTTTCGCACACTCGTTAGTTTATATGCTACAGAATAGTCCATGGATGTTAGCAGTCTTCCTGACAGTTCTAGTAGTGATTTCCATCAAATTCAAATGGCGATCCAAATCTGCCCAAAATCCATTCTCGCCACTTCACATAAAGCCACAGCGACCTCTAGTGATGGACCATGCATTGAGAAACAGGGTCCTGAAGCAGAGTAAGTAATTAAAATGATGACCGTTTATGATCGTTCTTGTGATATTGATATGGATGGAAAAGAAATATAGTGTTCTGATTGTGTTTCCTATGAAACGTAGGGTTCAGATATATATATATATATATATATATATATATATATATATATATATATATATATATATATATATATATATATATATATATTGGAGCTGCACAGCCCCCCATGCAAAGTGGGTGACTTGCATGGTTCTTGTGTTATGGCGGTCGCAGCTCCCAAATGGATTGTTTTGGTCTTCAGTGTAAACATTTTATATTCAGGTCTGGGTAGGTTGGTAAACTGTAGTCAGCTACCAATTTGTCAGAGGTAGAATTTCCTATGGAATTTCAACAAAGTAGTTTTATCACATACTCTAGAAATATAGAATTTCCTATGGAATTTCAACTAAGTAGTTTTATCACATACTCTAGAAATATAGAATTTCCTATGGAATTTCAGCTAAGTAGTTTTATCACATACTCTAGAAATATAGAATTTCCTATACAATTTCAACTAGGTAGTTTTATCACATACTCTAGAAATATAGAATTTCCTATGGAATTTCAACTAGATCTAAGTAGTTTTATCACATACTCTAGAAATATCAATTTGTAAACAACTTTAAGCATTTGATATCGTATTAAGATAATATTAATTTCAATATAATTGTCACCTGTGTAGCCTGCGTCAACAAATAGTTTTCCAGCGTTATTCCTTTTGCTGAGATTCTTCTTCCTCTTTACTGTCTTCAACCTAAATTTGGCAAAACATTGGTTATAATTATCTTATTGCTCGCATAATTTCTGCCTAGATTTCTTGCTATCATCTCATACACACTTCATACACACACTCTCTCTCTCTCTCTCTCTCTCTCTCTCTCTCTCTCTCTCTCTCTCTCTCTCTCTCACACACAAACACACACACACACACACACACACAATAAAAGCTGTGCGAATACTATATTTTAATGTGCATGCAGCCCGACAAAGTAAATCGCTTAGTTTCCACGTTCCATTGATGATAAAATGATGGTTGTGCATGGGATCCATTATACTAACATTCTTGCCTGTAAATCATATAACTTGTACCTAAGATGTGTCCTGAATAATCTCTCCCTCAAGGTGTTTTAGGCGAAAAAATGTTGCAACAATATGACCCTGTGTATATGGCATTTAGTGCAATTGGGTCGGTGTACTTGTTCATATTATCGCTCAACTCCAACTCACTTTTAGGATAGAGACTTCAACAGGTCAAGTGATTGGGATCATATATAGACCTAGAATCTTAGTTGACCTCCCTAAATGACGAGGCTTTGGGATGAGGTGGCGGGAAGAGGGTAGAGAGTAACTGAGAAACGTCAGGACGGCCCTTCTTTCGTGCATAATTATTATTTTTTTCTTTTTGTTTTTTAGTTTTATAAGTTCGAGCTTTGCTGTCCTAAAAAAGCTAAAATTTTCCCCATAGTCCATACCTAATTCCCATATACATAATCCCCGTAGTCCATACCTAATCATATCTTTAGAAGTTTAGTTTTGTCTTGTTTTAAAAAGACCATTATGAATTAAGATTAACTTGTTCGGCTCTAAATATCGGGAGATAATTCAAGAAAGGGTTTCGCGAAATGCAGTGTCTCACCTGCGAAACCAAGTTCAAGGACAGCAGTAAACTAATATACAAAGTCGATACAAAGCTTAACGTACACGCTGTCACCACCGTTGGTGTCCGAATGATTGTCATGTCCAGCCCGTTGGTGTTAGAATGATTGTCATGTCCAGCCCGTTGGTGTCCGAATGATTGTCATGTCCAGCCCGTTGGTGTTAGAATGATTGTCATGTCCCGCCCGTTGGTGTCAGAATGATTGTCATGTCCCGCCCGTTC
Organism: Margaritifera margaritifera; assembly: GCA_029931535.1. Taxonomy (NCBI): domain Eukaryota; kingdom Metazoa; phylum Mollusca; class Bivalvia; order Unionida; family Margaritiferidae; genus Margaritifera; species Margaritifera margaritifera. The sequence continues at coordinate 1,079,794 of JAQPZY010001183.1, read as the reverse complement.
GTGTTAGAATGACTGTCATGTCCTGCTTACTTTCGCGGATGAGACGATACCTTTTCTTTTTAATCTTTTGCGAGGAAAATTATGACACCCTCCCGTCTGTCCGTCCGTCTATCCGTTACCACATTTCCTCCTAAATCGCCTGGTGGAATTCACGAAACCCTGTAGTTATGTTTTCTTTTGGGTAACCATCGGCAAGTGTGGGATCGCCCTGGCTTCCTTCCCTGTGGTCTCTGAAAGGGAGTCAAAGGTCAGATTTGCAAATATTTAAATCACCATGATATTACCTTTCCAAATAAACATAAATATGTAGTACAACAAAGAAAACAGATAAAGATATTAAAACTCCGTAAAAAAAAGTAAATAAAATGAAATAAAATAACAAGGTAAAAAATATAAAATCATAAGGAGGTCGTGGGGGTGTAATATGCAATAAAAAGCGTGGAGATTTGCGATGATCAGCCATTGCTGTTAACTTAGTTATGTTTTGTGAAAATTCCAGTATGACTTGACAATATATTTTAGCGAGGAGACAGCAGTCAAGATGTGAGTATTATCGTGACACATTCATCAGAAACGTTCAATTTAAATGGATTCAGGTACGAACAAATTTCATTTTTGAAGCAGAAATTGGAAGAAATCATTGCCTACTCTGCGTGAGATTATAGGACTCACATTCCTACAATGACGCCGGCAGCGACGGTGGCGTCAACAATATCAAGATTCACTGTTAAGATTTTTGAAAGTAATCCAAAATAAATCAGGCCAGACATAGGGTTCCAAAGATCCTTGTCTTTCATGCATTTTATTTTGATTTGAGCAATGCAGGATTCCGCCCAGATCGCGTTCCAGACAATTTAGATGTAATAGTTATTGGGAGCGGGATCGGGGGCCTTAGTGTGGCTGTACTTCTGTCCCGAGCGGGAAAAAGAGTCCTTGTATTGGAGCAGCATGATCAAGCGGGCGGATGCTGCCATACTTTCCATGACAAGGGGTTCGAGTTCGATACAGGTGAGTGTACGAAAAGAATAACGATGTTAAACAGAACTTAAATCGCATATTTGTGACGATACTACAATAAGTTCTTTTCACTTCGGACGTGCAAAAGTAGAAAAGTACGACAAATATTTTGATTAAATTTGAACCAAAACAATTGTGTAATGATATCAAGATCCAACATTTCGTAGATCAGATAAAAAAGTGCTGAGAGTTGAAACAATGGCTTTCATCTATGAGACCGTGAGAATAAATAGAGGATCTTAAATGAGTGCTGCGACCAGAAGATTGTAGGTTCGGACTCTATCATCAGAGTAGACCGGACCGGCTACCGTGGTGTGTTCCTGAGTAAGACACGTTTCTGCAGTTATAATCTTCCTGCGTTGCTGTGCCGTAAAACAATGATCCAAGCCTTAAATGAGTTCCCGTTAGATAATAAATTTATGAAACAGGCTTACTGATATGATATGCCACGAGCTGCTCGAAGTGTCTGGCATTATGACACTCAATGAGATTAATACATTTTAAATCTAATGAACGAAACTAGTAAATTATATTATCATATTACTAAATACCCATTGAATTACTCCATTTCTTTGCTAGTTGACGTGGCTGTAAGTTACTTCACTGTGATATTTGATAATATTTTCATTCTATTTCTTTATATTTATATTCATTCTGCGACATGTGCGCTTTCCCCTTTGACCTTAGAGCCAAGGTTACAGTCATAAAAATATGCGTTGAGGTTTGTTTAAAGTTTTTAATTTGTTTATATTTCCAAAACCCATTGATAGATTTTTTTCATACTTTGGATGAATCATATTAAAGCTAAGACAATTCATTCTGCGACACGCACTCTTATCTTTTTGATACTGGGGTTAAGGTCACGGTCACAGAAAAGTTGCGTTAAGGTTGAGGTTAAACTTTTTAGCTTGCTTATATTTCCTAAACCACTTGATGGATTTTCTTCACATTGGGATGAATCATTTTGAAGCTAAGACAATTCATTCTATTACACACGCTATAGCTCTATTTCATCTTGGGGTCAAGGACACACACATAGAAAATTTGCATTAAGGCTGTGGTCAAAGTTTGTTTATTTGCTTATATTTATAAAACCCACAATGGATTTTGTTCATACTTTGGATGAAGCATTGTGAAGTTAAGACAAATGATACTGCGACATGCTCGCTCAACATTTTGACCTTGAGGTCAAGGTCACACGTTTTAAACGGTTCTTTGATCGTGGGCTCGACATGCAGGTCCTGGTCTTCCCGTTATGAAATTATGGAACTAGAAAAGAGAAACTCGGTCTTTGGTTTTTAATATTAGATGAACGGATAGCGTATAACTATACGGGTTATGCATTAAAGTTTACTATTTACGGTCATGCAAGAATGCTTTTCGTCAAGTCTAACAGCGATCTTTCTGTGATGCAATAAAAAGAATGTTTCCCACTATTAAACTGTAATAAGGTTAAATCTGCAACTTGATAATATTTGCATTTAGAATAAGTGCAGTAAATTGTTTGGAAACTTGAGTTAGGCTTAATTCAATGGTTTAGAAACTAGACAAGTTGACTTAATTAATCAAGGATATGAGGACTACATGTTAGGTCACCGTGAATACTATTAGTAGCTTTAGACAATAGCGAATTTCAAGTTCTGTGCTAATTTCACCTTTGTACAGGAATTCACTACGTGGGAAAGATGGTCAAGGGGTCCGAGACGAGATTACTGATGGACCAATTGACTGAGGGTCAAGTGGACTGGGTACCTACGGATGAAGAATATGATGCGGTAAATATAAATAGCTCACAAAAGAAAGGTATGTAGAGAGGTACCATAGTACAGTTGAAAACTACTAGGCCAAGCGCAAACTATTAACAGTAGTAGTTGTAGTAGTAATCTTTGTATAGTAGCAAGTCGCACTTTTTTTTTTACAACATATTGGTCACCCAGTAGATTTCCAAATTTAAAACACATTATGAAAGTAAAACTCAAATAGTACCTTATTATCAGGTTGTAATGTGTCCGGTAAAACTCAAATAGTACCTTATTATCAGGTTGTAATGTGTCCGGTAAAACTCAAATAGTACCTTATTATCAGGTTGTAATGTGTCTGGTAACGTTTAGTATTTACTAATGTCGTTATATACGGTATGTTTGTCACGATTTGTCTTTTTTTTTTTTTTTTCTTTTTTTTTTTTTTTTTAATGCAGTTTAAATTTGATAGGACTATTGTTGTATCGCTATGCTAATGTAAACAAAATCTATCTAATGTAAGGTATCCTATAATGAACTAATGAACACTTGTCTAATTAATCAACGTATACTGGTATACTCCAAAGTTAATGTATTTCAACTTCTAGGTTGTGATCGGAGACCAAACGAATTGTATGCGCTATCCGTTAGTGGCCGGACGAGAAAAGTTTGTACAGAACCTGAAGAAAATGTTTCCAAATGATACCGACGCAGTGGATAAGTTCATGAGAATTCTCAATGTAAATATAATAATAATAATAATAATAATAATAATAATAATAATAATAATAATAATAATAATAATAATAATCATGGCATTTAAGCACAAGTTTATTACAATATCATTTGGTACTTTTCACGTTATGTCGGTCTTTAGTTGTTGACCTTAGAGTATAATTTTATCTCTCATTCCAAGAATTGTCAAGATACATGTATCTTTCTCCTACGGTAAGACGCCATGTTATGTTAGGAGTTAAAATGCCACCACAGTGAAATTTTGTATTCATATCTTTTATTAAAATGTAGACCTTAAAAATGAACTTGAAAAGAAGAATCTATTAGAAACATTGTCATTGCTAGATCCTGAAGAATCCGTCAGAAACATTGTCATTGCTAGATCCTGAAGAATCCGTCAGAATCATTGTCATTGCTAGATCCTGAAGAATCCATCAGAAACATTGTCATTGCTATATCCTGAAGAATCCGTCAGAAACATTGTCATTGCTAGATCCTGAAGAATCCGTCAGAAACATTGTCATTGCTAGATCCTGAAGCATGCTTAAATTGTAAAATGTTATCAGAGATTATCTTTAATAATAATAATAATAATAATAATAATAATAACAATAATAATAAATTGAAATTATATAGATCACTGTTACCGACTTTTATGAATAAAGTACCGTTCACCACGAACTATGGAAGTAACATGGACAAGAAGAACTTTCGAATTTTATTTCAATGGGCACGAAAGGACCACTGTTTGTCAATAACTTTATCTCATTGTGAAAGAATAGCGCACATATGTAAGTAATTATGAACTCTTGGAATATTTCAGTATACAAAATAAATGATTAATGCCATCATAACTCTTGATCTTTTAGCTTTACCTTAGCATTCTTATGTAGTTTACTCCAGTTTTCAAACACATGCTATGAAGATAATGTATAGGGGGCCTTTTGTTGACTTTCCACCCCTCTCTACCCATCCACACCCGTCAGATTCTTTATTTGTTATCCTCGCGCTTTAAAACAGAAAGAAGGGGATTTTTTGCTCTTGTCCACTTCTACGTCCATCCGGTATTAATTAGTGTCTCTTTTTTAATATCTCAGGAAATTTTGTTCAGTTTTGTAGGTGTAGATATGAAAATTGGCACTTTTCATTAATAAGACCAGTTATATTGATTTGAAGGACACGAGATGACGAAATCAAGCATACAGGCCCTGGTTGATACCCCTCGGTCATCGCTAGGAAACTGTTCAAACCCATACCCTATATCCATGTAAATACCGAATGGCTATGAGGAGAAAGATTTACACATGCATCCAACATGGGCTCTTTTTCATGCCGCTGGGGTAGGGAGGTAACTTGGAAGTTACGATCAATACCCATTAACCAGGTACGCCATGAACATAAGGAGTTATATTCATAAGAGCATCCAACACAGTCCCGGTGATATGCTTTGGGGTAGGGGACTTGCCCTTGTGTCACAACTTGAAAACTATCAAGATCCCTACGCTATAACCATATATGCACTTATTGGATATAAAGAGACAAACACTTATCACATATTTGCTACACATCCTCTATATATACAATGCTGCAGCATTGGCCCTGGGTCAGGCCTTACCCCAAGAGGCATAGCTCGGAGATGCGGGGATATGCATTGGTGTTCTATTGACCAAATTCTGATTTAGTTTAATTCTTATTTGGCTTGTCTTCTTTGCATATATTGCATCTTGCATAACTGATATTATTACTATTCAGGAGAATCGAGGAGCCATGCGCGGCTTGATAATGCCCAAAGTTCTTCCCCGATGGCTGGTCTGGATCCTAATCAAGACGGGCTTGATACACTCTCTGTTCCCAACATTTTTCAAGTACGCCAGACTCAGTTTGAAGGAGACTCTAGATGGAATTACGGACAACCAAACCCTGAAGGCTGTCCTCTCGTACGCCTATGGAGATCTTGGTAAAAAAGCTAAAGTAAAATTTGACTCATCGCTTTTCTGAACGGAAATTGAACAATTTTACAAGTGGAACTTCTGAGAATGTATGACATGTTAATACAGGAGTGAATTGGTCTAATTCTGCATACATTTTGTACATGCGCATAGGAAAGAAAACAAAGTACAGAGAATTTTTTCATGTCTTCGGTGTCGTGGTCATTGTCGTCGTTAAGTCCTTGCGCTTCGGCCCAGATGTCCATGCTCTTGTTTGTGCAAAAGTAGACACCAACATATATGTTGAGAAGCACTTTCCCACTGTACAAAATTATGGTCGCTGCGACCAACTTTTCATCTTGCATTCTAGGTAGCGTTACGCTATCATACCAAAATAGATCACTAGTGCAACTTTTCGCGCTGCAGAGGCAAGTTTTTTGTTGTCGCTCTTAGATCAGTATTTCACATTCTAGTACATCATCTTTTTCATGTAACCTGATATGTGTATGAAATAAAAGGATCATCATATTACGAAAAGTAGGTCATTGTGATCTACTTTTAACACTTCCTATCATGTACGTGAAAAATAATATTGTATTGTCTCGTCTGTCAATGACGAATCATAGGTATCACCACTCCAGCGGCCACGGCGGCGGTAACAATGTTAAAATTCTGTTTTCAAGTTGTGTTTTTTACGTCGTATATTATCGACATCAGTCGCTCTAGTCCAAGGCAACTTTGATATAGTATTACTTTATGCCAAAAGTTTTCCTAAGTTTGTATTCTGATCGCCTTCGCTAGCCAAGGGCCGTTGATCCACTTCATTTCACATCGACCCTTGGAATACGTAGCTAGCCTAAACAGTGTTTTGAACGTGTGTTCTCTAACATATTAAAGAGTAACTGCCCGTGGAAAGTGAAATCACTTGGTTAACGAGAGAGCTCGTTTACTCTATTAAGTATTCAAGATGACGAAATCCATGATGTTTACATGCCTTGACTTGAAAGAAAAACATGCATATGAATGGTTTAAATAGGACAAAAGGACACGCAACACGTGATGTTATCTGCAGAAGCCGCAGTGATTTTTCCCGACTATCTTCTTAGGTAAACGTAATGAGCAATCCGATTGGGTAAGTTTCATTCAGCTTCATCCAATCAGATAGCGGTGCGGTTGTTATTGTTTCTGATTGCTACATATGCCAAGGATCGATGTCTAACAAAGTGGATCGATGACTCTTGGCTAGTGAAGATGGTACCATGATATGCTAGAATTATTGTCTCGTCTACATAAGCAGAAAGCTATGTCATCATCGGTGAGACATCATGTTCCGCGGAACCCTTATGGGTATAAGCTTACAGACTAAATCTGTTGTCTTTTGAATTACAAAGCTTACAGACAAAATCTATTGTCTTTTGAATTACAAAGCTTACAGACAAAATCTGTTGTCTTTTGAATTACAAAGCTTACAGACAAAATCTGTTGTCTTTTGAATTACAAAGCTTACAGACAAAATCTATTGTCTTTTGAATTACAAAGCTTACAGACAAAATCTATTGTCTTTTGAATTACAAAGCTTACAGACAAAAACTATAGTCTTTTGAATTATGAAGCTTACAGACAAAAACCATAGTCTTTTGAATTAGACAAAATCTATCTTCTTTTGAATTATGGAGTTTTGCTTATTGACAACAGCGAAAAAACTAGTGAACTGATTTAGCTTGGACGCAATATTTGAGAGGTAATAACAATATTACCATGGCTTCGTCTTGCAATAAGAAGTGACAAGTTTCTGACAGACAGACATATTGATAGATAGATAGATAGATTTTCAGAAGACACTGGAGACTGAAAGGGTTTAATAACTATAGGCTACCTTACTTTACCCACATTAAATACATTTGAATTTAAGGCAACCATGATCGAATTCATCTGTATTGTCTTTCAATACGGCTGTCTTAATTCACGATGTTGTAGTGGTCGTTTTGTAACTTTTTATGCAATCGTTCAACACCTGTGGAATGTTCTGCAGATGTCGGAAATTTTCCTCGCTGTTGCGGATTTTCTTTTTTTTTTTTTATAGTGGTAGTTTTTGCAGATTTTTTTGTCGACCCCACGATATTAGAAAAGCAATACACTGCGGTCACATTTGGAGCAGCCGCGACAGTGACTTCAACAGTTTGTTAAGGTTTTATTACAGAGTTTATACAAATTTTATTAAGCGTAGGGTTGATATGGTTGATATGCAGATATGGCCTTCGTGCTCAGAAAACACTTGTACCACTAGCAAAACTGAAGAATCATCAGAACCATGATAACACCGCCTACTCATTAGCATACAATTTTCTGTCAAACGGATGTATTTTTTTGGAAAATGTTTCCACATTGTTTTCCAGTGGCGGCGCGAGGTTCGAGGCGCCCTGGGGCAATGTTCCTTAGTGGCTCCCCTACCGAGGCACCCTGGGGCATGTTCATTAGTGGCGCCCCTACTTTGCCACAGAGAACTGATTTTATTTCAGTTGCCAACCTTCCTCCCCCTCCCCCTCCCAAATATAAGTTTTTGTGAAGAATTGCCCCTGTTACTCTAAGGTGAGGTGAAACACTATGAAAATTTAAGCTGCAAAAAACAATGTCCCGACGGCGCCCTCCTTCGCTTGGCGCCTGAAGGCAAATGCCCCCCCCCCCCCCGACCTTCCCCCTCGCGCCGCCACTGTTTTCTAAATATTTTTGGTTGATTGATAAAATGTCAAGCAAATTTGATGAAAAAAGAATTAAATTGTTAAAACATCGATATATACATATCATATAGTGGCAACTGTATTGGTGCCTAAGGGCGACACGCTTCCTCTTAGATAAGGTAGAAACAACAGATGACATGGTGTAATAGTTTACATGTTGCCCAAACAAGGTTGGCCAGCGGCACACTAGAAATTTTTTGGAATAAACAGCAATTGACAGACAGCTGGTGGTTGATAGGTGGAGTTTGAGGATTAGTCAGTTATGTCTTGCTGCTGTTTAGAATCCAGTATCATGCCGTACAGATAGAAGAAAAAAAAATGTGCATATTATATTGTATGCAAACAATATTTCATATCTTGTAGATATCATAGATACTTCAAAATTCTATGCATAGAAATTGTAACTGAAATATTGCCTAAAATCTCAAAGTCTCACTTGGGCACTTGTTTATCCCTACAATTTTGATTTTATTCAATTTTCCTAAAACTTTAAGTTGTAACTCTGGTCCCGTAGGTGCGGCACCATCCGACATGAGTATGATCATCTATAGCGCCCTGATGAACCACTACATCCCTGGGGCATTCTACCCCAGGGGTGGACCCAGCGAGATCGCCTTCCACATGGTACCCATCATACAGGCTCACGGGGGTCAGGTGCTGGTCGACGCCACTGTCTCACAAGTACTGATGGACAGGGACGGAATAGCTTATGGTACGTACGACTCGTTTTTTAATAGCATCTGTACTGGCGATTATGAAACTTACGAAACGGTTTGATGAGAAGCAGAAGATACGTTATATTTTAGTTCTAAAGCTGTTATGGTTAGTGATAGCTTTAAACTGGGACTTAGATAAGCGTATAATTTGGGTCCCAGCGTCAACGTAAGTTTCGGACGCACGTTGACTAAAGGGTGCTTACAGGGAAATATAAACAGGCGATGGTTATTACATTTAAATGTTACTGTAGATGCTATATATAAAAAGGCGATTGCATCACATTCTCTGGTTACGTTATTATCCCCATGCCTCAAGAAAACAAACAAACAAAGCAAAAATTAAAAAGTCGTGATATTGTGATTGTCTGTCCATAATATTTTTCAGACCGCAGAATAAAACTTAGGGTTTGGTTTCTTACTCCTACATACAGTTGCAACAACGCGGAGTTTAAGGCTGTTATGCACTGGTGCATAAAGCAGATTTCGTTACCGCTGTGAACTGTGATTATTTCAGTTAAATATTGAAATATTTGTATTAAAAAATATAAATTGTTATTCTTACGTCACATAGATCGGAGCTTTTGATAATTAAATTACTTGTTCTTACCATAAGGAATTCAGATATCCACAATTTATTATGAACGTACGTGAAGGGGGGGGGGGGCGACATATACATAACGGGCATTCTTTTAGAGACTGTTATACACAGCTCTTAATCACCTTCCCAAAAATAAGACACGCTGTAATAAAGAATACAGTCGATTCACTTTTATTCGCGTGGTACCAGTTTTTGCGAATTTTGGGGTTGCTACAAACAACTTAATTAAGAACCAGATGTAATCTGATCGACCAATGAAAATGATAGGACTCCCTGCCCCGCCCCTTAGATGGACCTATGAAAATGATACCACCTCTCCCCAGCCCTTCCCCAATTAGATACACAAAGGACGAGGACGAAGTTAATAGGATTTTGTCCCTAAAGGTGTCACTATACTAATTAAGTTCTTATATATTTCCTTCCTTTTTTCTAAACATTTTAAAATGAAATGCTGTGCATTAGTTATATATTCAGATGCATTTTTGATGAATCCCAGTGTATTAATTATAATTTCAGTGTATTAATTATAATTTCAGATTCATTTTTGATGAATCCCAGTGTATTAATTATAATTTCAGATTCATTTTTGATGAATCCCAGTGTATACATTATAATTTCAGATTCATTTTTGATGAATCCCAGTGTATTAATTATAATTTCAGATGCATCAAGACTATCATTCCTTATGTTAGGCACTAACTTGGAAACAATATTTTTTTTTTTTTTAAATCAGCATAACTTATGTTGCATATTCTAGAAATAGTTACATTTGAATGTAATGACAGGAATTTTTAGTGCATGTGACCTTTCCTGAAGCGGCCGAATCCAACGCAGAAACCAAGAAGCTGAACTCAACATTTTTTTTTTTTTTTTTTTTTTTTTTGTGTGTTTAGGTTTAAACGCTGACTCCTGTTAAATGCAAATAATATTCTTCACTTCTCAGCAAATCTCCTGGGGAAAAAATCAGAAAAAAAATATATGAATGATTTTCTTATGGACTACAATAGGATGCAATAAATGTTCATTAACTCAGTTAGTATAGTGATACTTAAAGAGGTCGGTTTTTGAACCATACGGTTACATGTAAGGAAGTCAAAATCTGATGAGATATTTATTATTATTTATCTACAAATTTTCAAAACGGGCAAAAAAAAGTCAGTCTGCATCTCTTATTGAAACTTATATGAAGCATACAAAATGTATTTTCTTATTAATTGGTTTTAATTTTTTTTAAAATTGGGGTGTGGTCCAGACTTAAAACAATGTTTACTGTAGAGCGCATGGAATGCCTCCGCAATTTTTACTCAGAAGAATCATATAATTAAAAATGTTCATTTGAACGATTAATTGCAGAGGTACTCGGCTAAATTCATACTTTTTCTCACCAAAATATTTAATGAGGTTTCAAACTTGTAAGGCTTTTATAGTAATGCAGCTTTCTATCCCAATTTCCCCCCTCCCCCATCGCTCTCTCTCTCTCTCTCTCTCTCTCTCTCTCTCTCTCTCTCTCTCTCTCTGATGGCTATCATTGAATTCAATGCCATAAATAGTGTTGGAATAGCTCAGTCGTTAAGGCGTAATCACTATGTATCCGAGTTATCAGAATCGGCATCCAAAAAAGCTTTGTTTTGTCGCTTTCTAAATTTTAACCTGTTCTAATTATCCTTTCACTTATCACATGCTCACAAGTGATTCCAAATTTACGAAACAATAGATATAGTATATACTTCATACTGACATGCAAAGATTTATATCAGAGAAACATTTTCGTCTAATCAATTTTTAGTTTAGTTTAAACATATTTTTATTGCCAAGAAGATCACAAGTATGGATACAGGGAAAATGGATTTGAAACAAATTTATTAACTTACAAGTTCCTCTCCATTATAAACATAACTAATTTATTAACGAGCATGCAGGCAAGAGTTCTGGAAAAAGTCAAGACAGGTGACGTACAGACATATAATGAAATGAGAGGGATACAGGAAGGATAAGAGCGGAGGGATAGTGTTGGGCTTGTTCCGGTACGTAAAATTTTAACTTTAGTCATAATGGAACAAAAAGTAGTCATATGGTTGTGAATCTTTTTGTGTTAATAATAAATTTCTGCGTTTCCCTTTGTAGCAAAATGTTTGTTTCTGATGTGCAAAGTTCGTTGCCAAATACAAGTTTATCAGTATCAATATTAATGTTAATTAATGATAATCTGCGATAAACTTCATTTCTTGCCTTATTAAGTCAGTTTTTGTGCTTATGTATGTAGTGATGTCATTGTTATTTTTTTGGTAAATATAAGAAAATTAATACCCATTACCCACCCACCCCATCACACGAAAGGTGTACACGGTATATGCCTTATTTATGTTCATGATGTCTATAATTCCACAGGTGTCAATGTGTCTAGAAGAAATGGTGAAGACATTTCTATTTTTGCCTACACAGTGATCTCTGATGCTGGGGCCTACAACACATATGTAAAACTGCTTCCACGACAAAGAGCAGAGAAAACAGGTAATGATCAATACCTCTGACAAAACTTTCTATTTTATTTATGTCAGCACCAAGCTCTCTCTCTCTCTCTCTCTCTCACACACATACACACACACACACACACACACACACACACACATATATATATATATATATATATATATATATATATATATATATATATATATATATATATATATATATATATATATAAGTTTCATTGTCAATGTTTCTGCATGTATTGATTGTCAATGTTTCTACATGTATTGAAGCTCTGTACAAGATGGTGAAGGAAGTTGGACCAAGCCATGCCTGTATTACGGTGTTTGCAGGTCTGGATGGGACCAGCAAGGAACTTGGCCTCACCTCGGGCAATACATGGGCCTTTTTAAAGTAAGGCGATGTCCACAACTTCTACTCTTGTAATGAATTCCATATATGTTGGGATTTTTTCCCCATGAATATTCTCTACGTCTGATTTACGAAAATATCTTTGAAGAATTTTTACTAATGCATGATTTGGGATAATAGTCGTCATGAATTGTCGCGTTTTTTAATTACTTGTGATAAAGACCTCAAAATGAGGGAATCAAAGAAAAATCAACGTTTTTTGTTTTTCTTTCTACATTCTTCCTATTTGACTATCATTCAGTAATTTTCTCACTGCCACTAATAATAGCGTATGGGGATTCTGAGTATGTCTTGATCAACACAAATCTAGTAATCTTCAATGATTTAAAAGACTTTTATTATTATTATTATTATTGTTGTTGTTATTATGCCTGTCAAATACTAATATATGGCCATCGTACTGTGTCAATTAAATAGGAAATTTTGCCAGGTACACGCACAGTTTAGTAATGGGTTCTGTTGCCATTCGCCAAGAATCTGAAATGTATATTTGAATATATTGTTATAGAAAGTGAAGTTAGGGCCTCGCATTGTCTTTTTCATTTCATCCTTTCATTATTATTAATTATTTATTTATTTTTTGTTGATGTTATAATAAATTTTGATTAAAAGCGATGCTCCATACCTAAGATTGTAGACTGTATGTCGATTAAATACTTATCTGGGTTTGGTACTATATCATACATAGATACAGACAGACACACGCACAGACACTTCCCTCGTCATTTCTTCTATATTATATACATAGTATGGATCTGGACGGCAGTTTGAAAAAGTATTTCCAGCTGACGGAAGCAGAGGCAGCAAATACGTACTCTCCCATGATGTTCATGTCTTTTCCGTCCGCCAAAGACCCCACATGGAACGAAAGATACCCAGGTATGATATTTCTTTTATTCACACAGCCTACATTCCAACTCGGCTGAAATGGCAACGTCGGAATAAATTGACGCCGGATGAAGCCCGCAGCAGCATTAGTCTAAAATTATACAACGGCTATGAAATGTAATCAATGGCAGAGGTCGAGCCTCCTTTGCAAGTTGTATTTTTCATCCTCCGTCAATATCGGAATCAACAGAGACTTTTAGAAGTCTGAAAAACTGCAGCAACGTCTATAACATTGATGAATATTATGTCAATACACAACTTTTTATAATTTCTGATTACTTGCAAAATATGTTGTTGTTTCACATTTTTAAGCTTGTGTCAGTTTTGCCTGCGTTCTTTAGTTTGGTTTGGTTTTGATGTTTACGGCACAACAACATAGGTAGGTCATTTGGTGCCGAGGCAGTTGGAGTCAAGTACCTTGCTCAAGGACACACCACGGGCTGTTCCAATGGTATGATTCAAACCCGCACACTTTCGGTCACGGGTCCGGCATGCTGACCACTGAGCCAGGCTCCGTGGTCACCTTGGACGATGTTTTCTCCACAAAATTGCCTTACCCCAACGTATCTACTGTCGAGAGCACTACCTACAGACAGGTTGTTTAAAATCGTTGTAAAATAGTTACAATAAATGAAATTGAAATAATACAAACAAGAAAACCGTCAAAAACGGTATGGCCCGATCGCAAAGCATATTTCGTTTATATATACTGTTGGTACACCTTAAGACGTCTCTACACATCACTTTATATTACCTGTATGGCATTTATATTACCTGTATGGCATGTATTTTACCTGTATGGCATTATATTACCTATATGGCATTTATATTACCTGTATGGCATGTATATTACCTGTATGGTATGTATATTACCTGTATAGCATTTATATTACCTGTATGGCATGTATATTACCTGTATGGTATGTATATTACCTGTATAGCATTTATATTACCTGTATGGCATTACTCTCATTACTCTTACGCCAGACAGACTGACAGAAGGAGGAACAGACAGACATCAGTTAGATGACAACGTGCTTTCTCTTATTGCATTGTTTTGTAAGGCAAATCGGTGTGTATAATCGTGGTTGTGGCGCCCCATCACTGGTTCTTCGCTTGGAAGGAGAGAAAAGTAAAACACAGGGGAGACGACTATACCGCGCTCAAAGAGCAGTTCGGCCGAGGGTTATGGGAACAGTGCGAATCAACTTTTCCTAATCTACAAGGAAAGGTAAATTTACTCGTTTATTCATCTTTAGCTCAGCCATTAGTTTTAACATTTAGTTGGTTAATTAAAGCTACATTTCTTCCAGAAGCAATACTGAACGGACGTGATAGCCGCATGCAAAGTGTGTCTAACTACCAAACATGAAAATCTTACAACCAAGATCCGCCTAGATTGTTTAGTATGATTTTGATGCCCCTCCTCGAAAGTGAAAAGGGCACATAGTGTTACTCTTGTTCGTCCGTCCGGTTAAATTTTCCGTTTCGGTCACTGTGGAGTGGTTTTATTTTATACAAGTTTTATAAAATTTTAACGTATTACCTTTTATCCTTTTTCTTATAACATTACATCTTTATGTTTATTTGGTAACGGTTTATCTTCTGAAATTTCCTTTTGCAATTCGTTATCTTTAGGTGTGTATAACTTAATTTTAATCAGCACCATGTACCCAGTAGCATGCTGACGTACCGTTAAACCATGTACATACATACATACATACATACATACATACATACATACATACCTACCTACCTACCTACATACATACCTACATATAGGGGAGGTCCACGCGCTGCGTATCAACAGTGCTTGAAAATAGCAAGGGAGTTTCCACTGATATTTTCCAAATGTTGGAATACAAATACAACAGCATTAGAAAGATGAAATATACAAGAATAAATAGAAATGATCTTCATCATTTGTTTGGTACGATTAAGATTAATTACACTATGTCTACACGGGCTCATACAATTGACAATATGGTGTTCTATCGTATGTAAAATATGGCCTCCCAGCTTTGGGTTATAGAGGATTTATTTTGTTCTAATTCTATTACCTGTTCATGGTCACCAATTGCCAGAAAATTTACATTGAGACTGCATCTGGGGATGAACAAGAGTCAGGCACAAAAAATAGTCGTTGTGATCTACTTCTCATGATTTATTGAAAATTGCTACAAAAAATCACATTCGAGCTTTAACCTAAATATCTTGTCACCTATTTCCACTCAACTCAACTTAAACGCGAGTCGCGCTCCAAAACTGGGTCAATGTCACCTTTTTTTCCTTGGATTAAGTTAATACTGCTTAAAACCTGTGTTACACCTGTAATTCTAATATCCTTTCACCTATTGCTGCCATTCTTGCGCCTAGGGTGCATTTTGGAATGAAGGTATTTTGAGCACCAAAACTGACTCGCTGTAGTCTACTTTCTTGAGTTTACTGAACACTGCTTAAAAGATACAGATATGTGGCACAGAAACGGGAGTACATTAATTAATTTAAATTAGCGTTGCAGTCATGACAAATATTGATATTTGACAACAGATGCTGAACATCGGCATACTATCGTAAAATTTCTATCATCTAACCTACACTAGATACATATGTAACCTGGATAGCACAGCCGTAACATATCATTTTTCATCCCCTCTGTCTTAGTTCATATTTCGACATGTGCAAGTGTAAGCTCTCGCCCATCAATGGCTGGTGATTTTCTTCTAGGCCTACCCCCAAAACCGCACGAGTCCAACATTTGAACTATCAGTCACGTGGTAGCAGTCATTAGAACTTGTTCTACAATCGACGTGAAATAAAACAAAAATAAGCTGCGAGATATAGGATTGTTAAAGTCTAACATAATACGTTTCACTTTTCCCAGCTCGAGTATATGGAGGTGAGCACCCCGCTAAGTAACCGGCACTATCTAGGTAGTGCCAGCGGGGAAATTTACGGGCTGAACCACACCAAAACGAGGCTGGAACCCAGGACTATCATGGAATTACGCCCGGATACAGAAATACCCGGACTTTTTCTTACAGGTCTGTCTATCTATCTATCCTACATTTTAAAGTCGCTTTTTTATACCGAATTTTATTTGGTCATTTTGGGCCTAAATTTTAAACGATATTTAATCCATTTCAGGACAGGACGTGTTCACGGCAGGTTTTGTGGGCGCTCTTTATGGCGGGCTGCTGTGTGCTTCTGCAGTCTTACAACGGAATCTAATGCTCGATCTTAAACGTCTGTCCCAGAAAATGAAAAAAATCTAAACATTGAAGCGTCCATCGGACGAATATGTTGGAAAAACCGGATGATTCTGATTGTATGAATAGAAAAGAAAAGAAAAGTATATCATGGTATTTATTCTTTCGCTTGCAAATCATGGGTGAGACACAGGTATCGCTCTTCCGGCTGCAACGGTAGCCGCAGCGATGGCAACGTTTGGTTTGGTTTCGTATCGTTCTTTACGGCACAAGTAGGTTATTTAGTGCCGAGGTAATTGGAATAAAGTGCCTTGACCAAGGACACACCACGGTAGCTGACACAGGCTGGTCCGATAGTAGGATTCGAACCTGCACCTTTTCGGTTGTTAGTCTGGCACGCTAACCACTGAGCCACCGCGGCTCCTCGATGGCAACGTGAAGATTTTGTGTCAAAGTTATGTGTTTCTGTTTTGAAAGTCATATACAGTTAGCGGGGTGTACATCATGATGAAGTTCTCAGGCGAAGCAGAATAGTAAGTCTCTCTCACATTGGCTATACTCGCATATCATATACAGTTAGCGGGGTGTACATCATGATGGAGTTCGCAGGCGAAACATAGTAAGTCTCTCTCACATTGGGTATGCTCGTATATCATATACAGTTAGCGGGGTGTACATCATGATGGAGTTCTCATGCGAAGTATATTGTAAGTCTCTCTCACATTGGGTATACTCGCATATCATATACAGTTAGAGGGGTGTACATCATGATGGAGTTCGCAGGCGAAACGTAGTAAGTCTCCCTCACATTGGGTACACTTACAAAGTCATATACAGTTAGAGGTGGTGTACACAGTGGCGGCGCAAGGGTTCGAGGCCGCAATTGTTAATGTTCTTTAGTGGCGCCCCTACTTTCCTACAGAGAACAGGTTTTGTCAGTTACCCCACCCCCACCCTCCTAAATAGAAGTTTTGGGAAGAATTGCCCCGGTGACACTAAGGCGAATGTGAAATATTATGAAAATTTTAGCTGCAAAAAAAAAAAAAAAAAAAAATCCCAACTGCGCCCCCCCCCCCCCCACACACACACACACCTTCGCCTGGCGCCCGGAGGCAATTGCCCACCCCCCTTGCACCGCCACTGAGTGTACATCATGATGAAGTTCGCGGGTGAAACATATAGTTAGTCTCCCTCACATCGTCACATCGGGTACACTAAAAAATCATATACAGTTAGAAGGGGTATACATCATGGTGGAGTGCGCAGCAAAACATATACCAAGTCTCTCTCACATCGGGTAAACTCACAAAGTCATATACAGTTAGAGGCAACAAGCATCGTGATGGAGTTCGCAGACGAAACTTGTAGTAGGTCTCTCTCACATCGGGCACACTCACAAAGTGAAATAGAGTTATAGGGGTGTACATCACGATGGAGTTCTCAGACGAAACTTGTAGTAGGTCTCTCTCACATCGGGCACACTCACAAAGTGAAATACAGTTATAGGGGTGTACATCACGATGGAGTTCTCAGACGAAACTTGTAGTAGGTCTCCCTCACATCGGGCACACTCACAAAGTGAAATACAGTTATAGGGGTGTACATCACGATGGAGTTCGCAGACGAAACTTGTAGTAGGTCTCCCTCACATCGGGCACACTCACAAAGTGATTTATACAATGGGGGGGGGGGGGGGTGTTACATCATGATGGATTTAGCAGGCGGATCATATAGTAAATCTCTCACGTTGGGTACACTCACAAAGTCGACGAATCAATTACATGTGACTGTTGTACTAAAAAGTATTTATATCATCTCCTTTAATAAGTCCTAGAAATGGTCTATATTTTGTTTTGTGTAGTATAAAGTGCTACTGCATGGCACCTGGTTTGACTTAATTAGCAAAAAGATAGAATGTAAAAATTAAGCTCCCAGACAGACAGACGTACATATCAATAGTGTTAAAAAGTGTATTTTTTTTTTTTATATAGAAAAACAAGAAAATGTCACGAATAAGACCTTGAGAATTTGAATTTGGACATGCAATTTTTTTTTCATAATGCCTATTAAGATAGCAAATGACGGCTCATGTTTGACATATACATATTAGCTTGTGTAAATCTTTAGTTTATTCATTTAATTTCCATTACATAACACGGTGTACAAACCACTACAACGCACGCTCAACGGCTCAGATGTTTGATGTGATACGATCTTTGAAATGTAAGAAACAAAAAAATCTGGAGCAAAACACCGACATTGGATGGCCGACTACATGCCATCCTGAGTGCCCTTGCCTTGGTTTGAACTCGATATTGCAGAGGTGCTAGGCGAGTGAGCTTGATGCACTCATCAGCCCCCTGAAAGGGCGATTTGTTTAGAAAATATGATGAATCAGTATGTTAGCTAGATAAAATGCTGAATGTTAAAGTTTTACTAGCAAAGAATTCTGCCTGGCATACCCTAATCCTACCCCTTGGTACTTCCTCAAACCATCTTCCCTCCTAACCACCCCCCCCCCCGCCCCCCACCCCCACCTCGGTGATTCTTCTAACCGTTGATCTTTACTAGATAAAGCTTAAGATATAACGAGGCCACCTGATGACATTTTTTGCAAAATACGATCTGGCTCTATTGATCTCAACAGGTGTAACAGGAAACTCATTAATTCAATTATTCATTCATATCCGGTGGGCCTTAACTGCTATTATTGGATCTTCTTCTGAGCAGTATACTGGTTCCATCTTTGCCTCAGTGACACTAGACTCTACACACCCTGGATATCAAATTACTAAAACTCTCAACCTCAGTGGGTGAACCAACGCCGTATCACGTGAAAATGACGGGGGATACAGCTTACAGCTCCATTTACAGCTTACTATGGAGGATCCAGCCTCCATAATAAGTTGTGTTATGTATCCTCCGTGGTTGTCATTTTTCCACGACATGATACCGCGGGCTTTCTCCGACGATAGTTTAGGGCCATCCATATCTGACGTCACACAATTTTGTGGATTTTTTTTACCCCCCTCCCCCCCCCTCATCACAAAAACACAGACCCCCTCATATATGACGTCACAAAGCAGAGAACATGCAACTATAACGTGCAAGTAGAGAAAAAGACTTGTCGAGACTGGTGGGACTTCATCTCTGCGTGGGAGGATGGGAGATAGCACAGTTGTCACAGCGTGGGAACGGCAATAAGTATTGTTTCTCAGCAAATCGATCAACCAATCAGTGTTTAACACCACTGAGCAAGTGCCTCCGGTACTACGCACTTTTTCGGCGATACTGCGATGCTACATCTTGTAGATGGCGCTGGTGGTGTTTTTGTGACGTCACATTTTTCAAAACTCTTCTACCCCCATCGTCACACAAGTCGGACCAACACTCCCCACCCTCTCGGTGAGTGACGTCATATATGGACGGCCCCTTACTCTTTGGCATTTACATTTTTTTGGTATGCACGGTGTGTTCTATTTGTTCACTTTGACTAACCGCAAATTACCTGCATGTAGTTGTACTTTAGACCTGGATCATTTCTTCCGAATTTCTGGAATATTCTTCGGTAGGCAAAACAAGGCGCTTTAATAAGTTTACAAATAGAAAGATGACATACTTCGTTAGTGATAGGTGGTCTTTTGCAGTGTGATAAACGCATGACATTGCCAGGAGGGTTGATGACGTTAGAGGTCTGAAACAGTTGTTTCTGTAGCAATGACGTCACGATATTGTCGACTGCCTCATACTGTCCCAAGATAGGATCACATTTTGTTTCTTCGATTTAATTGACGAGGCGAAGCCAGGAAGGAAAAGTATAGCAAGGAGTAATGTGGGAGTCCCTTACTGTTACTGCAGGCAGGTAAATCACACAAAGTGTCATCAATTTACCGTTGTCCTTAACTGACATTTGACCATTACTTGTTTTTGGTCATGACACAATGGGATAAACCAGATTTTCAGTCAGGAAATCCATTCCAACTTCATTGTAGAAAATATTTTTTGTGCCTCGAGGCCCGAGAAGCAGAGATGCAAGACTATCAGACGTTATTATTATTTATTCGGAGGCGGAGGCGTCTTCAGTAATGATGAGATTTTGTTGTATAAGTTTTTGAATTAATTTCTATGACATGAACATTGATGCATGGAATCATGAAATTTCATGGGTGTAATTATGCTCAGGAGCTTCATTCACCAAGATCTGAATTGGATCACTGTGACCTACTTTTTACACACCAGTGACTACGTTTACGTCATGTGTCATGCAGCGTTCCGCAAAATTCTTGTTTTACACGCACACACACACTTCTTCGACAAAAAGGCATTAATAATAATAACTGAAAAGTTTTCTTGTATTTTACTTTTTTTATATCATTTAGGATGATACATTTAGCATCTTCTTTCACACACGTGTAACTCGCTTTATATACAAACAATATCAGCACATATCCTTCTTGTGTCGTATATGTGCCGATAGCCGAGTTTACAATTTTCCAATATCTCTTAATAAGGTTGTTGTGGATTCGAACCAATGCTGCAGTGGGGGTGGGGTTGGGTGGTTTAAGACCTTTTCGAAAAATTACGTTTTAGGAGTGAAACTTGAACTACAACAACTCATGGTCCTCATAGACTTCCGGACAAACAGGTGACAAAAAACCTCAATAAACAAACAAAAAACCGCACACACACAAACACTCTGATTTCACAATGTAGTGCGGCAGACATATGGCAGGTTGGAAAACTCGATGAAATTTTCAATTTATTTTAGTCCAGCACCAATCAGATTGAATGCAAGTCTATGCAAGGATATTGCAGCCATCTTGATAAAAATTATACAAGTCCAAACTTGTTACTGAATATTTTTCTTCAATATACCATTAAAATTACCAGAAGATCTGAGAACTGTTTGTTCAAGTTTTGTAAAAGAAATAAATGGATAGTTTATTATGCGTTGTTAATAATACAAATAGACGTCACTTTTATGTATGATTTATTATGAAGAAAGAATGGAGGAAATAAAGAAAGATTAAATGATAGATAGATAGATAGATAGATAGATAGATAGATAGATAGATAGATAGATAGATAGATGGTTGGATGGATGGTTGGATGGATGGATGGATGGATGGATAGATAGATAGATAGATAGATAGATAGATAGATAGATAGATAGATAGATAGATAGATAGATAGATAGATAGATAGATAGATAGATAGATAGATAGATAGATAGATAGATAGATAGATAGATAGATATACAAAACTGACACATAACAAACAGTATCGACTTTAACAAATAACTGAATCTCAAAATATCAGAGTTGAAGTTTTGAAATGATCTCCCCAGGATCAACATTTGTAAGACTTTCAAGATAACCTGTTCTTAAATTTTAAAGAAATGTGCAGACAAAAATTATAAAATAACTGTGCTACACTCACATAATTAAATAAGTCGTGATTAAAAAATTAAATATAACAATACCCAAACTCCCTAGTTATGCGGAGAAGCAAGTTGAAAAAAAGAAAACTTATTTGGAGCTTTACATATTGACAAAAATGCACGTCAAACAAAGTAGTTATCTCTCTCTCTCTCTCTCTCTCTCTCTCTCTCTCTCTCTCTCTCTCTCTCTCTCTCTCTCTCTCTCTCTCTCTCTCTCTCTCAGGTGAAAACGTAAGGATATGAACCTTGTGTCAGAATGGTGACCTCAATATGTAGCAGACTGCCATGGACCTATCCGTACAGCTCCCATAGATTTGCGCTTCTCCTGACTCCCAGCACTGCCCGAATACCAAGACGTCAAGAAATGGAGAGTTACTGAATTTGGATTTAAACTATTTAACGTCAAAAGCGCAATAAGTTATAACAATTTATAAGAAGCAAGTGCTCTCTACGGCGGATATAGGATATACCAACAGGTATGGTCCTTCTGTCGCAGTCAGTATTTACTACAGATAGGATCTGTGTAATTTACAATAATATTGCATATAAATTGAATACACACAAACACACACACGTTACACATTACCATACCCGATCATGAAACATATAAATACACCCTACCTTTAGTTTTACACCAAACAATTGTCCCCAACATTTCTACTCTGCCCCGAATAACTCCTCCCAGATTACTCCTTCAAAGTTAGGTAACCCGCTGTCATGGGTGTGCCAAATTGCACCGAATCCCTCAACCACCTCGGGGAGCCTTGATGAGAATACTGATCAGTCTCGTAAGTATTTATTTGGGGCCACTATGATGGATGTGAGATTTAACATTACTATGGGGATCTAAGGGACTTTAACATTAGCGTTTGAGAATGTATGGGGATTGTGAGAATTTAACAATACACAATATTTTCCACACACAGCGGAATCTGATTCTTGTAATTAGAAGTGATTGCAATGGGTAGAAACAGCATTTCTTCTTAGATTGTTGTTGATTTAAGCCAATGAACTCAATGACCCTGCTATATCATATCGTATTGGTAATTGTTTTGTAGAGCTATAGGTATGGACCGTTGTCGACTTTGTTCCCGCTTTATCGTACGGCATTGAAAAATGTTCTGTGAAACAGTATCTACATATCGTTGTCTTCTTGCTTCAAATAAAATCGATGTATTTTTTTTGCAATATTTGCAATTTTAAAAAAAGTACTTTCTCAATTAGGTACCTTTACAACCGTTTGGGGTGGTATGGAGTCTTATGGGAATTTAACATTTCGTTTGGGAGGGTATATTACCCTATGGGGATTTTAACAGGTTGGATAGACAGACAAATACGCCTAATTACAGACAATGCATGACTGCAATGCACTAAAATCGTGTTGTCCGTTCAATTGTACATTTGAAAAATTCGACGACAGCACATTGATACATTTTATCAAAAACAAGGTTACATTATTTAAATTCGCAGTCATGTCTATGTTCTTTTCATATCGAAGTCAAATTACATTTAAAAAAAAAAAAGGAAACAAAGTACATGTGTTTTCCAGATTATTATAGTTTTGACGCAAAGTGCCAGTGCTTGTAAGGAAACAAATAATTGGATTCGTTGATTGATAAAAAGAGCGATAACAGTAAATATTATCCACTCATTCCCTGCTTTAGCACTGTTGTTGAAACTTTTATAATAAAAATGGTAATTTTTTTCTTCTTCTTTATATACAAAGATACTAATACACAATGCCACTTACAAACAAATTGAGTAGGGAAGATGATGAAGATTTTTTTTCTTCATACAAATACAATCACACAATGACACTTACAAACAAATTGAGTAGGGAAGGTGATGAAGAATTTTTTTCTTCATACAAATACAATCACACAATGACACATACAAACAAATTGAGTAGGGAAGGTGATGACGAATTTTTTTTCTTCATACAAATACAATCACACAATGACACTTACAAATAAATTGAGTAGGGAAGGTGATGAAGAATTTTTTTTCTTTCATCCAAATACAATCACACAATGACACTTACAAAAGGGGAGCATTGTATGACTTTTTCATACAGACGCACAGTCACATATACAAATGGGGGTACATTATTATTTATTTAAATACAAACGCACAGTCACATATACAAATGGGGGTACAGTATTATTTATTTTCATACAAACGCACAGTCACATATACAAATGGGGGTACAGTATTATTTATTTCCATACAAACACACGATTACACATACAAAAGAGGAGTAGGGTGTACTTTTTCATGTAAGCACACAATCCCACATACAAACGGGGATGTAGTATAAGTTTTTTTTCATGCCAAGTCTTTTTTTTTTTTTTACAAACAATCGATTACACATACAAAAAGGGGTAAAGTATGATATTTTGTTTCATGCAAACGAAACCACACATACAAATGGCGAAATGGTATTATATTTTCTCATACAAGCACACAATTACATATACAAAATGAGATAGGGTATATTTGTTTCATAGAAACATACTTGCACATACAAACTGGGGGTATGGTATGCTATTTTCTCATGCAAACACAATCACAAATACAAATGGGGGGAGTAGGATATGATATATTTTCATGTAAACACAATTATACATACACAATGGGATATGGGACGATAATTTTTCATTCAAACACACAATTAAACATACAACAGTGGATATGGTATTTTTTTATATAAACACAATCGCACAAACAGATGAGTGTTTAGTAAAACAATCATACCAATCATTGTTTTCATACAAACACAAAATTACACAAATTTCATACCAATCATTGTTTTCATACAAACACAAATTTCATACCAATCATTGTTTTCATACAAACACAAAATTACACATATTTCATACCAATCATTGTTTTCATACAAACACAAAATTACACAAATTTCATACCAATCATTGTTTCATACAAACACAAAATTACACATACAAAAGAGCTACGGTACGAAATTTATTTTTTACAAACACACAATCACACATAGAAATGGGGCATATGATATGATATTTATTGGGGAGGGCAAACACACAATTACACATACAAAAAGAGCTACGGTACCATATTTATTTTTATAAACACACAATCACACATACAAATGGGTGATATGATATGATATTTTTTGGGGGGCAAAGACAATTACACATACAAAAAGGGGACAGGGTATGATAGTTTTCATACAGACACAATCACACTCTGTAGCGTACAAACCGGGGGGGGGGGGCGTGGGCGGACGGGGCGGTTGCCTCGGGCGCCAGAGGTCTTGGGGGGCCAAAACAGCTGATACAAATTCGGGTTTTTGGGCCATCGTTGTCGCCTCGGGCGCCATTTACCTTTAGTACGCCACTGATCACACTTACAAAATGGGGGTAGGGTACAATATTGGTTTCATACAAACACAATCACACATACAAATGGAGGTAGAGTTTGATACTTTTTGCATTTAAACGCCGTTACACATACAGACGGGAAGCAGGATATGCTTTTTACATACAAACACGCCATTACACATACAGAATGGAAGTAGGGTATGCTACTTTAATTTCATACAAAACGCAATAACACATACAAATGGGGTGTAGTATAATGTTTTCGTACCAATCATTTTTCTTTCATACAAAGATACAATAACAAATAAAAATGTTGTATGATATGATACTTTTTTCATGCAAACACAATCACACAATGACATGTACAATACGGGTGTAGGATATATTTTTTACACATTCACACAACGACACATACAATACGGGTGTAGGATATGATATTATTTTTACAAACACAACCACACAATGACACATACAATATATACATGAATACAGTTCTGCACTGCAACAGGTTCCATCATCAGGTGGGGATCCCCTTTCCTAGAGGGTTTCGGCGCTGACCCACAACGCTCTCCAGGGGTGCGCCGACTGAGTTGATCAGACTCAGCCAGGAACCGATTATCTTTTCCATCGCTCCTCTGTCTTCCGATAAATCCAATGTGAGGCTTCCTCGGCCTGTTTGCCAACCTTGGTGATTAAATTCCAGCGCCTAGGTCCTGTAATCCCGATGACTCCCAAGGCACGTCAAAAGATCTGTGCTGCAAAGCCACGGCATCCTATTTCCACCTGTAGATTCCAGGCCTTCCATCCATTCTGGTGGCACTCATGGATGAGCGGCTGATACTTAGCAATTTCCTCTCATGGGCCTCCTCCATTCTAACTTCCGATGGCACTGTCACTTCCAGCAAATTCATCTGCTTGGTACCTCCTGACCACATTGCAACTTTGGGTCTGAAGTTGGTGTTACAGATGTCTCTTGGGAACTTCAGCTGTCCTTTTACATCTGCCTGCATTTCCCAATCCTGCGCTGTTGTCAAGATGTCTCTTGCTTCAGGCTTTTGCCTTTGTGTCTCACCGCTTCTCACAAAGCCGATGAAGCTGGGACCGCCTTTCACTTGGTGTTTCTTTCTCCTGGCTATATTCATACCGGCAGCAATCTCAGCAAGCACTTGGTCATGGCGCCAACGATAACGGCCGTCTGTCAGAGCTACATTGCAGGATGACAGCACGTGCTCTAAATTTGAAAGTCTGGCACAAAGTTTACAGCTTGGGTGTGGGAGATGATATTTTTTACAAACACAGTCACACGATGACATATACAATACGGGTGTTGGATATGATATTTTTTACAAACACCGTCACACATACAGATGGTGGTCGGATATGATATTTTTAGAGAATAAAAACATAGTCATACATACAAAAGTGGGATGTGGCATATTTTTTTCATACAAACACACATACAATAGGTGGGTAGGGTATGATATTTGTTTCCCATAAGCACACAGTCACATACAAATGGGGCTACCGTATAATATTTTTCATACCAATCATTTTTTTCAGACAAGCACACAAGTACTCGTACATATAAACACACTTACACATGCAAATGATGGGGTATGAGATTTGTTTCATACAAACACACAATTACTCATGCATATGAACACACTGTTACACATCCAAAATGGTGTAGGGTATGCTATTTTTTTTTCACTCATGCATTCGCAAATTGCACAATCACATATAAATGGGAGTAGAGTATATCTTTGTTTAATGCAAAAACATAATCACATATACAAAAGGTGGGTTGTGTATGTTAATTTTTCATACCAGCACACAATCACACATGCAAATGGGGGTGTAGAATAATGTTTTTTTCTTCATATCAATCACTTTTCATACAAATACACAAATACACATACTTAAGGGTGTAGGGTATGATATTTATTTTCATACAATCTGACAAGCACAGATACAAAAGAAGGTAGGGTATGATATTTTGCTTCTTACAAACACAGAATTACACATAAAAAGGAAGTAGGGGATGACGTTTTTGTCTTTTGCTTTTTTTTCTTCATATAAACACAATTACAGAAAAAGTTGGTAGGATATTATATTTTTTCATGTTACGGTTAAAGTCCCATAGACTTCCCCCCCCCCCATAGTAACATTCGTAATGTTAATTTCAATAATTGCAATAAATACTCTCGTAAGTTGGAGAAAATCGGAGAAACTGGAGAAAAACACTGATGTTAGACGGGTATCTAACCCTGAACTTCAGAGGCAACCTTGGGAGCAGTTCGCTCAGACTGCGTCCCAGCATTCGGAACATTCTCGATCCTTTACCCAAAAACCTCACGTGACCTCGAGCATAGATTAAGCCAATTGGAACATCACTCGGTCTTTCCTGCCAACCTCAAAAATATATAATAAAAATAATTATAAAAAAAAAACAAAAAAAAAAAAAACATCGGAAGATATACTAGGAATATGTATACATTTCTTGGAGCTTGGATGATTCGCCTCCACGGAATGTAGCACAAAAAATGCGACGGAAAAGGCTGAAGTTATTCGAATTACCACTAGCTTTCCTACAGACGCCATATTATGCGATGTAAAGGAGGCGTCTCAATACATCCGATTTTGGTGGATGTTGAGGGGGAGAAATATTTTTTTATGTTGTTTGCTTTTAAAGAAAAGGCCGAGGATGTTACGATTACGATTGGATTCTATATTTTGAACTATTTTCAAGAAGAACTTGAATTTTATACATCAGTAACAATGGTATTGAAAAGGGCAGTATTTCTTCCGGACTAAAGTATGTAGGTGCTGATATATATATATATATATATATATATATATATATATATATATATATATATATATATATATATATATATATATATATATATATATATATATATATATATATATTAACGGGATACTTCTGTACAGAAGTCCGACGCAGAATTTACTTGTTTGGGGGATGTAAATCAGTGCATCAATTCACATCAGGGTCTCCTTCTGAGATAACGACAACGTCTTTAGAGCAGTGGGATGGAGTGGGAGTTTAGTAATTACCGGACTTGAAAAAACGAACCCGAGAAAAGCAGACCGAGTTAAGAAACGTCTTTCGAACTTCTGGGTCACTCCAACGGATCATACCTCGAATGCATGCCGATGGCTGCCATTCGGATCATCTCGGCTATTTACGAAACACGGATTGTCCGAGAAGTTGCGAATGTATCGAACTATTTTCTCATTCGCAACTTCTCGGTCAAACCAATCATAGAAATAGCTAAGGTGGTCCGTATAAAATGCGGTTTCTTTTTTTGCGAAGAAATTTCCGGCCAACAAAATGTATGATATTTATGTGAATTACTGCGCCAACATACATCCGAGGCATATTTTTGTCTCTCAGAAATATCAGAGGTTGTCTGAATGAAGAAACGTAAAGTTCGTAAAGCCACGAAATGTCTCTGGACCAGAATCTATAGTTACCGGCATTGGTAGGTTAAAAATCAGCGCCTTACACCCCAAATCGTTCGTTAACAACTGCGTCACACTTCAGGTAATTATCGTCCTCTATCGAAGCACATTTGAGGTTATTCTTGGAATAGACGAGAATGACCCAGTACTTACTACTGGATTATCTTCCCGAGTTTATTGCCCTCTGCCCCATTGGCATATTTTATTAATAAATCAAGCCAAATGATGGCGTTTGCGTACAGTTAGTGCTCTGTCTCCCTATTTCAGATGTTTAGCTCGTGGGCAAAGCTTTCCGAAATGGAGAATCAGCCAACAAATCCCTTAGTGCACTCACGCCATCTGGCGACAGACAATAGTCGTGGATGAATCCCACTGAATCTGCGATATAGAGAATTCCAAACACGTTACCCCTCGCCATCTCTGAGGTTAAGCTCCGCAATTTTGACAAAAGTTCACTTTCTCACACGTATGTCGTCTGCATGATGTTCAATCCTTGCGGTGAAAACTGACCATTAACTATGACCTTTTTCATCTCATACGATCCAAAACAAGACTCTCTGTCTGTCTAGCTTATGGTTTTATAGTATTTTTAAGTCATAAATATTCCGCACCGGTTCTGTCAAGCTTATGGTTTTATAGTATTTTTAAGTCAGAATTATTCCGCACCGGTTCTGTCAAGTTTATGGTTTTATAGTATTTTTAAGTCAGAATTATTCCGCACCCGTTCAAATCCCTGTTCTGGCAAAGGAATTTTCATACAACTACACATATGGAGATTAAATCTGAATTTGCCTTTCTCTGTGCAGAAGATAAAGAAGATCTGACCGGCTAAACTTGTTTAATTTCATTTCAAACATCTGATGCATATTTTTGCTTTTCAAAACTGGGTAGTCACTCTGAGCGCATAGTTTTGCATCCAAACCCAGTGATAATCATATTGAGCTAGATATCTGCAGCATCTGGTGCATATTGAATGCTTAAACAAAACCGATCCACGCCAACATAAACATTCATGGGTTCTTCTCTAAATAACACACGATCCTATTGTTCATATATCGGGATTAGCTTTTATTTAGAAAATTCATCACTGTGCAAAATACGAAGCTATGAAATATAACACGAATGTCACAAAAAAGAAAGTGATCCATTGGTCGTCTCCTATCTTTTGTCAGTTCGTTCTCAACTTTTGTGAAAGTTTTGAATGTCGACGTGGTTCTTGCTTGTAATAATGGAGTATCCTCATACTTTGTACACATAATGTTCAACCACATCACGATGTCTCTCGCAGTTACGGAATGTGAAAAAAAGTTGGGGTTTTTTTGTTTTTTGTTTGGGGGGTGGGGTGTTTTTTAAAAAATAAATTATGATTTGTTATTAACTCTGCCTAGATATAACTATTTACGTTCTGAATTATTGATCTAGTTATGTTTACTTTCCTATAACTTTTATCGGCTATTATGCTTTACACTCTGACTATTTTGTTCATTTTTCGTGTTATGCTTTTTTTTTTAGTAAGTATGCATTTAATCATGTTTCACCTTCCCATAGACTGTGATAAGCTATATCGATTCCTTAAACTCTGATGCAATTACAACATCTGCAAGTTGTGTCCCATTTCCATTTTGTACTCTCTACAATCCATATAGGTTTTTGTAAAGATCACGCTTGGGGGAAAAAAACCCAGAGTTATTGGTCACTATTTTTATCGCGGCGGCAGCGTAAACATGTGTGCAGACTTTTTATTACATTTTGTATTTGAACATGGTCCAGACATGCAGGCATCCCCTTCCCTACAAAGAGTGCCCAGTTATCTTTTACTTTCGTTTAAACTTTGTTAAACCAGTACGCTTGATTCTTACATCAACTTGACACGTCTTGTTCATATTTCGCCCTCTTTCAGACGTCTGCAGTCAGTCCTAAACCAGCAAAAACAGCATCGTCTTTCTGGTTTTTCTCTTTTGGACAAAAACGGCGGCAATTTGGAGTGGAACAAGCGATTTGAGGAACAGACGAACCTTCTAAAACTGGCTCGAATTAGTGACCACACAGGTTTCTGTTACAATAACTCACACGAAAATATACTCAGCCTAGTGGAATCAAGAACCTTGACCAAACTCTCCTCCACTCGAGCTGGAAACAAAGAAGATACCTTCAAAAACGGATGTAATTTAGAAACATGCAAAAAGAGTCAAGGGTCAAATGTCAGAAAATTCGTGGATTCTCAGAGGCCGAATGATCTGTTAGAGGAAAAGAAACAATCAACAAGAAAGTATCATTGCTCACAGAGAACGAAACAGCTAAGAGACTACCTTAAATGAGTGATCCAAAAAAAGTTATCACAGTCATCTTGAAGTCAAAGCATGGACGTTCCGTGTTTCTTTGAATGGTAAAACAAGACATCAGAATGATCATAACATCAAAGGAGAAACATACTATGTTGTTCATAGTGGGAATACGAGTATTCAAGAATGATCATGAAGTTAAAGCAGGCAAAAGAAGGCGTAAAAATGATCATAACGTCGCAGCTGAGATGTTCCCTGTTTCTTGCAGTGGCAATAAAAGTAACCACAATGATCATGAAGTCAAAACAGGTGAAAACAGACATCCAAATGATCATAAAGTCAAAAGAGTGACGCCCCACGTTCCTCATAGTAGTAAAACAAGTAGTCACAATAATCATAAAGTCGAAGCTGGTAAACCAAGGCCTCAAGATGATCATAAAATTAAAGCTGAGATGTTCCCAGTTTCTTGTAATGGCAATATAAGTAATCACGAAGATCATGGAGTCAAATCAGTGATGTTCCCTGTTTCTTGGAATGGTACAAAAAAGCATCAAAGTGTTAAAAGAAGTAATCGCAATCATCATGAAGTCAAAGCAGGTACAAAAAGGTATCATACAGATCATCAAGTCAAAACAGAGATGTCCCCTCTTACTCGTAGTAGTAAAACGAGTAATCCCAATGATCACGAAGTCAAAGCAGGCAAAAGAAGGCGTCAAAATAATAAAAGTGAAGTCAAAGCTGAGATGTTCCCCGTTTCTTGTAGTGGCAATACCAGTAATTACAATGGTCATATAGTCAAATCAGTGACTTTCCCTGTTTCTTGGAGTGGTAAAAACAGTTATCAAAATCTGTATAACCCAGAGACCTCCCTTGTTCCTCGCAGTGGTAAAACTAGTAATCACAATTACCATGAAGTCAAAGCATGGACGTTCCCAGATTTTTTGAGTGGTAAAACGAGTTATCAAAATGTGTATAAAGTCAAAACATACCCTTCTCTGGTTCCTCGTACTGGTGAAACAAGTAATCACAATTATCCTGAAGTCAAAGCATGGAGGTTCCCTGTTTATTGGAGTTGTAACAACAGTTATCAAAACAACCATAGCGTCAAAACAGAGACAATACATGTATCTTGGAGTGGCAAAAACAGGAATAAGAAAGACATAGTCACTAAATCTAGAAAGCTAGAGCCGCTCTTAAAAGCACAGCAGAACAGTATGTACTCAGAAGAAGACCCCCATACCCTTTATGAAAATAAAAGAAATCGTGTGCAATCGTGTAGATGTGTTTATAAAATGAATCCTGTAGAGTACGAGAAACATGTTGAAAATTTAAAGCACGAACTCCTTGCCTATTCAGAGACCTACTACTACGGACCCATCGCGGAAGAGCTAATAGATGTAAACATTAGAAATGCTTTAAACAAACGCACAAAAAGGTGATCTGTAACCAGAGCAGTCAAAGAGTGAACCTCGTAAAATAGCAGAAAAGACATGTATTTTCCGTTTATATCAAACAGGTAATTGTAACGTAAATAAATATTAATTCTTCAGCACTTACCTTTCTCTTTTCCAAACTTCAGCAGATTTAATCGCCATAGATACTATGCAAATCAAAGATGTACAACATCACATAATTTCACGTAACCTAATTATGACGTAACATAACACAGAATAACATTGTATTAACATGGCATAACATTATACACTAAGATTCAATCCACACCACTTTAATTTAATCCAATACAATAAGATAGAAGAGCACTATGCGACTAAAAGTTACAGATTGCTTCCCAGGACAGACAGACAAAGCCATAAATACAAATATGGATAAATGTGTAAACAAATTTCTTCATATGCATAATGAGTTCCATCGCCTTATTGTTTGGCTTTTTATAAGACATTTTCAGTCCTGACAAACCGACCGAGCTTTCAAGTAAATAACGTCTCGGTATGGAAGCTTTAGGTAATTCCAACATACATCCTAACTCCATGGCCACTACTGCTTACTCACTCTACTCAACTGCAAGATGGTAAGAATGTACCATGGACCTCTAGACTGGGTCTCTGCTTTCAAATGACTTTGCTTACAGCAAAACTTCTAAAACTGGGAACCAGGCCACCCATAGAAGTATAACGCCCTCTGCAGGATTAATGTATGTGTGAGTTCCATTTTTGCAGACATCATCATATTCCATAATGCACTTTTTCAGTGGATAAGATCGCTCCAGGCCCTTCAAACCCTAGAACCTGAAGAAGAAAAAAGAAAACGCAGTTCCGATGTTTTGGAATCCAAACTTGCAGAAGGACCGCAAATTTACCGAGATGGCTAAAGGGTCATGTTATTAGTTCCAAGTTGCCCTTCCTTGCAATATTATTGTAATCAGCTCAGCCCCTCCATGGCACCTTCGGCCTCCCAATCACAGCCATCTTTGGATCCGCCTCCACCCTCACCCCCATCACAGCTGTCTCTGGATCTGCCTGTTACGTGAACACTTTGAAGGCGAGAAAGAAACGAAGAAAGAAATTAGTCAAACAGACAGACATATATGTTGAAGGACAGACATACAGGCAGGGGAAACAAACTTTATGTTTTGCGGTAAAATATATAATAGATTCGCAAACCCCAGATTTTGACATCATTGTATTCCCTTGACGAGAAAAAGTGACCACCATGGCAAACGTGTTGTACCATGTTTGCTGATTTCATCCAGGTAGTGCTCACTATTTATGAGGGTATAACGGTCATATGGAGGTTATTAATTGCATGTGGAGTCAAAATTAGCACTTCTCTTGTCTATTTTCAATACAGATTGTTCAAAACTGTACTGCATATACTATCTTAGCCAACGAAAAGTGACCTAATGTTAAGAAATACATCTGTATTCTTACTTCACCCATGACGATGGTCAACTTCTTTTAGGATGAAAGGGTCAAGTTAAAGTCATTAAAAACGTATGGATTTAATAATTAATTTTTTATTTCTGTAATTATTAAAGTTGTTTTCAAGTTTAAGGTATAAAATTAAAAAAAATGAATTTTAACTATTGTACCAAAAATTAGAATAATACACTTTAAGCCGAGGCTAATCTCTCTGAAGGTGCGAAGATTATATCAAGGTCAACTGTGTCCAAAATTACCACTTGCCTCTTCAATTGCATGTAAATGATTCAGGTTTCTTTACTGGAATATTTAGACCAAAAAAAGTGATTATCATTCTAAAGATGCTGCATCATGTATTCGTCATCTAGTTGGGTGATCATTTTCTGTAAGGGTCTGGAAGTCATGTAGAGGTCATTGCGTGCAAAAGGATTGAACTATTGATATGCTTCGTTGTCTTATAAATGCATGCATAGATTCTTTACAAATTTAGCCTCTAGAACTTAAAGTTTTAATTTAATATTTTGTATGAAATTTATAATATGCCTGCAATGGCGTCGATAATCTTTCTAGGGGTGCCAAGGTCATATGGTCATTATGTGCACATAGAGACAAATAACCCCATTTCTCGTTATGTTATTTTTATTTTTAATTTTTTATATTTTATTTTATTTTTTAGATCTTACATATATGGGTTACCTAACCAAGAAAAGTGACTTACATGCTGAAAATATTGTCGCATGTAATCTCGCTCCTGTCAATAGCATGGTCACTATTTCCTGGGATGCAAAGGTCATTTACAGACCATTAAAGTGCAAATGGAATCAAGTTCTTTTTCTTTCTTTCTTTCTTTTTTATTTGTACGGACGGAGAAGGGATGAATGACAAATTCAATCGATTTTCTGAAAAACTTGTAAAGGGCTATGCATATAAAATTAAGCTGGCAGTTAGATCTGCAAGGGTTAACTTTGCCTTCAAACTAGTCGATACTGAGGTAATGTTATACAGCATGTATGATAATTGTAAAGGGAAGCCAAACCTCTAAATTCTGGATAAGTTCTCTGGATATCCTGTCGTCCAAACACCCTTGAATTACACCAGAGTAGAGAGAGAGTGAGAGAGTCCATGTTTCATATTTTTTTTAAATACCATGTAGCTGCATAGTTTGCTGTTTATGACTATATACATGACATGAGGGTTGGGTGTTTGGTGGTGCCTGCATTTGACCAATATGCAGCGTACATGACAATTTATCCTGCACATTTCCAGCTGAGTATAAGATCGGTATCTGAATATTTAAAGGACCATATATCTTTTGTATGAGATTTAACGGACCATATATCTTTTGTATGAGATTTAACGGACCATATACCTTTTGTATGAGATTTAACGGACCATATATCTTTTGTATGAGATTACGGTAAATCAAGAATTTTCAACATGTGAAGCTATGGAGCTTGGCAGTGAAACAAAGACGACTATTTCGTGCGTTTGATCGAGATCATAAAACTATGTTGGCATTTCAACTGTTGATGCAATAAGGGAACCGTCTTATAGCCTAACAAAGAGGTGCACAGCTAATGGTTGACATTGTTACTGAAAAGTTGATTTGGAAGCAAAGTCTACATAATAAGAAACAAGCAATGAGAAGAAGTAAAAATCTTTCAAACTCTCAAAGTCACTCAGTGTTAAGGTCGGTCGTAATATTTGTATGACTTTATCGACAGAACTATGGAGTAAAATAGGCTTTTTTAAAAAAAAAGTTGTATTTTTTTTAACATAAAAAATATCCACTTCACCAACATTTGCTCATAATGATTACAAGATTCAACCAACCGATAAATAATTAGATGGGTATATACTAGGAAGAATTTTTTTTTTCGAATTTCGTTGAATAAACTCACTGTATGTGCTGAATCATCGATGAGCATGTTCGTGTCTAGAGAGTATTGAGAGTCCTACATCTCAAGTTTAGAGACTGAACTAATGAGTTTATTCAAGTGGTGTTTGAACAAGCACTACCATAGAGTAGGTGATGTATTTTCTCTTTATTGATAAGAATCAAATACAATTGGAACACGGAAAAACAGGGTGCTTCCAACAGATGAAAGAAAAGGCACCGATGATAGATTTGTTGTTTTGACCATGTTACGGGTAATGTAATAAAAGAAAGAATTACTCAAACAAGCTTTCAAGATTTACAAACACAAATTTAATTTCTTAAAATATTAAATATTTCAAGCAAACAAAGTGAAAGAATTAAAAATAACTTACAGTTTAGAAATTCCTAAAATAGTCCTAAATTGATCTATTATTCACTGATCGGGAAGTTATCCAAAATATTCCGATTGAAGAATGTTCCGAATGAAAACACCACTGTGCTGATGTACTAACAAGAATCAGTTATATCCAAATATTAATAATTCCAAATAAATCCTTTTGAATGTAGAATATCACACAAGTTCTAAAAAAGTTTCCAATAATTCCAAAGGAGCTGAATAATTCTAAAATCTTTAAATGTCAGTACTTAATCCCAAAAATGTAGTCTGGAAATATTTCTGAAGTAGTTAATAACACACAATGAACCAATCTCGTTCATGACCTCTCAAGCTGATGTAAATAAGAAGAATCCTGAATGCAGAGACTACATTTCTTTTATAGTATTCTATACTGCGCCTTTAAAACAAATGTTACGACTAGGGGTAATGTAAAAACAGAAAGAATTACTCAAACAAGCTTTCAAGGTTTACAAACAGAAATTTAATTTCTTAAATTATTAAATATTTCAAACAAACAAAGTGAAAGAATTAAAAATAACTTACTGTTTAGAAATTCCTAAAATAGTCCTAAATTGTTCTATTGTTCACTGATCCGGAAGTTATCCAAAATATTCCGAATTAAGAATGTTCCGAATGAAAACACCACAGTGCTGATGTACTAACAAGAATCAGTTATATCCAAATATTATTAATTCCAAATAAATCCTTTTGAATTTAGAATATCATACAAGTTATAAAATAAAATGTTTCCAATAATTCCAAAGGAGCTGAATAATTCTTAAATCTTTAAATGTCAGTATCTAATCCAGAAAATGTAGTCTGGAAATATTTCTGAAGTAGCAGTACTAAATCCAAAATGTACTTAATAATAATATCTCTGAAGCATAATATCACATACAAAGAACCAATTTCGTCAAAGACCACTCAAGCTGGTGAAACTATGTAGAATGACGAACGCTGCGATTTCATCTTATTTTATAGTTTCAGTACTGCGTCATTGAAACATCCCAAATTCTTATTCCGTCTCAAATCAACACCTTAATATTACGATCTTACTATCTAACTTCTAGTCAACAAAATAAATCATTCCTGAATTGCCAAATCCAGCTCAAGTCAAGTGCAAAACTCACGCGCTGAATCACGTGACATGACTAATGTTTCAAACGATAATATTGATTTTCCTAGGACCAATGTACTGGGTCACATTGAAATTACCGTATATGTGTACTCTGCAAAACGACACCTATTAGACTATTATACAGAGGTCATAAACTAATAAAACTATACCTTTATTTAAAAGAAATTATACATAATTCCGTAACACAAATAAAACCCATTTCTTAATTCCGTCTAAAATAAACATCTTATTATTAAGATCTTACAATCTAACTTCTGATCAACAAATGAATCATTCTTTGAATTGCGAAATCCAGGTCAGAACAAAAGTACAAAGAAATGATACATAATTCCATAACAACCATCAATAATGACCTACCGAAAAAAGGTCTTGTAGATTACTTCTCACATCAATCGCTAGAACGCGCTACAATTGCATTGAACAAAAGAGAACAGTTTTGTGACAGTTAGTGTGCTTTCGGTTATTATGCAGATAAAGGCAGCTGATGAACAGACAATTCAGTTTCTTCAATTTTAGAATAATGAAGTCGATACTAGAAAGATTCTTTGTGCTATTGATACTATAAAGTCTGCTTCAGACATAATCAATGTCAACTACAAACAGATGGATGTTTTAGTGATATTTGCAGCTTTTTCTGATACTGAATGTTTTAGAATTGCGAATATGCAGTGAAGTAAAGCTTTAAGAGACGAATTCATTCACATGGATCGTGTTCTCTGCGATTGGTCAGGTTGCCTGGTATGGCAATAACTGCGATTGGTCAGGTTGCCTGGTATGGCAATAACTGCGATTGGTCAAATTGCCTGGTATGGCAATAAAACAGTTTAGAACATATGAATTAGAAGCCTATATTGCCTGCTGGCCTCCGGAGTGGTCATTTAAGTGGAGAGGTTCTGTCCAATCTTGAGAAGCTGGTTGTCAAATTGCATGACCCATCTTCAGAAAACGCATTTATGAATGAATCGCGGGTCTCAATGTTTTAAATGAAACTGCCAGAGTCTTTGCAACTCACAAAGGGATTCCTTTATGTCAAGTATAAAACGGGCTCACCAAGATGTTCGGTTCACTTTGTTCTGATAGACCTCTTTGTGAACTTGACACCGACAACTGACCACATAACATAAACAGGACAATATTTTCAATTTCGCTAGAATGAAAACACAGGACTTGATACCTATTGTACTTATAGTGACCTGTCTGACCTTGACATCCAATGCAAGGTGAACGCTATAAAAACTAGATATAATGTATGATGGTATACACTCTTCAATCTTCTGCAGCGCAAGAAAATTGTATACAAAATTTGTATTTATGTGCATCTAGATTGCTTGTGTCGAATTTGACCTCGGTTGTACTAAATGATTTTTCGGTGCCCTTAGCACCCTTACAGAAGGTGAGCACCAGCATAACAATAATATACACTCCTTGAGGGATGATTTTAGGATGGTGGTCACTTATTCTCTTCTGGGGTTGCACAAAAGTGAAATCTAGAACGCTTTGTACAGTTGTTCTCCCGCACAAATATTAGAAAACAAAACTAGAGAAACACGTAAGACATGTATATTTTCTATTTATTTCCTCAGACTTCCTTGTATTACATAATAGTGTAGAATGATGGTGTGCCTTCCAAAGGCAGCTACAAGATGGGAGTCCAGAGTAATTTTGTCCACCTGTGTTTTTGTACGAGAGTTTTTCAGTTCCAATAGCTTAATCTGTACGAGAAACATACTTTCCTTCGCAAATCAGATTGAATCTAATTAAATTTTCAACCCTAAAAAGATTCAATAATTTAAATATACATATTTTTGCATGTAAAGAATGCTGTCCTCCACTGATGACCTTGCCCTTTTACCTGTCCTGTGACCTACATTGTATACATGTATCTATAAGGAGATACAGAGATAGTGTGTGTGTCTATGATGACTTTCATGAATATACTTAGATCCCCTAAACGAAATTTTCCTAGCAAATTCTTCATTTAAGGGCTATTGGTAATGCGAATAGGCTTAACAGGGTGGGTGGGTGTGGTATAGCCATATATCACTTATAGCACACAATAAGTGAAAAGTTATAAATTATTAACTTAAAAAATTGTCATTTAAATGTGCAGGTACAATATGTTTTGCGGAAAAGATATTTTATAAGACCTAAAATAGATACTTTGATATTGAATTTTACGCGCAATAGATCACGGCATTGAGATAGTATTGAGCTATTGCACTGTAATTATCGTGCTGCATGAAAACTAAGCAAGATGCAAGAGCGTTATATTTTTCATATACACTGAGCCTTGCGTACAATGCATGTGGCAAACGTCACGATGCCCGATGGCTATCAAACTTTCCATCTTGAAAGTACACTTGTAAACGGTACTATTAATAGCGAAGAAAATTCCAAAACATTCCTGAAATACATACTATGAAATTACTTATTTGCGTGTTTACATTTTACTTCTTTTCCGCTCTTTTTTCGCATCATGTGGTTCTGTAAATATTATTCCGCTGAAGTTTATATTTTTCCGTATTATCAGTCCATCGTTCTTAATACCCGTATAAAGCTAATGCAAAGTACCGGACATTAGCTAATTATCCTAAATAAACCTTATATGTATGCATAAATGGGATATATATTGAATTTGCTTGTTAGTATGAAAGCTATTGTAGTTGTTATATGTGTTTCCGCTAGTGTGTGAGAAGGCACTTCACCTAATGCCAGTGTGAGATATATCAGCAGTTGCATGCTTTAGAAGAAGGTACTTCGTTCAATTCTTTTGTAAATAATCGTGAATTTTAAACTAAGCATAGTGCAACATGCTTAGTGACTGTGAATATGACATGTATAGATGTATACCTCTATGTGTTTTTCAACAGTGGATTCTACGGCGTATCGCATATGCCACGAGTAAATATAAAAATACATGTGAACGGACAATATGAAAATATTCCAGACTGTTCATTTTGGGGATCATCATCATGTTTGGGACTGAACATCTTGTCATTAATATTATTACCAAAATACATGTACAAGTGTGTCATTGTCTTCATCATAAAATGCTGCTTATGACCAGTGCAGGCCTCCCGACCTTTTCTTAGGAACTACTGTCAACTTTGTTCAGGACTGACAAAACTCAATTTTATTTGTAAAGAGTACGTGCAGAAAAACAGCTCATGTTCAATTTCTGCAAGTTTTATATAAAATCCGCTTCTCCTTGCCCCTAAATGGATTATCCATAAGTATTAGTGACATTTCGTTTTCACTGCATACAGACTCCATATTGCTGTACACGTCATCAAAGTCTGCGGACAAAAATGTATGGGATTATTTTTATTATAAGTTATTCTTTCACATACATATTTCTCTTTTGATAACTCCCTCTCACTACACCAGCATGTCCTGAACACTTGCAGAGCAGCATACCTGGAGCTGAGATGCATCAGCACTATTCGCAACCTTCTCACAGTTGATGCCACAAAAACCCTTGTTTGTTCATTAGTACTCTCTAGACTTGACTATTGTAACGCTCTTCTTTCTGGTCTGCTACTGTGTCTTCTGCAGAAACTTCAAAAGGTCCAAAACACTGCAACAAAGATCATTCTTAGAGCACCAAGAACGGATCATACCACCCCACTTCTCCACAAACTCCACTGGCTACCTGTTCGCAGTAGAATCAAGCACAAAATCTCTTCTCTATGTTATACTTCGTTGACTGGCTCTGGTCCGAAATACCTCTCCGATCTCACCCACGTGTACACGCCTGCTAGAAGCTTGCGCTCATCATCGGACACTCGTAAACTTAGTATTTCCAAGGTTAAAACTAAGTTATATGGACAACGTTCATTTGCATATCAGGGCCCAGCTACTTGGAATGAACTGCCTCTTGATCTCAGACACAAAGAGACCACGATCACATTCAAGAGTGCTCAAAAGACACATCTTTTTCATCAGCACAACCATTGGCCATTAGTGTTAGATTTAAACTGTATTGTTGTTTTTGTGTGTAATATTAAATTTGTCTTTGATATTGTTTGTGAGATATTTTCATGTTTTTAAATGTTGTCTGTATGCAAACTGTTTTTTTTATGCCTTTATGTGTTAACGTTATCTTGTAAAGCGCTTAGAGCTTTTTAAAAGAATAAGCGCTCTATTAAGTCATTATTATTATTATTATTATTATTATTATTATTATTATTATTATTATACTCACTGCTAAATGTTAGAAGATACTTAACTGAAAGAAATGGGACAGCACTATTAAAATAATTTTTAGCCATTTCTTCACAATCAGAGTACCATCCCCCACCCACCTGTACTGAATTGTGCATTGCCAATAGCCCTTAAGACTAATAACTTACATCTGACAAAAGCATTTATTTTTTTATAGCAAGCATAAAGGTTTAAAATAATGCGTGAAGGTAATTTAAACGCGACAATTAGAATGTAGCATGTCTCCGAACGAAAATGTGGCCTGTTCGGTCACTCATCATGCTACACAGGAAGAGAATTACAGTATATTGTAAGAATTTTTAGATTGTATGGCTATACTCGCAGAAAATAATTACAGTATATTGTAAGAATTTATAGATTGTATGGATGTTCTCGTAGAAAATAATTACAGTATATTGTAAGGATTTTTAGATTGTATGGCTATACTCGCAGAAAATAATTACAGTATATTGTAAGAATTTTTAGATTGTATGGCTGTACTCGTAGAAAATAATTACAGTATATTGTAAGAATTTTTAGATTGTATGGCTATACTCGCAGAAAATAATTACAGTATATTGTAAGAATTTTTAGATTGTATGGCTGTACTCGTAGAAAATAATTACAGTATATTGTAAGAATTTTTAGATTGTATGGCTGTACTCGTAGAAAAAGATTACAGTATATTGTAAGAATTTTTAGATTGTATGGCTGTACTCGTAGAAAAAGATTACACATGTCTCTTGATGCGTGAAGGCAATAAGGGCAATGTTACGGCATCCTACATATTAAAGTGCGAAAAATGTAAGTTACCTTTAGCAGTTACGTAGTTTCTACTTTTCACTAAAAATTACCAAAAGTTCTAAAAGATGTAGTCAGTTTCAGTCACTAACAGTTACTTTCAGGCAGTCACTTGATGACCAAAAATAAATGAATTGACAATTGACATTAGATCTGCGGTTTTTAAAGAACACAAACTCACAACTTTGCCAGAAACAAATTTTAACTTCATATAGGTCAAATTCGTTATTTTGAAAACAAATATAACCAAAACAATATTGCTGCTCTCAAATACAGTTCATATGTAATAATTTGCACTGTGTGT
Organism: Margaritifera margaritifera; assembly: GCA_029931535.1. NCBI lineage: Eukaryota > Metazoa > Mollusca > Bivalvia > Unionida > Margaritiferidae > Margaritifera > Margaritifera margaritifera. The sequence goes on along the minus strand of JAQPZY010001183.1, from coordinate 1,037,160 downwards.
CTTAAATCTATGCCAAAACACGAGTGCACTCATCCTTTCCATGTTGAATTCTCTCTCTCTGTCTCGCTCTCTCTCTGTCTCTCTCTCTCCCCTCTACCTATGTTTGTGTATGTCATAATGACTTGCCGTACTTAAAATTTGTTGTAGTCGAAATGATTATGTGAAATAGAAGACTATGTTACTTAAGTTTTGCCGTTTGAAATCTCGAACCGATAAATGTTACAATCAATCTTTGACCTGACGAACAAAAAATTATATTCAATATGTCACGTAAAAATGAACATTAGATCTGTGGTTTTCAAAAACTCACAACTTTACCAGAAATCTTAACTTCATAAAAATCAAATTCGTTACTTTGAAAAATGTAACAAAATACTGCTGCTTTCAAAAACAGCTCATAGGTAATATTTTAGCATTGCGTATCTTAAATCTAAGCCTAAACAATTTTTGGAGAAAAAAAAGTCGGTCAGTATATGCTGTCCGATTGGTTAAAAAAAATTGGTAACAACTTAACTGAATCTGCCTCGTTTGTTTTTATATGCCGTCGCCAGAGTCAATACAAATGTTCCATCTGCGCATTAGTAAGCCGAAGTCAGCCAGTTTACAACAAAACTAGATACAGGCATATATCATAGATTTGTAAGAAATGGATGAATTCAAATGTGGTTTACACTGGATTATTATTTTGGCAAACCGATCAGAGTGACATTAATTAGTGGATTTTAATGAGAACATTTCATCTACGCTTGGAAAATATAATAATTATACTGTTGATACAATTCATTCATGTGCGATTTTTCAAAGACTGGATTCCTATTAGAACATGTGATTTTGAAATTTGTATGTAATTCTTATTCACGGGGAATATACCAAAAAAGTAAGAGTCTTCGTATTTTTATTTTTTATTTTTTTAAGTATGAATAAGATATTCGCGCACACTTTATAATCTCTCTCTCTCTCTCTCTCTGCTTAACACACGCACACACACACACACACTGACACAAATACAAACATTGTATAATCTCTCTCAGACACACATCCATGTTACATTGAAGCTAGAGTACTATATCCACGTTAAATTCAACCGATTAAAAAAAAAAAAAAAAAAAAAAAAAAAACCATTTGTCAGGGGTTAGCGAATGAATTTTTTGGTGGATAAACTTTACTCTGACGGTCTCAGGATGGAGACCCCCCCCCCCTCTCTCTCTCTCTCTCTCTCTCTCTTTGGTTTGGCATAAATTATTCCGCCTTTACAGATCACTGACATCTCACCTCTGTCCGCGTGAGTTCGAGTCTCGGTTCGGCTAACGTGGTTATGAGAGAAAGCTTGCCAGTAGCTTCCCGTGGGTCGGTGGTTCTTCACGGGGTTTTCCCGGTTTCTTCCTCCATCAAATATACAAGCCGCCATGTATAGCCTATCATGTACTGAAAAATGGCGTTAAACCCACAAAACCATAAACATAAATTTATTCTATCCGAAGTTGTAAGATGCAGCATGTAAGAGGCCACGGGTGGCCATGTGGTCTAAGGCATTCGTCTTTACAGATCACTCACACATCTGAGCTCTGTCAGCGTGGGTTCAAGTTTCAAGCCTGACCAGTGTGGGTATGTCAGAAAGCTTGCCAGTAGCTTCCCGTGGGTCGGTGGTTCTTTCTGGGGTTTCCCGGGTTCTACCTCCACCAAATATACTGGCCGCCATTTATGGCCTGTCATGTGCTGAAAAATGGCGTTAAACCCACAAAAACAAAACCAAACCACTTCGATGTACTTTTATGCCAATATTTGTATCAAGCAAAACAAAATTGGGCAGTCACTTCAATTTCACTATTTTTCAAGTTGTGCATTTAGTAAACCAAAGTTAGAGTCAACGGTATGGCAGGCAGAATTGTAACAATTGAATTTTTGACACACGCCAAATCGTAACCCAAGTTCAAGTCATTGCAGGCTGACAGCATTATAACAAATTTGCAACCCTAAATTTGGCACACACCAAATCAAACTGTGTTCATTCATCAAAATAAAACTTGCCTTCAGAAACTGATGAATGAAAAATTTCCAATCTTGTTGCAAAAACACAACAGACTGACAGTAAAGCTAGCAAAATGTTTATTTTTTTTTTTTTTTCTTTTTTTCATACAGACTCACACATGATAAATCTACGACGTAATAGACATTTCAGTTAGAGGGCAATCTCCAACCTATTACGCCAAAAATAGATCCAACATGTTACACTGTTACATTTCAAAACAGATAAACTCAACAAGTATCACGGCACCAATTGTTTTTCCATATACCTTAATGTTAACGTATGGTGAAAAAAATATACCCTCTATCCTACTTCAGCATGCGTGTCAAACACTGTCATAGAGAGCCAGTGGTGTACTGGCCATTGGGCATACCGGGACAAATCCCGGTGGGCCGCCGCAAAAAAAAATCCGTTTTTGCCGGTGTTTTACTGGTGTGAGGAAAACCCTGGGCCTGTCCCGGCAGACCGCTGCATCGGTGGGCCGGTGGGCAGTCAAAAAAGTCCGTTTTTACTGGTGTTTTACTGGTGTGAGCAAAACCCCGGGCCTGTCCCGGCAGATAAGTCCAGGGCCGAGTTACTTACCCAGTACACTCCTGTAGAGAGCAATGTTAAATTGTCAGTTTGACAAGGACAGAACCAGGTACTCCACTGCCATAACATCCCATTCAGTCGAAGTTACTCTCCGAGCTAGCCAACATTTTCGTACTTGATTCCGCGGAAAATCGTTGTACAGAATAGTTTCGAAGAATGGAATTATTCTAAGTATGGATACAGTCTCTTATGCAGGTCATTACATTAGAAAATATTAACATTGAAGATTTGTACAATTTATATTTTGATAGTTGAATATTTTTAACTAGCAACAAATCAGTTTATTTTCAATGTCTACTAGCATATTTCGTAGCTTGATTACAAAATAGCACTAGCAAGAAAGTTCTAGTTCTTTTATCTTTTTTTTTTTATCTTTTTTTTCCCGCTAGCTTTACTAGCACATCATAATTGTAACTAACAATCATTTTCGAGCCCTGATTTGGAGATATTGGAATGAATCATTAAAACCCAAATAGAAGAAAGATCTGGGCACTTGTTTATGACAATTAAGCGGCCGGTGGATTCTAATTTATGTGATTCTTAGAAGATTTTGTATATATACTCTATAAGATTTTGCGTGCGAAAGCCTCGAGTCAGTAGTTCTACTTGGTCATCAATAAGAATACAATCGAGATCTACTTCTTATAAATGTATCTGATACTTATAATCACAGGTGGGTGCAGTGGCGGCGTGAGGGTTCGAGGCGCCCGGGGGCAATGATCTTTAGTGGCGCCCCTATTTTGCCACACAGAACAGCTTTTATGTCAGTTGCCAACCTCCCCCCCCCCACATCTACGCCCCGGTTACAGCTGAAAAAAAGCTCCCGACGGCGCCCCCCCCCCCCCCACCTTCGCCCGGCGCCCTGGGGAAGTTGCCCCCTCCTGACCCCCTGTCGCGTCGCTACTGGGTGGGAGACGCAAGCTATATATATATATATATATATATATATATATATATATATATATATATATATATATATATATATATATATATATATATATATATATATATATATATAAAATTTAACAAATGCAAAAGTCTCAAGGGAAAAAAATCGTACCGGGTGACAAACGTTCCTCACCGGACCCTGTCTGTTTAAAAGAGACTGACAAAGTCCGGTGCCAAAACCGGTCACTGGAGTGATCTGAGGAACTTTTATCACTCGATTTTGTTTTCCTTGAGACTACTGCTTCTTTTTTTCACCCCTTTCAACATATAGCTTGCGTCAGCAATCTGTGGGATTGACCTGTTCATTTGATGCATATCGAGATGACCGGTGCAAGAAGCAGGTCAAAACGTACACAAGTCAAAACGTATTCAAGTCAACCCAAGCCAAAACGTACCCAAGTCAAAACATAACCAAGTCACAGTAAAAACGTACCCAAATTAAAGCAAGTCACAACACGTTGAGGTTCGTTGATTACCGCTCTAGGCGCCAAGTCCGGGGGGTGGGGGGGGGGTGTCTCCGTTTCGCGGAGTTTGCGGAATTTTTTTCCGAATGGGGGGCGTAAAGAGGCGACGCTCGCCCGGGGCGCTGTTTCGTCCAGCGGAAACTTGTGACGGCCGTGTTCACTGTATCCTGTAAATGAGACTGTCTAATGTCATCTGCTACAAACCCAAGAATTCATCCTGGTCATCGTAAATTTTTCCGACTCCGATTCATGATCCCGGGGTGTTCATATAAACTCTTTTAACTGAATATAGGACTCTGCTTGGCACTGAACAAGTATAAAATTTGCGGCTCGATCAAAGGGATGTCAACTGATAAAACAAAGTGGATGCTGCCTTCACAAGCTAAGGGATTATGGTCAGACGCGCACAGGGAGTTAGTTGTAGGCAGTGGCGGCGCGGCGAGGGGGCTGATGGCATTGCCTCGGGCTCCTGGCAAGGGGGTTGGGGTGGCGCCGTTGGGAGCTTTTCTTTTGCAAAAGTCACCGGGGCATACATGGGGGGAGGGGGGCGGGTTGGAGGTTGACAACTGACTTAAAAACTGTACTCTGCGGCAAAGTAGGGGAGGCACTAAAGAACATTGCCCCCGGGCCCCTCGAACCCTCGCGCCGCCACCGGTTGTAAGACTCTAATTGGCGCTAAACAAGTATAAAATAAATTCGCGGCTCGATCAATGATTCTCAACCATGAAAACAAAGCAAGTGCTGCCTTTACAAGCTAAAGGTTCTGCACTGGCAGATAACTTCGGAAATGGTACTTGTGAATTAGATCTGGCTTATGAAAAAGGCAAATTCAAATTAAAACTTTGATTGCATCAAATACAAAAAGGTGTTTATACAGCAAAACACAAAATATAACACAAATACATGTTATTCCGACTTGCACGACAATAGAAGCAATATACTTACTGGTAAACACCCAAGGATAAACAACATTGATGGACACTACACTTTGCGGTGAGTAATACTTAATGGAATATTTTCAAATAATTAAAATCCAAATAAATGTAGATACAGGTATTGGTTAATGAACACCGCAATGAAAGAGGTAAAGACAGTACATACCACATGTTTTCTACAGTCTATACACGAAGACATTATTGCAAATCAAAACTTCCCAAAAAATGACTGTTTAATATGCAAGAATTGCAATTTATATATCCTCTGCCAGGCTACCGTGCAAACACTTATAAGAGCTCCTATAGTAAGACGATTGTCTGCGAGCGCGCTTTGTTATGATAATTAGCTTTCCCCGCAAAGATCAAAGTAATGCACGTGTAGAAATTACGATACTGGCAACATCATGTATACGCGGCTCGGTTACTGTGATAATTAACTGCTTAAGTTGATCAATAAAATGCCGAAAAGACTGAAAACAGAGAAAGCACTACGTATTAAATTGGATTTAGGTGGGATTTTGCAGGTGTGTTCGCATATAGATCCAGTTCACTTGTCGCTAAGCGCTAAATCTGACTAATGTAAACATTTCATTTTGTAGGGCTATCGTGCAAACAGCTGCAAGAGCACCTATTGCAATACAATTGTCGGCCACTGAGCTTTTTTAAAATGATTATTAGCCATCCCTCAAAGATCACAGTAATGGACGTGGTGAAAGTTATGATATTGGCAACATCATGTTATCGCTGTCGATTAGCTGCTCATGATCAAATGTTGCCGAAAGTTAATTTGGATTTAGGTGGAGTATTGCAGTTGTGTAATATTTCTCCAGTTCATTTTGTAGCTAAGCGCTGATCGGATTAATGTAAAAATTAAATTTTGTAGGAATAAGTTGATTTTAGTGTAGCTAAATATTTTATATTACTCCTTAAAGTTGCTAGTATTTAACAAAAAGAGACGCAGAAGAATTGGCCCAAATTATCATGGTTTACTTTATGCCTGTAATAATTTGGTGGGTGAAGTGTAAAATATTATATTATCCTCGATTGGCCATATTTCGTTCCCTTAACGTGAATTTTAACGCGCTCGTTATAATATTATGAGAATCTATTCAAATAACCATAGAATGTGTTCAACTATATCTACTTCATTTAATCACGTAAATTTTTTTTGGCATTTATGTACATTAGTTCAGAATTACCGTTTATCCGAGCATGTGCAAGTTTACTTATTTTCGGAAGCGCATCCATCGCTCGTGCCACTGACTAAAAAGTCACGTGGCATATGACCGGTATGTGCCAGTTAGGCCAAGGTTTATATCTTTTTAGTTTATAGCGCCTCCGTGTTCTTGAAATAAATAAAAATACAATTTAAAAATGAAATTTTTTCCGTTTAATTCTATATGCAGTTTGTGCACTTACATTACTGCTTGCTTGTTCTTTACCATATAAACACATGAATCAAGAGAGACAGACAAACATACAGACAGAGACAGAGGGAGAGAGAATTTTCAAAATAGACACTGGTGAATGGATACACATTTTATTAGAGTAGATTCAATGTCTTTTGATGTAGAATATATGTCGTGGTTTTCCTTGAATCGTGCGCCACGTTTCTCGCGATCTAACGCGCTTGTTTCGAGATAATGACGTCAACAGCTGTGTCGCCAGCGTTCTCCAAGAGTGACAGCAAGTATTTAACAAGTAAAATCAGACAAAATGAGATTTAAACAAGTAATTTCATGTAATTAAAAAAATCTGAATGAAAATCTATATTTTCACTAATGCCTTATTTGTGTCAGACACTTTGGCCTTGAATTGTGTATTATATGCTAAAGATAGGTCCGCTGGTCACATGTTGGCTTTGTTTACATTTCTTGAACAGGAAAACCCACTTTGGGAATTGATACAACGGCAAAGCCAATGTAAATATTTGGTTTTAATCATGTGGGGTTCTTATACAATGTAAGATAAATTTACACTGGAAATGTATATTCACTATGGACTTTTTCGTTTCAGTATTATTTCATTGGAAAGAGAAATATTTGTTTCATTGTTACATCCTGGAATACACTTTAAGAAATGAACCATATGTTTATATTGTATTAATATTGTGTTATTTATTCATGTTATATTGAATTGAATATGTCTTTGAAAGCTATACAATTTGATAAAGATGGAGATAAAATTTGTTTTAATTTAATAAAAATAAAAAAAAAGCAGAAATAAAGAAAATTATGGTCATTTTAACTTTCATTTTAATTTTTATTTCAGGTTAAACCACTTCATTTCACAAAGAAACAATACATTACTCTCTCCCTCTGTCTCTCAGTCCACTGATTCATGTATTTTTATGGTAAAGAACAAGCAAGCAGTAAAGTAAGTGCACACACTGCATATAGAATTAACGTGGAAAAAATGAATTCATTTTTAAATTATTTTTTTAAATTTCAAAAACACGGAGACGCTATAAACTAATACTATCCATACCTTGGTCTAAATGGCACATAACGGTTATATGCCACGTGACATTTTAGTCAGTTGCATGGACCAAGGATGCACTTCCGGAAATAAGTAAACTTACACATGCTCGAATAAACGGTAATTCTGAACTAATGTACATGAGTGGCAAAATGTTTTTAACGGTGATTAAATGAAGTAGATATAGTTGAACACATTCTATGGTTATTTGAATAGATTCTAAAAATATTATAACGAACGCGTTAAAATTCACGATAAAGGCACGAAATATGGCGGTTCAAGGATATTATTTACTGTAACGGTGTCACGGAAAGATATACCCGTATGATTTTAGTCCTCTAATGAACTAGTATACAAGGCAGAGAATGACATGATAAACGGTAATGTTGGTTTCTTTCACATGTTTCTAATTCATCTCGAAAAGAAGCCTTCTTTAAAAATGTACTTTTATGCCCCAGATGGCCGCCGACAATCATTTTCCCAATTACAAATTAAGCTACAAACATGTTTAGTAGCCCATTAATGAGTTTCATAGAAATTTGGTAGCCCATTAATGAGTTTTATAGAAATTTGGTAGCCCATTAATGAGTTTTATAGACTGTTCATTTTCATGAGATGATGTTTGACCATATTTTTCGAAATTTTCATAAAAATTCATTGTGTGAACTGCATACTCCCACGTTTCAGTTAAAGAAATAATGCTAAGTTGCATTTAAGAAACAGTTCAGATTTGATTTTTGTATTTCTTAGATGCATTCCAATTGAAAAATATAATGGTATATAGTTGCAAAAGCTGGTACATCATTATTCATAACATTACTTCATGTAAATAGACCCATTTTGCCAAAGGACTTGAAAATTAAAACATATAGAAAGGACTTGAAAATTTAAACATATAGAAAATACTTGAAAATTTAAACATATTTTTGCCAAGATTTAAACTGCTGGAAATACTATAGACAAGCATTTACTTATTGTAATTTGTCATTGTCTTGGATTATTCACCCTTGCAATAATGATATGGACAGTAAAATTTGTCTCTCGATCTCCAACTGGTGACTGCACAGCAATATTGTAAAAACTGTGTCCAGTGAGTACAAGATTAAGATATCCACTGTCCCCATATAGTATATGGAATCAGATTTCTCTAATTCAACAGAAAAAGTGATAAGTGCAACATGTTTCACATTCATCAATTTCAAATGCATTATCATTTTCATCTACAGAGGAATAAATCTGTATAGGTCTCACGTTTATGGTGTTTATACCAGATAGGCCTGGCAGGGATTATGGTTATTCTGCACCATCTGTGGAGACCTCTCTTTTACCACCAACTTTTTCTCCTCAGATTTCTTCATTTTCCGAACACTGACACTTGATGTCCAATAATTTTTGGCCTGATATTATTCTATGCTTTTCATGACACCACTGAACTGAGATGATTTCTCTTTCTTGCCATCGTAGAACAATTTTTGTATGCAGGTATTTTGAGATGATCTGCCCTTCAGCCGAGGTGGAAAACTCTGTTCTCTTCATGAAATCACCAAATTTATCAACTTATTATGAAGTTTTGGTTTTTAAGAAAATTAAAGGGATTCCCTTTAAATAATTCACCACACATGTAGAATATATAATATTATTAAAGGGATTCCCATTAAATAATTCAACACACATATGTAGAATATAAAATATTATTAAAGGGTTTCCCTTTAAATAATTCAACACACATATGTAGAATATAAAATATTATTAAAGGGATTCCCTTTAAATAATTCAACGCACATATGTAGAATATTTAAGTATAGTGAATTGAATTTTATTTAAAAATTGTGCACCTATGGGAAAAGACGGAGTCATTCACTGCATGAATGAAGCAGTCATTGTAAGGGAAACCACAAACAATGATTATGTTACAAAACACTTTATGATAGTTACAAATTGATATAAATTTCACCTATCCATACCTTTGAACAGTAAAGTTGAGCAAACACCTTGACATGATCTATGTTCTGGGAAAGCTGTCTTTGAATTGATACAATTTTACATATTTCTTTTTTTTCTTCAGAAGTACATGGTCTAATGTGTTGAGAAGATATACCATGCAAAATGTTCAATGTGGCGAATAGTAGCTGTGTATCCATGATCCAGGCATAGTCGCCAGCAATGACTGTCAATGTTCTTTTGATCTCCCCCATGAAATCTTGTACTGGTAACAGCACAACCATCCAGAGAATTATGTAATGCTAATCAGATAATTATAACACAACAACAAACATCAAGACATCCTCATCACCATCCTCCTCCTTCTCTTACTTCTCCTCATCAGTAATGACGATAATTATTATTATTGTTATTATTGTTGAATGCTGCTAATAATGATGATCATCATCATCACCTGACTTGTTTACAAACTTAATTTCCTTTTTGCATATTGTCACTCATTTAAGTGCTTTGTCAGTTTCTAATATTTTAATATTTCCAACTCATTTGTTTTCTTGGATTTATTTTGGATGTTACTTTAATCATCCTGTTGCTCAATATATATATATATATATATATATATAAAAAACCCAAAGTATACATCCATGAAAAAGTATAGCTGTTTGACTGCTTCAGTGAATGAAGTAAAAAAGAAGTATAAACAGCCTTGATTTCAGTATCTATGGTGATGACTTTTAAAAGTGAACTGACACTCTCTCCCAACATCTTCTAATAATGACATGCACTAGTGTAATTAATTTTTGTGTCGGCTTTCATCTTATGAACATTATTTGACCATATTGATAACCAATTACACACTTTAAGAAAAATATATAATTGCCCTGAATTAGTGATTTCACATCAAAATGAAATATTTGACTGACTTATTTGATATTGATAAAGTGCCAAATCTGACAACATAGCTAATAATCACTTGTCTCTTATTTGTAGATCTGGATCTATGCAGTTTGCAGTTGGATCTGATCTGCGAGTGTATAAAGCATATTACTGTATTGGTATAGAAGTTCATGAAACTATAGACTGTATTTGACCCCAGTTTCATGAACGCAGCCATTAACAATTGCGTGATACGTTAGCCATGATGATGGTGAAATGAACATTAGATACCACACATGCCGCAATCAAAACAATATCAGTCTTTTTGTTTGCATTTTATCTTTGCTCGTTTTCTCTTAAAAATTGTCATGGATAGCAGTGGAAAGTATAAAAAGGTGGAGGTGGTTCATGTTCTGTCAATGGATGTTCAAATAATTATCACAAACACAATTTATGGAAGAAATCGATGTGTGAAATACATGGACAAGTGCATGAAGACTGCTTGTTTGGTTCCATTTAAATTTCAGTCTATGCCATCAGATGGGCATCTGAGATTTTCAATTCTTGGATTCCAATCTTAGCAGATAAGTTGAAATCACTGATAATATGACTTCCAAGAGAAATAATTAGAGACTGTTGCCCGGAATCTTTCAGAGAAAACTATACCGCACTACATGTATTATTGATTGTGCAGAAACATTTATTCAGAGGCCAACTAATTGCAAAAGTAGATGTGAGACTTATGGCAATCATAAATTGCACAGCACTGCCAAATATATGGTACGAATATCTCCACATGGGCAAATTATGTTTATTTCAAAGGTATTTGGTAGACGGGCAAATGATAAATTCATAGTTGAAAAAAATCAGATTTTTAAATTACCTTCGCTCTGGAGTGTTCTTAATCTAGATATGTAGCTAACATTGTTTTGTGGGACGGACTAGTGAGGATTCAGCAGGACTAGTAAATTTCTCAGTCTACTAGTCCTTCTTGCTACAAGGAAATTTATGTAGGCCTGAGGAAGCTCTTATTTTCTTTTTTATGAGTTAATGTTTTTTCACTTTCCAGAAGGTGAAACTTGAACTGACACATAAAATGACTAAATTTTATTTTCCCAAATCTGTCATTTAAATAAATGATACATGCATTAAGATAATAGCATGATTAAAAAATCAGAGCCAATATAAAACTATAAATATAATAAATTTATAGTCACAGATGCATACATGTTTTCAAAGTCATACTTAACAATAAGCGATCTTCAATTTCATCAACTATGTGTGACATCAGTTTCTCTGCATAAAATGTATGTAGTCTTGTAACATGGCCATTTACATAATTTCATCATACTTTACATTCAGAAACTTGTGGTCGTCTGCACTAAGCCATACAAGAAGTTTACATTTCCTAAGACCAGTGCAAAACATTGTCATCTGTATTTGCATATAGAACCCTCTATTCCCTTTCTTCTTAATAATCAGACTGTCATTGCCACTCTTTTGGACATCATATTTCTTGTTTGAAAAAAAAGATCATCCAATGTGGTCCAGTTAGTAGGCATTTGACTTTTAATTTCAAGCAGCATGTCTTCATTTAAAATTCTATCTGAACTCACTGACAACCAGTTTTCCTGCACAGAAACATGCATTCCTTTTTCAGTAACAGAATATCCACTGTAATTTAAATATTGTTTTGATGCCACTTCACTTTGAAATCCATGGTTTGTGAATTTATTTCCTACAAATTTGGAATGTAAATGTTCTCAAATAAATTTTGTGCAATCAGTAGAATCCCTTATGGGTATTTTTATGCACCGATTCGCTTTGTTTACAATCGATTTCACTTGTGATATGGCAGATGCGATATCAGTACAACGGGCAATAATTAGAAAACCATTCCTATGTATGCATGTATAGTCATTTGAAAATTTAGCAATAAATGGACCATTTATTGAATAAAAAAGACTTAAGCTCAAATACAAACAGTATAATAACAGTTTAAATCATTAAGTTATGATATATTATGTATTATCTTACAACTACTTGTGCTAATTTGCAATTTACATAGTTTTAGGTGTAGCTTGTGAAGTCAGAGCCAAGGGAGGTAAGTGATACAATACCAAAGATAGTGGTCCTTTGAAATGGATCGTATAGTTTGCTTATAAAGTACTTATTTGAAGTTTTTTACCCATTGGTCAGTGAAGGGTAAACTACATATTAAGATAAAGATCTCACAAAGTCAGTTTAATATCTTTCACAGAAACCACCTTGAAGACAAGAATATACAGTGCTTTCTCCATGTCCCTGGAGATTTTTCAGACTTGCATCACTTTCAAACCTTTCTAGATGAAAATAAAATTGGACTTGTCATTGGAATTCATGCATACAAGTCGGGCATCCTTCTCAAAGGTACAGATACTTAAGCCTGGAAGAATGAAATAATTTGTTGCGTTTAAATAAATCACAAATAAGAAATGATAATGTTCCCATCCATTTTTCAGTAAACCTCAAAATATTGTATTCAGCATAATACTCGCACTGTGCACTTAAAACATTATAAATTGGGTAAATTTCTTGAAGTTAAAGCTCATCATGATAAGCAAAATTTGACAAGGACATAAACAACTCCACATTACATGATTGCATATACTTGAAGAGTTAGCTCCCATTGTCTGAACTCTCCACCCCCAACTTAATTCTGGAGTCTACTTTCAATACAAAAAGTTGTTGGGAATTTTGGCCATGCCTCCCTGAATTTGTTAGGGTTGCTGGGGCAGTGGCTGCCACTGCCACAAATTAACTGAAAAACATGCGATGTTCTAGGCAGGTTGATAATATGCTTCACTCCAGTGAGGCATTCTGGGATAGAGGCACATGCACTTAGTAATCAGTGTTCATTCTAGGATTCAGACAGATGGGACTATCAGTCCATCAAGATTTTCATAAAGGGTCACCAAAAATTTGACATGGACCACTACTTTTTCTTTTCGACTTGGAGAGTGATTACATGAAGACTAGATAAATAAATGTACCCCAAAATTATGCATACAAATATTGATTAATCCTCTGAAATCGGAATAGAGTATTATTTTGTACACAGAATAAGAATGAATCAAAATTATTGTATAATCCAAAATGAACTATTTATTATTGGTAACATCAGTGAATTAAAATTTGTATGTTGATTGTTAGTTTATCACTGACAGGTTTAAAATAATGAAAGATATAAATTTTCACATATGGGCAGAACTAATAAAAATAGACATGATAAAATTTGTGTTGTTAAGTGGAAATAAAAGAAATCAAATGTGTAAAAAAAAAAATTTAAAACATGTCTTGGAATATAATGTATATTCAGTATCATTTTATTCAATACATACTGTATATACTTATAAGTTTGGTCCAACTGCAAACAACATAGACCCTAATCTGCCCTTGCATCATGCACCAGCAAACTTGGGACTATGTGGTTTGTTCTGCTGATTGCTCCTAACCAGTTTATTAGACCCAGATCTGCTGGTGCATGATGTGATGGCAGATCTGAGACTATGCAGTTTGCAGATTGATCTGACTTATACATGAGTATATATGGAACTTTGCAAAATTATTAAGTTGAAAATATTCTTATATATAGATAAATATAAATACATCTTATTTGAATGGATGGATTTTATTTCAGATTGCCAGATTCCATTTTTGCTTGTGATTGGAGGAACAGATGTCAATGAATTGTACAGGGATCCAGAAAGATTTGATGTAATGTCAAAAACAATACACAGAGCAAAGTAATTTTCTCCTACATTTCTTAATCTTTGTCCATCATAAATTTTGATCTTATCTTTCACCCTTTTTATGGTGTGCTTCAAGCAAAAATATATCATATACATTAATTGTTGATGGTGATATCAACTGTTCATATCCATGATCATTGTTTGCAAAGAAAGTGCACAACCTGATTTCCATGTAGTGGTACTACATTTCAGCATGAATACATAATTATGCTAGCCTCAGCACTTTAGAATAGTTATATTATTGTGTTTTAAATATATCCCTCCAATTTAAAAAAAAAAACAAAACATTTCAGCATAACAGGCATGAACAATTTACTATATTACATTTTAATTTATCCCAAAGGGGATTTATGCATATTTCTGTGAAATAAAAATTGACGGAGAAACAGTGTATTCCTCTATTTTTCTAAGAATTTGATTCCCTTGCCAGTTCCACCACTCCCTTTTTTGCTAGCTACACCCCCAAGGTGATGGATCGTTTTCTAAGAAACCTTTGCAACATAAAAAAAAAAATATCCCAAAATTTGCAGTCTCTGTCTTAAAGGGTGTAAGGCGAAGTTGCACAACAGTACACATACAATCACATTCTAGTGTACAGGCACCAGCATTTTAGTCCCCATTTTTTCTTTAAAAGGTACACTAAGTTTTTATTATGTGCTTGTTTGTTTGTGTTCCTGCCTATATATTGTTATTGAAACTTATCTTTTTTCCAGGTATACTGTAGTATTCAGCAAGTATCTTCAGGACAGAGTGCTGGCTCTCTGGGTAAATTGTGCTTGAAAATTCTTGTTTTCACTAAACTTGTCATAATTTCTCCTTAATGTGAGAAACGTGGAAACAAAACTTACTTTCTGATTACAGAATGAGTTTTACACCAGACACAGATATGATGGACAGGATAGAGACTGGCTTTTCAGTTCTTATGAGAACATCAATTAGTCAGTTTTTGCCAGATTGCAAAAAGCAACTCTGGCTAACAGATTGCTAATGTCTGTCCATCTATCTGTAAGACTGTCTTGTGCTGGTGCTTTGGTAAACATTTATGTTCATCTTAGTTTTTCAGACACTACTGCCTACTGAGTCCTGTAACTTGATATGAAGCGGCTTCATGAGGAGCATCAGACAAAATTAAATCACTGTGACGTATATTCCAGGCTACATTTATTTGACTTAAGTTTTGTATTTAGTTTCTATGACACTATTACCAACAGTTATATGACTTGTTACATATCTGCATCTTGATAAGTATTACAGAACATTTATTCAGACAATATGACCATACTGCGATTTGTGCTTTTATTTTATGAGGCAGAATTGAAAATTGCCACATATTCAAGAGTTTCTCCACTGATTATCTACGATTCCCAGTGAGTTGAAAATTATGGTCGGCAGTGGTTTTGATACCCAGTCGATGAAAATTATGGTCAGCAGTGGTTTTGATACCCAGTAGATGAAAATTATGGTCAGCAGTGGTTTTGATACCCAGTCGATGAGAATTGCAGGGTATTATGGTTTGTTGCTGTCCATACAGGAAGGCATCTTTCTTAGTTCCACGTTATAACTTTAGCTCTGGTAGACGGAACTTAGTAGGTGTGTTTCTCTCAGCTGAAAAAAGTATTCATTTTGAAATAAGTATCATGAAGCTCAGAATCACCACGATTTGAAATAAGTATCATGAAGCTCAGAATCACCACGATTTGAAACAAGTATCATGAAGCTCAGAATCACCACGATTTGAAATAAGTATCATGAAGCTCAGAATCACCACGATTTGAAATAAGTATCATGAAGCTCAGAATCACCACGATTTGAAATAAGTATCATGAAGCTCAGAATCACCATGATTTGAAATAAGTATGAAGCTCAGAATCACCACGATTTGAAATAAATATGAAGCTCAGAATCACCACGATTTGAAATAAATATCATGAAGCTCAGAATCACCACGATTTGAAATAAATATCATGAAGCTCAGAATCACCACGATTTGTAAAAATAGCTGTTGCCTTTGCATTAAATTTATGAACAGTAAATTAAGTTTTATTAGTTAAATTTCAAAGAAAGAACTTAATATATTTGTGTATTAAGTTTTATTAGTTAAATTTCAAAGAAAGAACTTAATATATTTGTGTATTAAGTTTTATTAGTTAAATTTCAAAGAAAGAACTTAATATATTTGTGTATCTAGTTTTATTAGTTAAATTTCAAAGAAAGAACTTAATATATTTGTGTATCTAGTTTTATTAGTTAAATTTCAAAGAAAGAACTTAATATATTTGTGTATTAAGTTTTATTAGTTAAATTTCAAAGAAAGAACTTAATATATTTGTGTATCTAGTTTTATTAGTAAAAATTTCAAAGAAAGAACTTAATATATTTGTTTATCTAGTTTTATTAGTTAAATTTCAAAGAAAGAACTTAATATATTTGTGTATTAAGTTTTATTAGTTAAATTTCAAAGAAAGAACTTAATATATTTGTGTATCTAGTTTTATTAGTTAAATTTCAAAGAAAGAACTTAATATATTTGTGTATCTAGTTTTATTAGTTAAATTTCAAAGAAAGAACTTAATATATTTGTGTATCTAGTTTTATTAGTTAAATTTCAAAGAAAGAACTTAATATATTTGTGTATCTAGTTTTATTAGTTAAATTTCAAAGAAAGAACTTAATATATTTGTGTATCTAGTTTTATTAGTTAAATTTCAAAGAAAGAACTTAATATATTTGTGTATCAAGTTTTATTAGTTAAATTTCAAAGAAAGAACTTAATCAATTTGTGTATCTAGTCTGTATATTAGTTGCTTGAATGTCAAGGTCACTTACAAAAATAGTTTTTGTTTTTCCTTTGGCTTTCTTTTCTGAACAAAAATCTTGACTTCTAGTGGTTACATTTTAACAAAACTTTGTAGATTTGTTTCTAAGTCAAAGAAAGAACCATATTGATTCATGGGTCTGTTTCTTGAAGGTCAGGGTCACTGTAAATAAAAATAGTTGTTGTCTTCACATTCTATTTCTGCTCAGGAACTTCAGTTCAGATTGACAGTTTTCAACATTTAGCATATATGGTGGGGGTCATTAGCTTAAAGGCAAAGGTCACTGTTACTAAAATAGATTTTATTTTGCCATTACATTTCATTTCTGTTTAATTTTGTGAGTTCTGGTTGGTGGATATCAAAAGAATTAAGTCATCTCAAACAATGGAAGAACCCTACTGATTTGAGGATAAGTAGCTAGAAGTATGAGCCCACTGTAACTAAAATTATATTTTGTCCATGCATGTTTATTAAGTTCTTGTAGACAGATTTAAATAAAACTTGGTGTATGTGTCACTTTCAGAAACCTGTAATAAACTGATTTTTGGGGGGAGTAGCATGAAGGTCAAGATCACTAAGAATAGTACACCGCTCCCTCGTTTTAATATGCCCAGATAACTTGCAAGCCCACTTATAATGTGGGGGCAGGTGTGGATCCCATGTTTTCTTGTAAAACTACGAAATAAATAATCCCCTATTTCCTGAAGGTGAATAAAATTGCTATCAAAAATGGTAAATGAAATCTTGATGTATCACTCTTGTATTTAAATGTGAAAAGTGTTGAGCATCACAATGATAACTGCGAGTGTTTCCATGAGAACCTAATTAAGTGCTGACTGTGTTTTGGTCTCCAACTTACTGAAGTGTTTGTTGCTTTGTTACAACCAATTAATTGTATTATCATGTAAATTATGCATTTTGTATCAAATCAAGTAAGGGGGGTAGAATAAAAAAGTTAAAAGGCATGCAAATCCGACCTGTGTAAGAGTTAGCAGTCATGATCGTGTGCCAAGTCAGCTCATTTCAATTGACCAATCAACCACTGTTTTAAATATTATTATGTAAGTAAAATAATTAAAGTATCTAACATTAATCAGGGTTTTATCCAACTCATTCACAAATGTGATCAAGGTTAGCAAGGGAACCAAGCAAAAGTCATACTCAGTGCATGAAAGCTTAGTTTCACAGATATGGTTCGTTATGGAGAAGCAAGTTCCAAAGTTTGTAGTGAACTTAAAATTCCAGAATTGGCACTCAGAGATTTTCTCAAGGATGAGCAGAAATTTTTCTATTTCTTGCAGTGAAATCACAGCATCATAATTTTACGAATAGAACAATCAAAAATAGAATGTTGTTGTTTCTCTGAATAATTGTCCATCTTTTTATGTAAAAAAAATATTTTGTTTTGTTCTAAATCAACAATAACACTAGAATGTACCCACATTAGTATGCAAAAAGTAATGGTGTAATACACAATGTTTTTGCTGGGACACGTGATGTGTGTTGAAACCTCTTAGAGTATTGTTTTTAATGATCTTTCAGAAATTGGTTATCTTGAAAATAAAGGTAATTTATACAGATAAGTAAACAACTTCATTAGAAAAAGCTATTTATTGACAATTATAAAAAGAGTATTCAACCATTAACCCCGCCCCCCTTACATCCTTCCCACTGTTGATGTCCATCACTTTTTTCTTACTTGTCAATTGTCCCTTGGTAACTCGTGCCCTTATGCTGCAGTCTGTTTTTGGACCATATTGAGCACAAGTTATTGAGGGAGAATTGTGCTGTTGAAACCACATTTTTTAATGCATGTTTTAAGTATATGAAGAAAACAATTTTAAACAACTAACCTTATGTTGGCAGGGTATATGTGCAGCTTGGTGTACTCTTTTTTAGCTTCAATAGATAATTAGGGCCTTACATTCAGATGTGGAAGTCCTGTAGTAATCACTTTTCTCTCAATCCATCTCTCTGTCCATCCATTCACACATCATGTAACCATCATAGCTCTGCAACCTTTTACTTATAATTGGATGTCATTTGGTAAGTGTTTTGCCTATTACAAGTAGATGTGCCTCTGAAATGCGTAATCTTTTCGGGTCAAATTTTGATGGACTTATTGCCACTACTTCAGATCCATATAAATACCATAGCTCAGCAACATATTCTCATGCAATTTGGTGTACACATTGTGTCATGGACCTAGATAAACCTTGTATGGGTTTTGTTTCATCAACTCCATATTGGATTGAGTTAAGGCCCTTGACAATTAGCTTCATATTTTCACATGGGAGGTTGCTTGTAACCGGCATAGTTCAAGACTGATTTAAAATATTCTAGTGCAATTTTGGTTTAGTTTTGTTCATTTTTTGGACAAAGTTATGACCCTCTTTTTAATCTTTTGTTTAGTGGTGGGGGAGGAACTTTGTGACTCTGTCACTCTTTCTAGTGTTCTCATTTTCAATGACAACATAGGGCTACATGATCCTGTCAGTCTATGCATGTGTTAGCATGTACATAATAATATGCAAATCCTCCAACAGTATTTAAATTAAAGACTTGGGATGTTGTAGCTTTTGGTGGGGAGGTGGGTAGTTTGTAGATGAGCATGCTGAGGTCAGGTGACATGGGGAGGGGCTGTTAACTGAGAAAAGAGTGGAAACATACCACTGTACTACACATTTCAAGGTAAATATGTTTTGTTTTGTGTCTTATCCAGACTATTGTTTTTGTGGGTACTAATTTTCTTGGATTTTGTGGTTGCTTGAAACTATGAATTCATATTGGTCATGGGAAATCATGTATCTCTTTGATAAGTACTGTCAATTTTATTGGTGATGGGAATCATATATCTCTTTGATAAGTACTGTCAGTTATATTGATGATGGAAAATCATGTATCTCTTTGATAAGTACTGTCAATTATATTGGTGATGGAAAATCATGTATCTCTTTGATAAGTACTGTCAATTATATTGATGATGGAAAATCATGTATCTCTTTGATAAGTACAGTCAATTATATTGGTGATGGAAAATCATGTATCTCTTTGATAAGTACTGTCAATTATATTGATGATGGAAAATCATGTATCTCTTTGATAAGTACTGTCAATTATATTGGTGATGGAGAATCATGTATCTCTTTGATAAGTACTGTCAGTTTTATTGGTGATGGGAATCATGTATCTCTTTGATAAGTACTATCAGTTATATTGGTGATGGAATCATGTATCTCTTTGATAAGTACTGTCAATTATATTGATGATGGAAAATCATATATCTCTTTGATAAGTACTGTCAATTATATTGGTGATGGGGAATCATGTATCTCTTTGATAAGTACTGTCAGTTTTATTGGTGATGGGAATCATGTATCTCTTTGATAAGTACTATCAGTTATATTGGTGATGGAAAATCATGTATCTCTTTGATAAGCACTGTCAATTATATTGGTGATGGAAAATCATGTATCTCTTTGATAAGTACTATCAGTTTTATTGGTGATGGAAATCATATATCTGTTTGATAAGTAATGTCAGTTTTATTGGTGATGGGAATCATGTATCTCTTTGATAAGTACTGTCAGTTATATTGATGATGGAAAATCATGTATCTCTTTGACAAGTACTGTCAATTATATTGGTGATGGAGAATCATGTATCTCTTTGATAAGTACTGTCAGTTATATTGGTGATGGGAATCATATATCTTTGATAAGTACTGTCAATTATATTGGTGATGGAGAATCATGTATCTCTTTGATAAGTACTGTCAGTTATATTGATGATGGAAAATCATGTATCTCTTTTATAAGTACTGTCAATTATATTGGTGATGGAAAATCATGTATCTCTTTGATAAGTACTATCAGTTATATTGGTGATGGAAAATCATGTATCTGTTTGATAAGTAATGTCAATTATATTGGTGATGGAAAATCATGTATCTCTTTGATAAGTACTGTCAATTATATTGGTGATGGAAAATCATGTATCTCTTTGATAAGTACTGTCAATTATATTGGTGATGGGGAATCATGTATCTCTTTGATAAGTACTATCAGTTTTATTGGTGATGGAGAATCATGTATCTCTTTGATAAGTACTGTCAGTTATATTGGTCATGGAGAATCATGTATCTCTTTGATAAGTGCTGTCAATTATATTGATGATGGAAAATCATGTATCTCTTTTATAAGTACTGTCAATTATATTGATGATGAAAAATCATGTATCCCTTTCATAAGTAGTGTCAATTATATTGGTGATGGAGAATCATGTATCTCTTTGATAAGTACTGTCAATTATATTGATGATGAAAAATGTATCCCTTTCATAAATAGTGTCAATTATATTGGTGATGGGGGAATCATATATCTCTTTGATAGGTACTGTCAGTTATATTAGTGATGGAAAATTATGTATCTCTTTGATAAATACTGTCAATTATATTGGTGATGGGGAATCATATTTCTCTTTGATAAGTACTGTCAATTCATTTCTTTTTGTGGGCACCAATTTTCTTAGTTTTGCCAAAAAAAATAAGCAGTCACATAAGTACTTATATATATGTATTGGGGAAGGAGTCTTATTGTTTTCTTTACATTGTCGTTTGTAGCAACCATGAAATCCAGTAATTTGTTCTACCCAAAAGAAGTGCATTCACACTTCACAGTATCTCTTATCTTCGTGAAAGGGAAGTTACTTTTTCCCTTACAATAAGAAACCAATCCTACGCTGGTCTAAAATGAAAACTGCGTGAAAAGTTTTGAGTAATCAAAGTATATAATCTTTGGGCTTGATATCTTGTTTGTTTTATATGCATCTTCTGATTCATTACCTAGCTTTATCACAAAAGTTGTAGATGTTAATAATTTCTCTTACTTCTGTTCATAGCCTACCTTGGACAAAAACCGCATCAAGAAAATTTCCCAAGGTAAGTAGTTTTAAATATAGAATTTCTTAACCCCATTCTCATTCACCTGTCTCTATCTAAGCCCATTACCAATCACCTGTCTCTATCAAAGCCCATTACCAATCACCTGTCTCTATCTAAGCCATTACCAATCACCTGTTTCTATCTAAGCCCATTACCAATCACCTGTCTCTATCTAAGCCCATTACCAATCACCTGTCTCTGTCTAAGCCCATTACCAATCATCCTATGCAAGATATTGGTTGCTTAATAAACAGTAATGATGGTCCAAAACTGAATCAAGAATATTGTGATACCCTTCATCTGTCTATTTCTCAGTCTGTCTGTTACTCTTATCTCCTCCTAAACTTCTATATGGAAATTTAATGAACATAGGACTTTACTTGGCATTATGGACATTTTTATGTAAAATTGGTACTTTTTTTGACTTTACTTGGCATTATAGACATTTTTGTGTCAAATGGGTACTCTTTTTGACTTTATTTGGCATTATAGACATTTTTATGTAAAATTGGTACTCTTTTTGGCTTTATTTGGCATTATAAGAATTTTTGTGTCAAATGGGTACTCTTTTTGGCTTTACTTGGCATTATAAGAATTTTTGTGTCAAATGGGTACTCTTTTTGGCTTTACTTGGCATTATAAGAATTTGTGTGTCAAATGGGTACTCTTTTTGACTTTACTTGGCATTATGGACATTTTTGTGTCAAATGGGTACTCTTTTTGACTTTACATGGCATTATAAGAATTTTTGTGTCAAATGGGTACTCTTTTTGACTTTACTTGGCATTATGGACATTTTTATGTAAAATTGGTACTCTTTTTGACTTTACTTGGCATTATAAGAATTTTTTGTCAAATGGGTACTCTTTTTGACTTTACTTGGCATTATAGACATTTTTGTGTCAAATGGGTACTCTTTTTGACTTTACTTGGCATTATAAGAATTTTTGTGTCAAATGGGTACTCTTTTTGACTTTACATGGCATTATGGACATTTTTATGTAAAATTGGTACTCTTTTTGACTTTACTTGGCATTATAAGAATTTTTTGTCAAATGGGTACTCTTTTTGACTTTACTTGGCATTATGGACATTTTTATGTAAAATGGGTACTCTTTTTGGCTTTACTTAGCATTATAGACATTTTTATGTAAAATGGGTACTCTTTTTGACTTTACTTGGCATTATAGACATTTTTGTGTAAAATGGGTACTCTTTTTGACT
This sequence comes from Margaritifera margaritifera, assembly GCA_029931535.1. Lineage (NCBI taxonomy): Eukaryota > Metazoa > Mollusca > Bivalvia > Unionida > Margaritiferidae > Margaritifera > Margaritifera margaritifera. Next base: position 1,014,128 of record JAQPZY010001183.1, on the reverse strand, counting down.
TTACTTGGCATTATGGACATTTTTATGTAAAATGGGTACTCTTTTTGACTTTACTTGGCATTATAGACATTTTTGTGTAAAATGGGTACTCTTTTTGACTTTACTTGGCATTATGGACATTTTTGTGTCAAATGGGTACTCTTTTTGACTTTACATGGCATTATAAGAATTTTTGTGTCAAATGGGTACTCTTTTTGACTTTTCTTGGCATTATGGACATTTTTATGTAAAATTGGTACTCTTTTTGACTTTACTTGGCATTATAAGAATTTTTTGTCAAATGGGTACTCTTTTTGACTTTACTTGGCATTATAGACATTTTTGTGTCAAATGGGTACTCTTTTTGACTTTACTTGGCATTATAAGAATTTTTGTGTCAAATGGGTACTCTTTTTGACTTTACTTGGCATTATGGACATTTTTATGTAAAATTGGTACTCTTTTTGACTTTACTTGGCATTATAAGAATTTTTTGTCAAATGGGTACTCTTTTTGACTTTACTTGGCATTATGGACATTTTTATGTAAAATGGGTACTCTTTTTGGCTTTACTTAGCATTATAGACATTTTTATGTAAAATGGGTACTCTTTTTGACTTTACTTGGCATTATAGACATTTTTATGTAAAATGGGTACTCTTTTTGACTTTACTTGGCATTATGGACATTTTTGTGTCAAATAGGTACTCTTTTTGACTTTACTTGGCATTATAGACATTTTTATGTCAAATGTGTACTCTTTGACTTTACTTTGCATTATGGACATTTTTATGTCAAATGGGTACTCTTTTTGACTTTACTTGTCATTATAAACATTTTTGTGTCAAATGGGTACTCTTTTTTACTTTACTTGGCATTATAGACATTTTTGTGTCAAATGGGTACTCTTTTTTACTTTTACTTGGCATTATAGACATTTTTGTATCAGATGGGTACTCTTTTTGGCTTTACTTGGCATTATAGACATTTTTGTGTCAAATGGGTACTCTTTTTGACTTTACTTGGCATTATAGACATTTTTGTGTCAAATGGGTAGTCTTTTTTACTTTACTTGGCATTATAGACATTTTTGTGTCAAATGGGTACTCTTTTTGACTTTACTTGGCATTAAAAGAATTTTTGTGTCAAATGGCTTCTGTTTTTGTCTTGGAACGGGTCCAGTGGTCAACTGTACTAAAGTTTTTGAATATTTTTTGTGACAAACTTTACATATTGTATGAGGTCATAAAACGAAAACATATAGTAATGGATTATGTTTTACTATTTCTAGATCACTATTTGGGATGGGGTTGGTGTTGAAAGGGGTGTGGGTATAATAGGGTCAAAATAATTCCATGTTAAGTTTGGCAGTATGTTCAAAGCATGGGGATTTGCAATGGCAAACTATGGATGTTATAGTTCTGATTTAAAAAGCAATGCCAATCCATGAGCATGCTAATCAAGATACGTGGCATCAATTTTTCGCAATCTAGGCAGCCCAGCTAGAATGGATAACATGCTCAATAAAAGTAATAATTTTTTAAATGTTATTGCATCTTCTCCTGAGCCTATAAATACCTGTATACAATCAGTAACAATTAAGGTCTAACGAGAATAAAGGGTGTATCTCTCCAGGACCTTGAATTCCATCAGCATAAACAGTAGCTTTCCTCAAAAATTATCAGCATCTTTCCTTTCACTTCATTTCTGACACTATTTTTCAACTAGTCTAATGGACAGGTTTCTTGTTATGTACATCCTGTCTTTTACATTGAGAAATTATATTCTGTGCACCAGTCTGTCAGGACTTTTTTTCTACCCGTGTCCACCAAGAAAACTTGTGTTAAAAAGTGTATACCTAAAAATGTTGATTTTCTGGAATTTTGTCAATATAATTCAGAATGCTGAATTTTGACCAAAAATTCATAGTAATTATGCAAATCAGAAATGGTTGTTATCTCTGTTTTTATTGACCATGTAGCCATGGTGGCTAACTCAGGATTTTTCAAGACGGTGGTCAGGCATGTCAGTGTGTTCAAGTAGCATTCATTTTATACATGTATATCATATAAATACTTTAAGATTTACACTTTGACTTATTGTTATCATTAACTGGACTTATTGTTATCATTAACTGGACTTATTGTTATCATTAACTTGACTTATTGTTATCATTAACCTCTTCAAAGTTTGTCTTTTACCATTGTTAGATTTGCTTTCAGAAATGACTCATCTTATTTCATATAACGCTTGCTTCTGTAATTACTATGTTTTATAGCTGTTCAAGTTAAACCAACAGATAGATGTTTGCATCAGTACCTGATCAAAAACAACTTTCCCCTCCCCTCCCCCACTGAAGATCTGAACATATTCCTTCTTGTAGGAGGAATCAGGGAGGTGAAGGATCCCCTTTATCTTGTGAGACAGTTCTCAGGTGATACAATTTTTTATCTATATTGGATTTACAACACCAGATTATTTACTCTCTCTCTCTCTCTCTCTCTCTCTCTCTCTCTCTCAGCTTGATACATAGATGATATTTGCTTGTAGCAAGTGAATAATGGATATATTTCATTGAGTGGGTGACAAACTCAGTATTTTCATGAACAGCGAAGCCAAAAGTAAAAATACTTTAGTTTTTCACCCATGAGATAGAATTTATCCATTATTTACTTGAAACAACCAAATGTTCTTTTTATTTTATGCTCCAACATTTTTAATATCAATATGTATAACAGATTGATGTAGCAGATTTCTTATGGTATTCCGTGCAATAATGTCAGCCATTTACCAGTTATGTTCTACTGTGTTTTGTGTATATCAGTAGTAACATAATTCTCCATCTTAATTCAAGGTAAAAAAAAGCACATAAACCAGAAAAAAAATTGAAGAAACAATAAGCACATTGTGGGATTTAAACCAGGATGACCTGTATGATTAGTGTCCATACTTACTACTAGACCAAACCAATGTTTAAATGGCAGATCACATTTCTTTGTCATAATTTTATTTATGTCTTTTAACCGCAGTGAAAAAATATTTTTTGGTAATTGACTCCAGTGAATTAATATTTTTTTTTTATCATGGAAAATCCAGTCATTCATGGCCTAGCATAAAATAAAGAGATGATATTTGCTTGAAACGAGTGAATAACGGATATATTTTATCGAGTGAGTGAAAATACTTAAGTTTTTTACCCACGATATGAAATACATCTGTTATTCACTCACAGCAAGTAAATTTCACTTGTTTTATGCTCAAACATATTGGCTATCAATTTGTACAACATATTGAAGTAGCAGACTTATTACTGTGTCCCACACGATAATGTCAGCAGTTAACCAATAATGTTCTGCTGTGTTTTGTGTATATTTACACAGAAAATATCAGTAGTAAAATAGTTCTCCTTCCCAATTAAATGTAAAATGGCACATAAAAAAATTGGAAGATAAAAAGCATATGCACATTGTGGGATTTGAACTTGATTTGTCTGCATGCGTGGCAGTCATACTTACCACTAGATCATGCAAGCATTTAAAAGTATATCAGATTTCTTGGTCATAATGTTCTTGATGCAGCAGTGAAAAAATATAACTGGTAGTCCATTCCATTGAAGTATCAAAATTATTTCTCTTCGAAAATCCAGTAATTCACAGCCTAGCATAAAATAAATATTGGACATATCACTGGAAACTTTGTAACCAATAAATCTTCCAAGGCAGAACAATGTAAGAAAAAAAATTATCATACAGCACTTGCATTTGACATCAAAATATTATTTAAAAAATATGTACATACAGATAAATAGACATAAACATTTTGTTGTAAGTAGAGACTTTTTTTATAGGATTTTGTGATGAAATATTGAAATATCACAAGTTAAGCAAGGCATTTGGAGATTGAACCTATTTGAGAAAAATATTCCTATTCACAATATTCCCATATATTTTCAGAATGGAGTTACAACAAACCAGACTATAGGGCAATTTTTATAATCATTGGACATGAGGTAAATTATAACAATTTTTGTCGAATTATATGTAATAGAACAACATACCCTATTACTGGATGGACAACATGTTTACTATCAAAAATATATTCTTTTGCACCTCCCCCACCCTTTCCATTTTCCCCTCCATACTTATGTCCCTAAGTCTACTAGATCACATGTTCTGATCCAGTTTTGTTCCGACATACAATTTGGACTTACCGTATATACTTGTGTATTAATCCCAGTCCAAATGCAAACAACATAGACCCTGATCTGCCATCGCATAATGCACCAGCAGATCAGGGTCTATGTTGTTTGTTCTACTGATTAGTCCTTACAAACTGAATAGACCCAGATCTGCTGGCGCATATGGGTCAGTGCAGCTTGTATTGGATTATACATGAGTATATACGGTATGTCATCATAGATCCCAGACTTTTTTTGATAATGAGCAAGATCCACACTTATTAATGAGGTGGTCTTGCATCTGATTGGCTAATCTTGTTATCACTATAGAAACCATATTTCCGACCCATGATCACACTTGAAATATAAGCTTATATGATCAAGATCTTGCATGAGTTTGATAATGAGCAAGATCCACTGTATCTTGCATCTGATTGACTGAGCTTTTTACTACTCTAGAGGCAGTATTTCTGGTCCAATTTTAATCATATGTGGTAAATAGGCTTAAATGATCAAAATTTTGGATAAGTACAATTGTGAGCAAGATTCATGCATAGTAATGAAGTGATCTTGTATCTGATTGTCTGAGCTTCTCAACACTTTAATGACCATTTCTGATCAGATTTTTATCAAATTTGGTAAATAGGCATTTATGTGATTGAGATATCCAGTGAGTTATATTATGAGCGAGATTGGTGTATATTAATGAAGCGATCTTGTATCTGATTAGCAGAGCTTCTTTCTACTCTAGAGATGGTATTTCTTACCTGATTTTGATCAAACTTGGTAAATAGGCTCATATCATCAATATGTTTGATGAGTTTTATTGTGAGTGAGACCTATGAATATTTATGAGGTTATCTTGCATCATATTAGCTGAGTTTTGGAAACTATTTTTGATCTGATTTCAATCAAACTTGGTAAATAGGCTTATATCATCAAGATCTCAATTTAAAATGATTGTGAGTGAGATCTGTGAATATTAATGATAAGATTTTGCATCTGATTGGCCGTTCTTGTCAACACTTTGATGGCTATATTTATCATCAGATTTTTTCAGACTTGGTCAGTAGGGTTATATCATCAAGATGTCCAACAAGTTTTATTATGATCAAGATCTATACCGATTTTTCTCCAGCTTGGTAAATAAACTTTTATCATCATAGTCTTATACAGGTTCTATAATGAGTAAGATCTGCACCTAATGAGATGATACTGCATCTGATGACTGAGCTTGTTACCTATCTAGATCTGGAGACTACATTTGTCATCCAGTTTCAATCAAACTTGGTAAAGAGTTTATATCATCAAGATCTTGGATAAGTTTCACCTTTCATTGGAAATAATTTTTATCAGATTATAGTGAAATACTGTAAGTAAAATCAACATGCTATAAAGTTTGGGAGATGGTTTACTTATGATTGTGTTCTTATACACTACATGAACCAGCTTAGTGAAATAGTCAACTGTAAAGTCATGTAAATCAGGTGAGCAATATCAGGGCCACTTGGGCCTCTTGTTTAAACAAATTTCAGAATTTTCAGCTTTAATTTCTTTATGAAACCTTGTTAGTACCATGATGCAGATACCAATGTACCTTGACAAATGAAGTTTGGAATGCATGGTGGGGGGGGGGGGGGCATTTAGTGATGACCTCATTAGCTTTTTCTGCAAGTTAAATGATTTCTATGAGCTTCAGCAGATTTTCTGACTTTCTTGATTTTAAACTTTTTTGTCTGCATTGGGGGGCATTCATGTTTTACAACCACAGATCTAGTTTAATTTTACTTTTATATATCTGCATTTTAATGTTAGTATAATGATTTTTCTTTTCTATTTATTTCTTGCCAATTATTATATGTCATAAATTTTTAGTTTTAATTGTAATACTTTTTTCATATTTTGATCTTTTCTATTGCCCTAATATACTGTTTAACGATTTTAGATGGAGAAGAGTTTTCAAAAGAAGTTTCAGCAAGAGATAGAGAAGTAAGTCATGTATATAAACTTTTTTAAACAATTTTCCACAAAACTTCGTTGTAATATATAACTGGAAGTCAAGCATATCCCTCTCACAAATAATCATCACATGGGCAACAAATGTTTTAAGTTTTGTGAATTTCCACCCAGTAGTTTAGGAGAAGAGACACTTACAGACAGATGGATGGACAGACATAGTATCACAATATTTCCCCACTAAAACAAGGGGAAAGAAATAGCCACAGTTGGACATATTTGAAAGGGCTTAAATAGGTTTGGCCAATTGGCCATGGCAGATGCTGTTTAGTTAAAAAATCAAATAAGATTTGAGTGTGATTTAAACCAATAATTTGTTCTCCACTTTCTTTTGATGTGGCTGAACATGGTGGAGAGTTACATACAGCTTGCTGCAAGTCACAGTTGGATTGTCCAACATGCAGAAATTTATGCATTATGCTTGAAATTGCTAAATACAGTAATATTCAGACTGCAAATCTAATTACTTTTGTATCAACCCATGGTATAAAATTTTTTCCAATGCTTCTGGTTAAATAGCAAGAATTTTCAATATATTGGGATAGTTAATTAAACAGATGTGCTTTCAGTCTACTTATTTTACTGCTGTGGTCTGCACAGTTTTTACAGTTAATTTAGGGAGCCACTTTAACACAGTTGGTAGAGCATTGGATTCATAATCCAAGAGTTACTGGTTCAATGCCAGATCATGCCAGCCCAGATTGTCTGCATCCTTGTGTTCTCAGGAAAGGCACTTAGCTCTCATTTCCTTGTCATGATGTAGACAATAATGTGTTAAAAGGGCTGTCAAAACCAACAAAAACAAACAATACCTTTAATTTCTTTTAAGCTGGTAATGGGATGTGTATATACATGTATATTAACAGTTTACCCAGAGTTCTGTATATCCCGGGACTTAGCCTTGGTGACACACATGCAGCCATTAAGGGGAGCTCAGTGCTTGTGAACTCCTCACTCAGTGAGGGTATGCCTATAGCCATACTAGAGGTAGGAATCTGTTGATAATATCATGAAACTTAATGTGTGCATGTAGAATCTGGAGGAACACTTATCATCCATACAAAAAGTGGGTCATTGAGACCTACATTTCACGTTTAAATAATAAGAGTCAGTTTTTAAAGGCATGTAAGTACAGTGAAACCCCACTATTAAACAATAGTCGGAGTCTATGAAGTGCTATTATGCTGTGTACCATACTGTGTTATATGCATCCAAGTCAGTTGTCTAAAGAAAATATTGCATTTGTTATTGTGGGGTTTCACTGTACATAAGTGATGACAGCAATGTCAGTACAGTTTTAAAGGTTACTAATAAAATTTATATTTGTGAGAGTGCAAATGTCCTCTTTTTGCACATTGAATGGACTGTGTTAATGGATCTAGACTTTGAATGGACTGTGTTAATGGATCTTGACTTTGAATTGACTGTGTTAATGGATCTGGACTTTGAATGGACTGTGTTAATTGATCTAGACTTTGAATGGACTGTGTTAATCGATCTGGACACATTAACATTGCACTTTGAATGAAGTGTATTATTGGATCTGCACTCCTTGAATGGACTGTGTTAATCGATCTGGACACATTGACAGTCAAATTCATTTTGTAATAGTAAAACCAGCTAACATCTGAGAATATTCAAATACAAGACAACTATCCTTGAAATAGTATGATAATTAGTTTTTGCTATCTGAAGAGTTTTATTTCACTTCAAACAGAAAAAGTAAGCCATAAGGCACATTTACCTTCATTTTCTTTTTTCCAGTGACTCTTTTGCTTAGTGTTATGTTTTGATTTGTCCCTTATATACTGTTGTCTACCCAGGCCTTATTTTAAATTGTGTTGTTGTAGTGCTACACTGACATGCTCTCAATGCCAGAAATGTTATCATAGAGCACAAAGGACAACATTGTTGTCTTCAGCTTGGTCCTTATTTCAAGTTGTTATCATGACAGTTTCAAAATTTATAATGTTCTTTCATAATATAGTTTCTCTTAATAACCATAAATGTGACCTGTGTGCCATCTTGTACTGATTCAGGGATAATGTGATACATGTACCATGTTGTTCTGATTCAGGCATAATGTGATACATGTACCATGTTGTACTGTTTCAGGTATAATGTGATATGAATGGCACCTTGTACTGTTTCAGGCATAATGTGATATGTGTGGCACCTTGTACTGTTTCAAGCATAATGTGATAAATTATGTCAATAAAAAATTACAAACTATCAGGTATTGAGTGATTTGAAACCATTTGTTAGCTGTTTATCTGAACCAAGAACTAAAATAGCATGAGCCAAGAACAAAAAAATAAACTTAAGTGAAATAAAATGCATTATACTGAGAGGCATTCAGATGAGGGACACCTACTTTAAAATTAGAAATGGATGTAAGCAAAGTGAACATGAATCTCTCTGATGAAAACTTTTTTCCTTAACAAAACCTTGCATAAGTCAAGTTTCTTGTAATATTACATTAACATTACAATGACTTCGGAAGTAATTTTTTAGAAAAAAATGTCTCAATTGAATTGTGTGACTTTTTATATGTATTTTTTAATATACTGTATATATAGGCAATGTTGCTAGGCACCCCTGTGCTAGCTCGCAGAATTCCAGGCAACGAGACTGTTGTGGAAGATGGTCACACTGGTCTACTGTTCGAGTCACCTCAGGTCAGTAAAAGCTTGAGAAAAGTCATCAAATATGTTTACACCTATACTGTATTAACCTATTTATAATGTGAATCCAGTTCCAAATGATGTACAGCCAGATCTGCCATCACATCGTATAATCCAGTTCCAAATTATGTACAGTCAGATCTGCCATCACATCATATTATCCAGTTCCAAATTATGTACAGCCAGATCTGCCATCACATCATATTACCCAGTTCCAAATTATGTACAGCCAGATCTGCCATCACATCATATTACCCAGTTCCAAATTATGTACAGCCAGATCTGCCATCACATCGTATAATCCAGTTCCAAATTATGTACAGCCAGATCTGCCATCACATCATATTACCCAGTTCCAAATTATGTACAGTCAGATCTGCCATCACATCATATTACCCAATTCCAAATGTAGTCAGATCTGCCATCACATCATATTATCCAATTCCAAATTATGTACAGCTAGATCTGCCATCACATCATATTACCCAGTTCCAAATGTAGTCAGATCTACCATCACATTATATAACAGAAGATCAGGGTATATGTTGTTGACTAGAAATTATAGCTAGATCAAACAGAATAGACTGATCTACTATCATATCTTGCAACAGAAGATCAGGGTATATGCTGTTGATTAGATATTATAGCTAGATCAAACAGCATAGACTGATCTACCATCATATCTTGCAACAGATGATCAGGGTATGCATTATAGCTAGATCAAACATTATAGACTGATCAGCCATCCCAGCTTGCAACATTAGATCTGAGTTTATGCTGTGTGCAGTTTAAAGTGTTGGTCACCCAACCATGATTCAGCCTTTCTTGCAGTTTTTAGAAAATTTGTCTAACTTATACAAGTGATTTTCAGTACATGTTTTGGAGAGGAAAGTTCTGATTTGTTACCGATTTCATTGTTTAACAGATAAATATTCAAGACAGACACCATTGTTATATCAGTATATTGACTGGTTACTAGTTGTAATCTATTGGTTCCAATATTTTTAGAGGGACCAGTCTAATAAAAAGTTGAAGAACCAGTCAGTTTACAGTGACAAAGCAGAAAAAACAATGGTGGCATCTTGTACATTTGATTTTGATATACTAAACAATCAATTTGTTAATAAACAGTTTCCTGGCAATAAAATTAGCTTTTCATCACAAATCTGGACCAAACTTTGTGCATAGCTTGCACTTGCACCAAGGTTGAAACCTATTGATTTGGGGCTCAAAAGGTCAAAGGTCAAGGTCACTAGCTGTAATGGCTAATCAAGGTAATTACTGATGTGTGAACTATGCTACTAATAGTGGTCATACTGCCTGTCGTTTGAAGGTTACTCAAAGCCTGTGACTTCCACAGAGTAAAATCTGACTTCTAGTGGTGGACAATGATAATAGATTCTGAAGCAAACTTTATAAATAATTATTTTTTTTAAGGTCATCAGAGATTTTTGTCAAGTCATTATATGTTGTATTTTTACTTTAATATGGTAAAAAAAATGCTATTTATTATTTTTTTTCTTCAATTTAAATTTTATTTTATACCCAGTCGCAGGGTCCAAATTTTTTTATTTAACATACTTTAGTCTGAATTTATTTTCTTCATTACAGTTAATGTTTACATTGGCTGCAGGAGACTCTTTAAAGCTTTGTAGAGATGATCTATGTACTGGGTAATTACATTCAGGTTTTTTGTAGAAATGTAAAACTTTTACACCAAATGGTTGGAAGTGAATGTTTCTTTCTCCAGGGCAATGGTCTTAACAGTACATCAGGATTACTATTTTTGCAAATTTGAAACATACCGAGCTTTCATTAACAGATGCTTGAATCAAGAACCAAAGTGATTTATCAGTATGCGAACCAGGGTGATTTATCAGTATGAGAACCAAGGTGATTTATCAGTATGTAAACTAGGGTGATTTATCAGTATGAGAACCAAGGTGATTTATCAGTATGAGAATCAAAGTGATTTATCAGTACGAGAATCAAAGTGATTTATCAGTATGAGAACCAAGGTGATTTATCAGTATGAGAATCAAGGTGACTTATCAGTATGAGAACCAAGGTGTTTTATCAGTATGAGAACCAAGGTGATTTATCAGTATGAGAATCAAGGTTATTTATCAGTATGAGAATCAAAGTGATTTATCAGTATGAGAACCAAGGTGATTTATCAGTATGAGAATCAAGGTGATTTATCAGTATGAGAATCAAAGTGATTTATCAGTATGAGAATTAAGGTGATTTATCAATATGAGAATCAAAGTGATTTATCAATATGAGAACCAAGGTAATTTATCAGTATGAGAACCAAGGTGATTTATCAGTGTGAAAGGTGATTTATCAATATGAGACCCAGGGTGATTTATCAGTATGAGAACCAAGGTGATTTATCAATATGAGAACCAAGGTGATTTATCAGTATGGTGTTATGTATGATGTTTATATAATATTATAAATATTTTAGGAAATTATAAATGTTTCTTCACTTTAATATTTGCTTAAATCTTTATGTTTATTAGGAAAGACATGTATAACTAGTGTCCTTGAATTAGGTTGTTTTGATCAATATGTTTTCTCAATTTGAAGGTCAAGGTTGAATTTTGTTTACAGTTAGAATTCCATTAAGATGACTCATATTCTAGAACATTCTGTCATGTGACCAATCTTTATATATACCATGTTTGGTGGACATTTTTTCAGTTCGACATTACCATCAGTCTTGTAAAGAGCTATTACAGTTGTGAAAATTCATTCCAAATTCTAAGAGAGGAATTATTTTAAATATTCATTGGATTATAACAGTGCTCATAAACTTTTGGATTTTGGATTTTTAATTGATGATTTTGGAATTTAAGTGAACTTATTCAGAGATTTTGGAATACTTCATTTTGACATCAGCACATCAAGATTACTAGTACATCAGGACTTTGGAGACCATTAGCACATCATAACATTCAAGGACACAGCCATGAATTCGGAACATTCTATATTTAGGACTTGTGATTAGAACAATCATTCTTATTGGATTATTAGGATTTCAAAACACATTACTGTAAGTGACTTTTTGATTTTTCATTTTAATTATCTAGTACTAAATTGCTTGTTGATTTTTACTTGATTTGTTGGTTTCACTTTCTTTCTGTTACATTTTTCTTAGACCATAGAGTCGTAACAGAAATTGGGGGCTCGTCGTTCCGGGATTAAATTTCTTTAAAGCATATTAGAGATATTAAATTTATCTTTGAAATTCATATTGATTTTGTCTCTGAATTTTTTTTGTCTTTGGCAAAGATTTTTTAAATAGAGAAATTTTTTTGTGTGAAACCAACAAGCATTTACTATGGCATCTAATGTTCAGAATTTCATTTCAAAACCTATCCAGGAGGGGATAGAGTGCATGAGAAAGTTAATTGAAGAGTTCAAAAAGTGCATCCATAGTGATGTTAAAACCTATCTTGACGAGCAGAATGTGGAAACTTTGGAAAATGCTGCTCGTATGGCTGATGATTATTCCTTGACTCACAAAATTTCATTTGGCAATAAGTCGTCCTCTCAGCAGTTTTCTGGTAAAAAACCATTTCAATCTCATTCGAGTACTTCCAAATTTCACAACAGCACAACTGTTAGGAATCAAACATCTGATAAGACTGATCAGAAATCCTTATCTCTTCCTACGTGCACTTATTGTAAAACGAAAGGGCACGTTATTTCTGATTGCTTCAAGTTGAAAAATAAGCAACAGAGTAAAGACAGAGCTTTTCCAAATGCTCTTATTTCTACGAGGTCAAGGTCACGGTCTTGTATTGAAAACAATACATTTGTTGGGTCAAACAAACCCCAGTCTGATTCTATTTTAGAGGTTTATGAACCATTCATGTCAGAAGGTTCTATATCACTTATTGGTGATTCTGCCAAACCTATCCCAATTAAAATATTAAGGGACACTGGAGCTTCTCAGAGTCTTTTATTATCAGGTACTTTGCCTTTGTCTGAGGAGTCTTCTTCAAGTGAAAGTGTTTCTTGTTCAGGGAGTAGAGTGCAGCTTTGTAAATGTTCCTCTTCATTGTGTAAATTTGGCATCAGACTTAGTTTCTGGACCTGTGACTGTTGGGGCAGTGACTTCTTTACCCATAGAGGGTGTTCATTTATTACTAGGCAATGACCTAGCTGGAGATAAGGTTGTGGTTAATCCACTTGTAACTGACAAGCCTTGTTTGGATCAGAAAGTTGATCCTGTCGAAACTGAAATCCCTGATTTGTACCCTGCTTGTGCAGTTACTAGAGCTATGGCAAAAAGAGCTCTTGAGAGTGATGTTGATCAGGATATTATTCCTTTAGCTGACACATGTATTGGTCAGTCTTTTGATGAGGTCACCTTTTCCTCAGGTATTGATCAATCAAATAGTATTGATCACAGTGATCCTCTTTTGGCAACTCATTCTCTTTGTCCTAATCAGGATGACAAACGACAATCCCTTGTCGTTGAACAGGAGCAAGATCCCGAGATATCTTGTTTGTTTCAGAGGGCTATTAGTGAAACTGAAGCCACACAAGTTCCAGTGTGTTACTTTGTGAAAAATGGGGTCCTTATGAGGAAATGGAGACCACCTGATGTACCCGCTGGTGACGAGTGGTCAGTGAGCTATCAAATTGTTGTTCCTAAGTCATATAGACAGGAAATTCTTAATTTAGCCCATGAAACTCCTTTGGCTGGTCATTTAAGAGTCCGTAAGACTTATCACAAGATCTTGAATCATTTTTATTGGCCGAAACTCAAAAGTGATGTTTCTAAATACTGCAGATCTTGTCACACTTGTCAAATGGTAGGAAAACCCAATCAGAAGATACCTAAGGCTCATTTACAACCTATTCCTGCATTTGATGAACCATTTAGTAGAATAATGGTAGACTGTGTTGGTCCTTTACCTAAAACCAAGTTAGGCAACCAATACTTGTTGACCATCATGTGTGCATCTACAAGATTTCCAGAGGCAATTCCTCTGAGAAATATAAAAACTAAAACTATTGTGAAAGCTTTGGTGAAGTTTTTTACACTTGTTGGCCTTCCCAAATCTGTCCAGTCAGATCAAGGGTCAAATTTTATGTCTGGAATTTTCCAACAAGTTATGCATGAATTAGGCATCCAATAGTTTAAATCTTCTGCCTATCACCCTGAAAGTCAAGGTGCTTTGGAAAGATTTCATCAAACTTTGAAGAATATGATTCGATCATATTGCTTTGATACAGAAAAGGATTGGGATGAGGGTGTTCATTTGTTGTTGTTTGCTGTTAGGGAATCAGTTCAAGAGTCGTTGGGTTTTAGTCCCTTTGAACTAGTTTTTGGTCATACTGTCCGTGGACCATTGAAATTATTGAAAGAGAAACTTCTTTCAAATGAAGATTCAAAGATTAATCTTCTTGATTATGTCTCTGATTTCAAATACAAGTTGTCAAAGGCCTGTGAAGTAGCAAGAACTAATCTTCACACTACTCAGTCAAAAATGAAATTAAGGTATGACAGAAATTCACAGGAAAGGAGTTTTAAACCTGGTGACAAAGTTCTGGCTCTCTTTCCCATACCTCAGAATCCTCTTCAGGCTAAATTTTATGGTCCTTATACCGTTGAAAAGAAAGTAAATGACTTAAATTATATCATTAACACTCCTGGGAGACGGAAACAGAAACAACTTTGTCATATAAATATGTTAAAGGAATATTTTGACAGAGATAGCTCAGCTAATTATTCTGTTAATTTAGTTGTACCTGTCCCACACAGTGAAGATATCAATGATGGAATACAATCAGACTATAGTGACTCTGGTATAACCAATCTTCGGAATTCAGAAATATTGAACAACCAAGACCAGAAACTTTCACATCTACAACAACAGGAAAGAAATGAATTAAAACAGCTATTACATGACTATGAGCACTTGTTTCCTGATGTTCCAACATGAACAAGTAAAATTTATCATGACGTTGACATTGTACATTCTGCGCCTGTGAAACAGCATCCTTATAGGATGAATCCTCTCAAACAGAACTATCTGAAGAAAGAAATTCAGTATCTACTGGAGAATGATTTCATAGAACCAAGTAAAAGTAACTGGAGTTCACCATGTATTCTTGTTCCCAAGCCAGATAATACATTCCGTATGTGTACTGACTATAGAAAAGTCAACAGTGTCACCAAAACTGATTCATTTCCAATCCCAAGAATGGACGATTGCATTGATAAAATTGGAAATGCGGAATATGTCACCAAGTTTGACCTTTTAAAAGGATTCTGGCAAATTCCACTGACGGAAAGGGCAAAAGAAATTTCAGCATTTGTAACTCCAGATGGACTTTATCAATATAAAGTCATGCCGTTTGGAATGAAAAATTTGCCTGCAACGTTTCAACGTCTGATGAACATGATAACATTTGGTCTTGATAATTGTGACGCTTATATCGATGACGTCATTATCTACAACAACACCTGGGAAGATCATTTGGAAACCATTCGAAAATTCTTTGATCGACTCAGCGATGTGAATCTGACAATTAATTTGAGCAAAAGTGAGTTTTGCCATGCTTGTGTCACATTTTTAGGACATATTGTGGGACAAGGTCAAGTTAAACCTATAGAAGCTAAGGTCAAAGCTATCTCTGAATTTCAAGTTCCAATTTGTAAAAAGCAACTGATGCGATTTCTAGGTATGGCTGGATATTATCGGAAATTTTGTTAGAATTTTTCCAAAATTGCTGAACCTTTGACAAGTTTATTGAGTAAGAAAACCAAATTTCATTGGTCTGACAAGTGTCAGGAATCTTTTGACAAGTTAAAGGCCATGCTTAAGAATGCACCAGTTCTTTCTGCACCAAATTTTAGCCAATCATTTAAATTATCTGTTGATGCAAGTGATGTAGGGGTTGGTGGAGTATTGATTCAGGAAGACAAAAGTGGTGTGGATCACCCTGTGTGTTATTTTTCTAAAAAAACTAAACAAGCACCAGAAAAATTATTCCACAATTGAGAAGGAATGTTTGGCTTTGATATTGGCTTTACAGCATTTTGAAGTGTATGTTACCTCAGCTCTTTCTCCAATTATTGTGTACAGTGATCACAATCCCCTTACTTTCATCAACAAAATGAAAGATAAAAATCGGAGATTGTTGAGATGGAGTTTGATATTGCAAGAATATAACATTGACATCAAACACATCAGGGGAAAAGACAATGTGATTGCAGATGCACTCTCACGTGCCTAGAAATGTAATATTGCTTGATGTAATTAAGTCCAGTATCATAAAACATGTTCTTATGTAATTTTGGTTATTGTAGTATTAGATGTATATTCAAAAGAAAGCTTTATTACATAAATCTTTCTTTTTCTTTATGAGGGGAGGTGTTATGTATGATGTTTATATAATATTATAAATATTTTAGGAAATTATAAATGTTTCTTCACTTTAATATTTGCTTAAATCTTTATGTTTATTAGGAAAGACATGTATAACTAGTGTCCTTGAATTAGGTTGTTTTGATCAATATGTTTTCTCAATTTGAAGGTCAAGGTTGAATTTTGTTTACAGTTAGAATTCCATTAAGATGACTCATATTCTAGAACATTCTGTCATGTGACCAATCTTTATATATACCATGTTTGGTGGACATTTTTTCAGTTCGACATTACCATCAGTCTTGTAACGAGCTATTACAGTTGTGAAAATTCATTCCAAATTCTAAGAGAGGAATTATTTTAAATATTCATTGGATTATAACAGTGCTCATAAACTTTTGGATTTTGGATTTTTAATTGATGATTTTGGAATTTAAGTGAACTTATTCAGAGATTTTGGAATACTTCATTTTGACATCAGCACATCAAGATTACTAGTACATCAGGACTTTGGAGACCATTAGCACATCATAACATTCAAGGACACAGCCGTGAATTCGGAACATTCTATATTTAGGACTTGTGATTAGAACAATCATTCTTATTGGATTATTAGGATTTCAAAACACATTACTGTAAGTGACTTTTTGATTTTTCATTTTAATTATCTAGTACTAAATTGCTTGTTGATTTTTACTTGAATTGTTGGTTTCACTTTCTTTCTGTTACATTTTTCTTAGACCATAGAGTCGTAACAATGGGAATCAAGGTGACTTATCAGTATGAGAACCAAGGTGATTTATCAGTATGAGAATCAAGGTGATTTATCAGTATGAGAATCAAGGTGATTTATCAATATGAGCATCAAAGTGATTTACCAATATGAGAACCAAGGTAATTTATCAGTATGAGAACCAAGGTGATTTATCAATATGAGAACCAAGTTGATTTATGAGTATGAGAATCAAAGTGATTTATGAGTATGAGAAGCAAGATGATTTATCAGTATGAGAACCAAGGTGATTTATTAGTATGAGAATTAAAGTGATTTATCAATATGAGAACCAAGGTGATTTATGAATATGAGAATCAAAGTGATTTATGAGTATGAGAAGCAAGGTGATTTATCAATATGAGAATCAAGGTGATTTATTAGTGTGAGAATTAAAGTGATTTATCAATATGAGAACCAAGGTGATTTATGAGTATGAGAATCAAAGTGATTTATGAGTATGAGAAGCAAGGTGATTTATCAGTATGAGAATCAAGGTGACTTGTCAGTATGAGAACCAAGGTGATTTATCAATATGAGAATTAAGTGATTTATCAATATGAGAACCAAGGTGATTTATCAATATGAGAATTAAAGTGATTTATCAATATGAGAATTAAAGTGATTTATCAATATGACATGTATTGTGTCTATATCTCAGGTATACTCCAAGCTTTTTTTGGTTCTCAATTGAAGTGTTGCTCAAGAATGTAAAAATAAAATAAAATATTTTTTGCCTTGAAAATGATCAATGTTTGTTTCCTACATGCTAAAATTAAAAAAAATCAGATTTTGGTCAATGCTTAAATCAAGAATCCGAAGATCTCTGGGAATATTTCAAACTATCTCAATCAGTTTGGTTTTTGATTGAAGCACCTGTTAATGAACGTCTGAATGTTTTATATTTGGCCAAAATACGCATTTTGAACTGACCCTGACCTACATTTGAGACTATTTTAAGCCCAGTAAATAGAAACACCCATTCCAAAAATTAGTTTTGTAGCAGTCCAAACTTCTGTTTGTAACCTCTTTACCTTTTATTTTGTGCCTCAAGGTCTATATTTACTTTTTGCTATAGGGGGTTTGTCTTCCTGGGAAGTTTTGAATGCTTTTTGTCTTTGCCATTTTTGCAACATAGCTTTTGTTTGGCAATAAAGAGCCAGTATTGTGTTGAAGTGTTGTTAAACTCTTGAGTGAATCAGAAGTATTTTAATGTGAACTCAGTCAAGAAACTTTATGATAATATACCACCCACAATGATTTTTTTGAGGGAATGCAGTTTATATAACAAATTGTTGACCATATGTTTTAAGGATTGTACATGTTTTACCATTATTGTTTGTTTTTTATACCCTTTTTTGACATCGTTACCTTTTTGATTTTGTCTTGTTGTATTTTATGTTTACATTTATTTGGAAGGGTTTATCTCCTAAAGTTTGTATGACATTTTTCATTTTTACATTTTTAGAACTTTACTTTTAATTGGAATCATAAAGCCATTATTGTGCTGATTTACTGTTAAATGCTAATACATACCTACACACGCAGAGACACACATACATACATACATACATACATACATGCATACATACCTTGTGCCAGATACAGCCCTTATTGTATGTCCCTCTTTACCAGTTTCAGAGGCCTCCATGTTTAGTTTTCAAAGGCCTCCATGTCTTAAACACACAATGCTCACCAGATATATATTCCAGATTTATTGCCTTTTGCACTTATTTCTTTAAATATATCAATAAGTTCTTTCCTTTAATAATGATACTATTGATGAAGGCAGACACTTTTTGGCAGGGGAGGTAAATCTAAATATAAATCAGAAACATACATAAAAATGAGAACCGTACAGAAAGGTTACATGAAGATTTAGCTATTATGTAATAGGGAGGGCAGTCTTTAAGGTTGTCATAAACTTGGAATGATTCTCTGCCTGTGTTTGTTTTCACAAAATATGGCATGAAAAAGATTTGTATTCTGCAGGTATTATTGAACTTGACTATTAGCTGAATAAATGATCAGGATATGAGAGGAAAGCTTATGATAAAAAATGGAATGAGAATATTATGAGATTGACCTAGATACAGTTGGGTTATTCTAAAATATTTTTGGAAAATGATTTATTAAGCTTTCAATTGATTAATGGTCAGACAATTTTACTGCAGAATATGAGAAAACCAGTCACAAAAAGGACCTCGGGTTTTGATTAATTTTCAAAAATTGGCTACCACTTTCAATATGCCAAGACAAATTATGTAAAAGAAAGTGGTAGATGGTGAAACTGTTCTGTCTTAACATGGTTTTTTCGACTGACTAATTGAAATGGTATAAATATGGCCAGTATCTAGACTGCATTCATCCAAATTATTGAATAGAATATATCCATTTATGTCTTCCAAATGTCCGGATTTGGTATAATCGAAACTAACTGTCCCCATGCTTTATTGGCTAATATTATGATATTGTGTCTATTTGTATGTCTATCCCTCTGCTCATTTGTCTGTATTGTGTCTGTATGTTTATCTCTCTGCTCATTTGTCTGTACTGTGTCTGTTTGTATGCCCATCGCTCTGCTCATTTGTCTGTATTGTCTGTACTCCCATCCCCCTGCTCATTTGTCTGTATTGTGTCTGTTTGTACTCCCATGCCCCTGCTCATTTGTTTGTAATGTGTCTGTACATCCATCCCTCTGCTCATTTATCTGTACTGTGTCTGTTTTTACTCCCATCCCCCTGCTCATTTGTTTGTAATGTGTCTGTGCATCCATCCCTCTGCTCATTTGTCTGTATTGTGTCTGTTTTGTACTCCCATCCCTCTGCTCATTTGTCTGTATTGTGTCTGTTTTGTACTCCCATCCCTCTGCTCATTTGTCTGTAATGTGTCTGTATGTACATTGCTCTGCTCATTTGTCTGTATTGTGTCTGTTTTTACTCGCATCCCCCTGCTCATTTGTCTGTAATGTGTCTGTATGTCCATTGCTCTGCTCATTTGTCTATTGTGTCTGTTTTGTACTCCCATCCCTCTGCTCATTTGTCTGTAATGTGTCTGTATGTCCATTGCTCTACTCATTTGTCTGTATTGTGTCTGTTTGTACTCCCATCCCTCTGCTCATTTGTCTGTAATGTGTCTGTATGTCCATCACTCTGCTCATTTGTCTGTATTGTGTCTGTTTTGTACTCCCATCCCTCTGCTCATTTGTCTGTAATGTGTCTGTATGTCCATCACTCTGCTCATTTGTCTGTATTGTGTCTGTTTGTACTCCCATCCCTCTGCTCATTTGTCTGTAATGTGTCTGTATGTCCATCACTCTGCTCATTTGTCTGTAATGTGTCCGTATGTCCATTGCTCTGCTCATTTGTCTGTATTGTGTCTGTTTGTACTCCCATCCCCCTGCTCATTTTTGTCTGTAATGTGTCTATGTCCATCCCTCTGCTCATTTGTCTGTAATGTGTCTGTACGTCCATCGCTCTGCTCATTTGTTTGTATTGTTTGTTTTGTACTCCCATCCCTCTCCTCATTTGTCTGTAATGTGTCTGTATGTCCATCGCTCTGCTCATTTGTCTGTAATGTGTCTGTTTGTACTCCCATCCCTCTGCTCATTTGTCTGTAATATGTCTGTATGTCCATTGCTCTGCTCATTTGTCTGTATTGTGTCTATTTGTACTCCCATCCCCTGCTCATTTGTCTGTAATGTGTCTGTATGTCCACTGCTCTGCTCATTTGTCTGTATTGTGTCTGTACTCCCATCCCCCTGCTCATTTGTCTGTAATGTGTTTTTGTACTCCCATCAATCTGCTCATTTGTCTGTAATGTGTCTGTATGTCCATTGCTCTGCTCATTTGTCTGTATTGTGCCTGTTTGTACTCCCATCCCTCTGCTCATTTGTCTGTATTGTGTCTGTTTGTACTCCCATCCCCCTGCTCATTTGTCTGTATGTCCATCCCTCTGCTCATTTGTCTGTATTGTGTCTGTATGTCCATCCCTCTGCTCATTTGTATGTAATGTGTCTGTACGTCCATCACTCTGCTCATTTGTCTGTAATGTGTCTGTATGTCCACTGCTCTGCTCATTTGTCTGTATTGTGTCTGTACTCCCATCCCCCTGCTCATTTGTCTGTAATGTGTTTTTGTACTCCCATCCCTCTGCTCATTTGTCTGTAATGTGTCTGTATGTCCATTGCTCTGCTCATTTGTCTGTATTGTGCCTGTTTGTACTCTCATCCCTCTGCTCATTTGTCTGTATTGTGTCTGTTTGTACTCCCATCCCCCTGCTCATTTGTCTGTATGTCCATCCCTCTGCTCATTTGTCTGTATTGTGTCTGTATGTCCATCCCTCTGCTCATTTGTCTGTAATTTGTCTGTATGTCCATCACTCTGCTCATTTGTCTGTATTGTGTCTGTTTTGTACTCCCATCCCTCTGCTCATTTGTCTGTAATTTGTCTGTATGTCCATCACTCTGCTCATTTGTCTGTAATGTGTCTGTTTGTACTCCCATCCCTCTGCTCATTTGTCTGTATTGTGTCTGTATGTCCATTGCTCTGCTCATTTGTCTGTATTGTGTCTGTTTGTACTCCCATCCCTCTGCTCATTTGTCTGTAATGTGTCCGTATGTCCATTGCTCTGCTCATTTGTCTGTATTGTGTCTGTTTGTACTCCCATCCCCCTGCTTATTTGTCTGTATTGTGTCTGTTTGTATGTCCATCCCTCTGCTCATTTGTCTGTAATGTGTCTGTATGTCCATCCCTCTGCTCATTTGTCTGTATTGTTTCTGTATGTCCATCCATCTGTTCATTTGTCTGTAATGTGTCTGTTTGTACTCACATCCCTCTGCTCATTTGTCTGTAATGTGTCCGTATGTCCATTGCTCTGCTCATTTGTCTGTAATGTGTCTGTATGTCCATCGCTCTACTCATTTGTCTGTATTGTTTCTGTTTTGTACTCCCATTACTCTGCTCATTTGTCTGTATTGTGTCTGTATGTTGATCTCTCTGCTCATTTATCTGTATTGTGTCTGTATGTCCATCCCTCTGCTCATTTGTCTGTATTGTGTCTATTTGTATGTTCATCTCTCTGCACATTTGTCTGTAATATGTCTGTATGTCCATCCCTCTGCTCATTTGTCTGTATTGTGTCTGTTTGTATGTACATCTCTCTGCTTATTTGTCTGTATTGTGTCTGTATGTCCATTGCTCTGCTCATTTGTCTGTATTGTGTCTGTTTGTATGTCCATCCCTCTGCTCATTTGTCTGTATTGTGTCTATTTGTACTCCCATCCCTCTGCTCATTTGTCTGTATTGTGTCTGTTGATATGTTCATCTCTCTGCTCATTTGTCTGTAATGTGTCTGTATGTCCAGATCTCTGCTCATGTGTCTGTATTGTGTCTGTATGTTCATCCCTCTGCTCATTTGTCTGTATTGTGTCTGTTTGTATGTCCATCCCTCTGCTCTTTTGTCTGTATTGTGTCTGTTTGTATGTCCATCCCTCTGCTCATTTGTCTGTATTGTGTCTATTTGTACTCCCATCCCTCTGCTCATTTGTCTGTATTGTGTCTGTTGATATGTTCATCTCTCTGCTCTTTTGTCTGTATTGTGTCTGTATGTTCATCTTTCTGCTCATTTGTCTGTATTGTGTCTGTTTGTATGTCCGTCTCTCTTCTCATTTGTCTGCATTGTGTCTGTATGTCTAACCCTCTGCTCATTTGTATGTAATGTGTCTGTTTGTATGTCCATCTCTCTTCTCATTTGTCTGCATTGTGTCTGTTTGTATGTCCATCCCTCTGCTCATTTGTATGTTATGTGTCTGTTTGTATGTCCATCTCTCTTCTCATTTGTCTGCAATGTGTCTGTTTGTATGTCCATCCCTCTGCTCATTTGTCTGTATTGTGTCTTTTTGTCCACCCGTCTGCTCATTTGACTATAATTCTGTCTCATAAACTACTGGGTGGGAAGTAACCATATTTTATGCATGAGTTGCCCATATGAGACCATTTGCAAGAGGGATATAGTTGATCAAACTTTATAGTGCCAGGACAGATTATATATATATATATATATACCTACAATCAAACCTGTCAACAGTGGCCACCCATGGGAAAAAGAAAAACTGGCCATTGCTCACAGGTGACCTCTGTACACAGGTTCACCTTCTAAAATTTGTTTTTGAACAAATACCATGCTCTGAATATCAATATCATTATTATTATTATTATAATTATTATTTTTATCATCATCATCATTACTTTATCAAGATTGTTTTATATGCACTATTCAACAAAATCATAAAATATGCATGTATATTGTTCTCTCCCATATTTATGTTCTATACAAGATTACTGTATTCTGCTCACTTTAATCCATCCTATAAATTAAATCATTTCTGACTTAAAATAATCACTGATCTTAGTATGTTTGTGAACCAAACCAAAACAGTAATTTCACTACTTACTTACAGCTTACATATGACTGTAAAACAGAGGACTGATTCTTTTGTTGGACAGCTTGTACAAGTTTCACTTGGAAACTGCTGTTCATGCTTTAAAAATAATATCTGAATAAGCCAGTTGCTCAACTCGCAGAGATCGAAAGATGGTCGGCTTATACGAGAAGCCTGTGATGAATAGGAAATCCAAAGAAGTCGTATATGGCTATTCTTTGTGACCCATGAACCAAAACTTTGCCTGACTTTACATACAAGTTTTAAATATTGAATGACCCTTGACCCTAATGAAAAGAGATGTAACTCTTATCTCTTCTCAAAAATGAACTTTTTCTTCAGAGAAAACTTTAATTCACAGGCAAATAGATGAAGATATCTTACTGTACCTGTCACACTGGCACATCTCTGCTGTGATAACAAGACTACTTTTCCCACCATCCAGCAAAAGAATTGCTTTGATCCTCTTCCCTAATGATTAAAACTTCCTTGAAATATTGACACCTTTAAGTTACACTGTCAACATGACTGGAGTTACGAGTACAAGCAAGATAAATGTTTGCACATCGATTCACATGATATTTCTTTATCTAAATAATACATTCCTCGTGAAGCAAAAATTCAGTTTGCATAGACCGAACGGTCAATGTAGATACGCTCCAGTGACCGCTGAAGGCAGGGAAAAAACATTGTTTGGTTAGGAAACACCAGGCCACTGACCACAGAAGGCAGGTGACCATTACATACAGGACATTTATAGGAAATTGGGGGGGGGGGGTAGAATGACCATTGGGAACAGGTGACCACTGAGTAAAGGTGACCATTAGGACAGATTTGACTGTATATATATATATATATATATATATATATATATATATATATATATATATATATATATATATATATAATGGATTTGGGGTTACAACTCAAGGGGTGGGAGGAGTGTTCTCATGAGGAAGTTTGATAAACAAAAAACTTCTGTATATTTAATGGCAACTTCTGTGGTATAGGACTTTATAAAGAAGGCAGAACAGTTACTAGAGGATGAAGCTCTCAGACTGAGGTTGCAGGCAGAGGCTTTGGACTATGTAAGAAGAGAGCACTGTATGGAGAAGGAGGCAAAAATGTACCTCAGCTTGGTGGAGGAAATTGCAGAAGCATAGTTACTTCAATCAACTGGAAAACCTCATGCAAAAGTAAGTCAGGGAACTGAATAGTCCAGTGGCAATGCACTCGCTTTACACAATTATCATCTAGTTTGTTACATCCTCAATATCTCAGATCTTATTTCACCTACACATAAAAATTGGTATGTTGATGCATCTTGACAGAAGTAACTCAACTGTATGAAAACTAGGCCACAGTGACATAATTTGCACAGTATAGTGACTTTTGTATTTTCAGCGGTTGGTTTGTTTCAACCCCAATATCTTGGACCCTATTTCATCTACACTTATGAAAATTGGTATGTGGAAATATCTTTACAAAAGTAACCCAACCATACCAAAATTAGATCACTATAACCTAATTTGCATCCTTAAGCGTCTTTTGTATTTTCAACTGTTTGTTTATTAGTCCCTCAATATCTTGGACCCTATTTCATCTATACTCTTGAAAATTGATATGTGGATACATCTTGATCCTATTTCATCTATACTTTTGAAAATTGATACGTGGATACAGCTTGACCCTATTTCATCTATACTCTTGAAAATTGATATGTGGATACATCTTGACCAAGTAACTCAACCATACAAAAACTAAGACAATGTGACTCAGCTGTTAAGAAGTCTATCAGTTTTAGGGTCAAAAGGTTAAAGGTCAAGATCACTGAAAGAGGAAAAATGGTTTCTGCACAAAGATTTTAGTTTTACTGAATACATGTCATAAATGTGCTGTTCACAGTACTCTTGTTATTTTTAGCTATTTGTGCATTACATATTCAATATCTTTAACCCTATTTCACATATTCTTATGAAATTTGCCATGTGGATACCTACAAAAGTAAGTAATTCTACCATATTGCCATGTGGATACCTATAAAAGTAAGTAATTCTACCATATTGCCATGTGGATACCTATAAAAGTTAGTAATTCTACCATACATCCTCAATATCTTTAACCCTATTTCACATATTCTTATGAAATTTGCCATGTGGATACCTATAAAAGTTAGTAATTCTACCATATTGCCATGTGGATACCTATAAAAGTAAGTATTTCTACCATATTGCCATGTGGATACATACAAAAGTAAGTAATTCTACCATATTGCCATGTGGATACATACAAAAGTAAGTAATTCTACCATACATCCTCAATATCTTTAACCCTATTTCAGATATTCTCATGAAATTTGCCATGTGGATACCTATAAAAGTTAGTAATTCTACCATATTGCCATGTGGATACCAATAAAAGTAAGTAATTCTACCATATTGCCATGTGGATACATATAAAAGTTAGTCATTTTACCATACATCCTCAATATCTTTAACCCTATTTCACATATTCTTATGAAATTTGCCATGTGGATACATACAAAAGTAAGTAATTCTACCATACATCCTCAATATCTTTAACCCTATTTCACATATTCTTATGAAATTTGCCATGTGGATACATACAAAAGTAAGTAATTCAACCATACATCCTCAATATCTTTAACCCTATTTCACATATTCTTATGAAATTTGCCGTGTGGATACATACAAAAGTAAGTAATTCTACCATACATCCTCAATATCTTTAACCCTATTTCACATATTCTTATGAAATTTGCCGTGTGGATACATACAAAAGTAAGTAATTCTACCATACATCCTCAATATCTTTAACCCTATTTCACATATTCTTATGAAATTTGCCATGTGGATACATACAAAAGTAAGTAATTCTACCATACATCCTCAATATCTTTAACCCTATTTCACATATTCTCATGAAATTTGCATTGTGGATACATACAAAAGTAAGTAATTCTACCATACATCCTCAATATCTTTAACCCTATTTCACATATTCTCATGAAATTTGTCATGTGGATACATACAAAAGTAAGTAATTCTACCATACATCCTCAATATCTTTAACCCTATTTCACATATTCTCATGAAATTTGCCATGTGGATACCTATAAAAGTTAGTAATTCTACCATATTGCCATGTGGATACCTATAAAAGTAAGTAATTCTACCATATTGCCATGTGGATACATATCAAAGTTAGTAATTCTACCATATTGCCATGTGGATGCATATAAAAGTAAGTCATTCTACCATGTTGCCATGTGGATACATATAAAAGTAAGTAATTTTACCATATTGCCATGTGGATACATATAAAAGTAAGTAATTCTACCATATAAAACTTGGTTATTGTGGCCAATATTTCATGCTGTGGTGACTTTTGTTTTTTCAGCTATTTATTTTGTTACAACCTCAGTATCTTGGACCCTATTTCACCTACACTCATGACACATGGCTTTTGGAAGCATTTCAGGGAGAGTAACTCAACCATACTAAAAGTAGGTCACTGTAACTTAATTTTCAGGCTTGAGTGACTCTGGTATTATCCTCTATTCCAGCATGTATATTGTCAGCTACTTGAAATATGCTTTTGTTAGTGATAGAATTAATGTTTATGAGTAAAGACCTTGTTTTCTTCATTGCAGCTTACTCACAAGATCTGATAATCCTAGAGTGAAGATCAGTCAAGGTGACAAATCTGGTAACAACATGTATAGGAACTTCTCATGGACTGGTAACAACATGTATAGGAACTTCTCATGGACTGGTAACAACATGTATAGGAACTTCTCATGGACAGGTAACAACATGTATAGGAACTTCTCATGGACTGGTAACAACATGTATAGGAACTTCTCATGGACTGTATATACAGGTGAATGAAAAAAATTTGAAATAATGGGTACATAGATATTTATCACTATGCTTGAGCTGAGTGATGGGTACATAGATATTTATCACTATGCTTGAGCTGAGTGATGGGTACATAGATATTTATCTCTATGCTTGAGCTGAGTGATGGGTACATAGATATTTATCACTATGCTTGAGCTGAGTGATGGGTACATAGATATGTATCACTATGCTTGAGCTGAGTGATGGGTACATAGATATTTATCACTATGCTTGAGCTGAGTGATGGGTACATAGATATGTATCACTATGCTTGAGCTGAGTGAATATTGTAACTTTAAAGTCATTTGAGACTAATTGATGAAATTTGGTATTCTTATACATCATCTTTAGAAGGTATGTCTTGTATCACATTGGTGGAGTCTATCTTCAAGGTCAAGGTCAGTGCTCAATATTTTAAGTTTGTCATCGCACGTTCCTTATTTCAAGCCATTTAAGAATAAGGGAGGAAACGTGGTTATAATTATATATCATTATTAGAAGGTATACCATGTAACACATTAGAGGACCTAGCCCTAAGATCAGTGTCACAACTCAGTGTTTTAAGTTTTGCATCACACTTCCCTTTCCATTCTATAACTTTCAAGCTGTTGGAGATTAATGGATGAAACTTGTTATATGTCATGATTCGAAGGTGTGTTGCACAGTATTACTACATTGGGGGTCATATCTTCAAGGTCAGAATCAAAGCTGAGTATTTTAGGTTTTCCATCACACTTTTCACACTAGAGCCATTTGAGGTTAAGGTGCAAAACTTGGCATATTTATGTATCATTACTAGAAAGTGTGTTACACATGATGGGGTGGGGTGGGGTCTTGTCTTCAAGGTCAAGGTCAAGGTCACAATTCATTATTTAGAGTTTTCTACTTCACTTTCTTTTCAGCTTTGTTACTTCAGAGCTGTTTGAGATTAATGGATGAAACTGAGTATACTAATACATCAATAATAGAAGGCGTGTTGCATACCATATTGGGGCTCCTACCTTCACAGCTGAGTATTTTAAGTTTTCCCACATACACTTTCCTTCTTTCCACTCTTTAACTTTAAGGCAGTTTAAGATTGAATTGAAAATTTGATAGACATCATCACTAGAAGGTGTGTCTCAAATCACATTTGGGATCCAATCATCAAGGTCAAGGTCACAGGTCATTATTTTAGAATTATATATTTTGCCTTCTGCTAAATAATTTAAGAACTGTTTAAGATAAATGGATGAATCTTGGTATACTTATATATATTGTCGCTAAAAAATGTGTAGCGTTCCACATTAGGGGG
The DNA here is from genome assembly GCA_029931535.1 of Margaritifera margaritifera. Lineage (NCBI taxonomy): Eukaryota > Metazoa > Mollusca > Bivalvia > Unionida > Margaritiferidae > Margaritifera > Margaritifera margaritifera. The sequence continues at coordinate 985,450 of JAQPZY010001183.1, read as the reverse complement.
TCCTATCTTGACGGTAAAGGCTACAAGTCAATATTTGTAAGGTTATTATCAGCTTTATTGGTCATAGACCAGAAGAGCTTATGGAATGGCCTGTTGTCCATTATCCGATGTCCGTCCATCTGTTAGCACAAGTTTGTTATTGCTACTCCTCCTAAACTATTTGGAGGATTGCAGTTAAATTTAACACACACACATCCATCCCAAGGTCTAGTTGGTCCTAAATGAAAATGGTGCTGCTCATACATTCAATAGCAACCTTGAAAATCTTTTTATCGCTACTCCTCCTCAATGGTTGGTCATATCAACATGGGGTTGTCACGAAAGACTTCTTATGATGTCTAGTTGGTCCTAAATGAAAATGGTGCTGATCTCACATCTTATCTAATATGTCCACCATCTTGAAAATCTTGTTGTTGCTACTCGTCCTAAGCAGATGGTGATATTGATATGGGGTTTTCACCAGAAAACTTAGGATGTCTAGTTGGTCTTAAACAAAAATTATGTCACACAGAAATCCAAAATAACTGGCACAGCAGCCGTCTTGAAATTATTGTTATTTCTGCTTCTCTAGAATAGATGGTCATATCAACATAGGGTTTTCACTGAAAGACTTTGTATGATGTCGAGTTGGTTCTGAATGAAAATGGTGCCAGTCTGATGTCCAATATAGCCACCATGGCAGCCATCTTGAAAATATTGTTATCACTAATCCTCCTGAATGGAAAGTCATATCAACTTTTTTATTTTTACCAGAAGACTTATTATGATGTCTGGTTGGTCTTAATTAAAACTTACCACAGTGGCCATCTTGACAATTTTGTTATCGCAATGCTTCCTAAATAGATGGTCAAATTGACATGGGGTTTTCACCAAAAGACTTCTTATGATGTTTACTTGGTCCTAAATGAAAAATGGTGCTAATCTGACATCCAATATGGCCATAATGGCAGCCACCTTGAAAATTTTGTTATGACTACTCCTCCTGAATGGACGGTCATATTCTAATGATGTCTAGTTTGACCTAAATGAAAATGGTGCTGGTCTTATATCCAATATGGCTGCCACAGTGGCCACTTTGAAGCTCTTGTTATTGCTAAGAAATATCAGAGATAGTTTCAGCACTCAGCAGTTAAAAAGAAGAAATGGTCTTATCTTGAATTCCTGGAAGTTTTTTTTGGCCAGTAGAGTGGCAGTCCCTTTGATGCACTCTTGTTTAAATTTTTTTTATATCTTTAAAGCTGTTTGAAGTACAGGGATGAACCATGGTACACTTTTGTTTCTCACCATTGTTAGCTCACCTAGCCATAAATTAGATATGAAATATGGCCTCCAGAGTGGTAACAAGATTAACCAATCAGATGCAAGATTACCTAGGGCCATACCATAAGCTCTTATTTTTATCAGACTTTGAATATACTCTTATATCATTAAGAACTTGAATGAGTTACATAATGAGCAAGATCCACACATATTGATGAGGTGGCTGACCTTGTTACCACTCTGGAGGTCATATTTCTGATCTGATTTTGATCAAATGTGGAATCTAAGCATATATCAGTATGGTCTCATGCAAGTTCAATAATGAGCAAGATCCACAAATACTAATTAGGTGACCTTGCATCTGATTGGCTAAGCTTGTTACCCTTCTGGATGTTGTATTTAGATCTGATTTTGATCAAACTTGGAATATATGCTTATATCATCAAGATCTTGGACAATATCAAAAGTGAACAGGACCCAAGCATATTAATGAGTGACCTTGCATCTGATTGGCTGAACTTATTACCACTCTTGAAGTCATATTTTGTATCTGATTTTGATCAAACTTCAGATATAGGCTATATTAATGCCGTAATTACAGAAAAAGTTCTCTTATGGTGCATTTATTCAGTGTAAACAATGCAGTTGGACAAGTTCCTGTTATTTTCCAGGCAGTATGTGATTGGGACAAGTTCCTGTTATTTCCAGCAATATGTGATTGGGACAAGTTCTGGTTGTTGCAGGCACATTTGAAATAAAAGTATTCAATGAAGATCAGAAATTTATCCATATAATCGAGGACACCCTCAGTTATTCTTGTAACTAAGCATTTGCTGCTAGATGTTAACAAAATACCCTAGTGGTGTTTGTAAAAAATTAGTTTGAAGCAGCAAGTAATATGCACAATTCATAACAGCCTTGGCTCTGCTTACGGTGTTATGTTCCAACATCTTTATTTGGATACAGTATGATAACAATATTGATATTGTCCACTAACAAACTGACACTCTTTTCCTTGTCATAGCATTGTATTATATATTGTAATATATTTATTATGTAATAACCATAATGTCTCATAACAGATTGACATTGCAATGGCAAGTTATGATAATATTATCACTTATTATACCAAGCTAGTAGTTAACAAGGAAAGAGAAATGCCTTACTGCATATATGTTTATGGTCATATTCATGTACATGTCCATATTTGTGTACATGTCCATATTTATGTACCTGATACATGTGTATATTAGAAACTTTTAATGTGACATGTTTTGTTTGATTAGATTATAATTTCCATATGGTCTTGAAATAAGTAGAACCACTATTTGATAAATTGAAGAGGGCATAGGGTTTCTTTGGTAACTTTATATATTCATGTCCATTTAGTCTTGCCATCGATTTTGTTTATTGTTGATTGTATTAAAAATATAAAACATTTGTTGAATCATATGGACCAGTTCTGTGATAGTATGAAACATGTGATAATATAGTGTGTGGTAGTTTTTGTAATAACATTACTGCTCAGTCAATCGAGATTTAATTATAGCTAGTCCATCATTGTAAAACGTATTTCACTCATATCAAATACATACTGAAAAGTTTTATTTGTGAAATTTCATAGCAACAATCTCGATAGTTTTTGCTCACAGATTTAAGGCGATTTTCATGACATTTGTAATTACCATATATACTTGTTTACACGTCTAATCCAACTGCAAACCACACAGACCCAGATCTGCCTATGCATAATGCACCAGCAGATCTGTGTCTATGCAGTTTGTTATGAGCAATTAGTAGAACAAACAACATAGACCCTGATCTGTTGGTGCATTATGCATAGGCAGATCAGAGTATATGTTGTTTGCAGTTGGACTTGAGTTGTAAATGAGTATGTATGGTATTTCATTAGAACTGGCAACTTCGCTTTGATTCTGTTGGTAAAAATCTTTTTTTTAGTTGTTAGCAATGATATAAAAAATCATGCTTTTTGTCCTTATTTTGAAGTACTGGAACTGAAATGTTACATGTATTATAGTAGAGGAACTGAAATGTTACATGTATTATAATACAGGAACTGAAATGTTACATGTATTATAGTACAGGAACTGAAATGTTACATGTATTATAGTACAGGAAGTGAAATGTTAAATGTAATATAGTACAGTAATTGAAATGTTACAAGCATTATAGTACAGGAACTGAAATGTTACATGTATTATAGTACATAAACTGAAATGTTACATGTATTATAGTACAGGAGCTGAAATGTTACATGTATTATATAGTAGAGGAACTGAAATGTTACCTGTATTATATAGTACAGGAATTGAAATGTTACATGCATTATAGTACAGGAATTGAAATGTTACATGTATTATAGTACAGGAATTGAAATGTTACATGGATTATAGTACATAAACTGAAATGTTACATGGATTATAGTACAGGAACTGAAATGTTACATATATTATAGTACAGGAACTGAAATGTTACATGTATTATATAGTAAAGGAATTGAAATGTTACATGCATTATAGGACAGGAATTGAAATGTTACATGATTTATATAGTACAGGAATTGAAATGTTACATGTATTATAGTGCAGGAACTGAAATGTTACATGTATTATAGTACAGGAATTGAAATGTTACATGTATTATAGTACAGTAATTGAAATGTTACATGTATTATAGTACAGTAATTGAAATGTTACATGTATTATAGTACAGGAACTGAAATGTTACATGTATTATAGTACAGGAACTAAAATGTTACATGTATTATAGTACAGGAACTGAAATGTTACATGTATTATAGTACAGAAACTGAAATGTTACATGCATTATTGTACAAGAACTGAAATGTTACATGTATTATATAGTACAGGAACTGAAATGTTACATGTATTATATAGCACAGGAATTGAAATGTTGCATGCATTATAGTACTGGAATTGAAATGTTACATGTATTATATAGTACAGGAATTGAAATGTTACATGTATTATAGTACAGGAATTGAAATGTTACATGTATTTTATAGTACAGGAACTGAAATGTTACATGTATAGTACAGGAACTGAAATGTTACATGTATTCTAGTACAGGAATTGAAATGTTACATGTATTATAGTACAGGAATTGAAATGTTACATGTATTATAGTACAGGAACTGAAATGTTACATGTATTATAGTACAGGAACTAAAATGTTACATGTATTATAGTACCGGAACTGAAATGTTACATGTATTATATAGTACATAAACTGAAATGTTACATGCATTATATAGTACAGGAATTGAAATGTTACATGCATTATAGTACAGGAACTGAAATGTTACCTGTATATTATATTACAGGAACTGAAATGTTACATGTATTATAGTACAGAAATTGAAATATTACCTGTATTATATAGTACAGGAATTGAAATGTTACATGTATTTATAGTACAGGAACTGAAATGTTACATGTATTATAGTACAGGAACTGAAATGTTACATGTATTATAGTACAGGAACTGAAATGTAACATGTATTATATAGTACAGGAACTGAAATGTTAATTGTATTATAGTACAGGAACTGAAATGTTACATGTATTATAGTACAGGAATTGAAATGTTACATATATTATATTACAGGAACAAATGTTACATGTATTATTGTTAATACCGTAATCACGGTAAGTCTTGGGACACCATAAGTCTTGGGACACCCTTAATTATTTTCAAAAGTAATTTTTTAATGACCTATAAAAGTTGGGACACAAAGTTACAGCAATTTTTTCAAGTACTAAAAGTCTTGGGACACCTAAAACATTTTTTTTTTCTACTGATCGATCGGTGTATTTTATCGATCGTGACCTCGTGTAAAATAAACAGGACTTCGTGGTTGTTAAGGGACTCTCATTATGAATTATTACATGGATATATTATAAATTATTACAATTTGTTTGAAGAGTCAATAAATATATTGAATTTTCTCTGCTTTCTTATTATTTCTAATAAATTAAAATATGTATAATTTAATCAGACGATGACAAGAACTGAGCATTAGCGGTATGTTACACCCATTCAACAATAACTTCTCTCTATTGTGCCCTAGTTTACTATTGTCAGTTTATGCATTATTGCATTAAAATTGTCGAAAGTCACCTGTAATTATTGGGGAGTTTTTTTCCCTGAAAATGGAAATACCTAAATCATTACAATGTGATACCAGGATGAGAACAATGAAAATGATGTTTATTTCAACTCTAGCATTTATTGTACGCATGTTTACATCATGGCGTCACCACGTGCACATTGAAGATTTTACTTGTGATGAATGAAGTACATATATTTAATTTGAATCATAGGCACCACTGCACTAAAGTTAAATAATATCTTTAAAATACGATAAAGAAGTTTAAGAACTAATCCGTGGTAGTTTGCTTTGATGTAAGCGACCTTAAATAAGTCATGTTTACTCAGTTACGGTAATTGTGCTAATATTACGCACTAGAAGCCAATCACACATCAAAGTACCGGCATTGCCACCGGACAAAATTCCTCTTTACCCAAGCCAATTTCAGGGTTTTAACAATTAGCTGACCTGAATGGCTGTCGGAAAACAAAAGACAAATCCGCCAATTATAAACAAAGGAGACGCCAAAACAACCAGCTTGCCAAAATCAAAAGTTGAATGAATAATGCGTGGAAAATTATCATTTTGTGAAGCCGAAACACTAAACTAAAATGGATCAATGATGCTCTTAATCGATCTATATTCAGAATTTTAACATATATTATATATGACAAGTTATTTGAATTTATGCTGGTTATGTGCTTTATAAAATTAAACAAGCGTGCCTTTTCATATAGATTACATCAGTTTGTAGGATCGCTTATACCACTGAAAAACAGTAACTGTTGAGCGCGTGAATACAAATAAATGAAACAGCAATGAACGTGTAGCTGAAATGTAATCTGGAAGAATGCGATTTGGTAAAAATGATGAATAAAGCAAAATCTGCATCGAATATTTTTGGGAATAAACAAGGATATAAGTGACACCAAGTACGATTTGCACTGTGTAAGTACTGTACACTATAGTACAGGTCTTCCCGTTGTGAAGTCTCTATTTACCTTTATTTTAAATCATGTTGGAGAAATCGGAAAATATGCACATGCAAAATAATAACATAAACAATCATAGTAGTGTATAACAGTTTATTGACGAAAGACGTGGTAATTGATCGAGCTGGTCACTGCTGTGTGACGTATGGCGATCTTCCCAATTTTGTCTTTACATTTTTTTTTGTGTCTACAAGTTTTGGGACACCGAAAATATTATATATTTTAAAGGCAAATAAGTCTTGGGACACAAAAAAAAAAATTATTTTTTCGTGTCCCAAGACTTACCGTGATTACGGTATTTTAAAAAAATTTACAAAATATACTTTCTTTGCTTTCTTTAGTGCCAGCATATTTTGACATTGATTTGAGAAAATTGCTGTCTTTTTGCTACTGATTGATTTCAATTAGTTCATTCAGTTCTTAAGTTTAATTTTGTTTCTTACTTCAGTAATTCTGCATGCATAATTTTGATTTATACAATCCTTTAGATTATTGTTTTCAGAAAGCTTGCTTTCTTTTCAATCAGTCTTGTTTCTCTTCTTGGAAACTAAAGAGGAAAATATTTGTATACTTATTATATATTACTCCCTTTTCATGAAATACCTCAAACTTAAAAGGTTGCTCCAAGGGGCTTTTTGTCACCTCTTTTCCAGATTAAGAAGGAGAGTAAAATTTTGTATACACCCACCCTCAGGTGGTGCATTAAATGTCATGATGTTGTCTGTCCATCCATTTGTCTGTCACCAATTTGGTTTCTGCACAATAAGACTAGTTGTCCACCATCTACAGTTACCAAACTTTATGGATGACTTGCACTTGGGGTAAGGAACTGTATCAATTTTGGGCTGAAAAGGTCATAGGTCAAGGTCACTGTGACTGAAAGAAGCAAATGGTTTCTGTACAAGACCTCATGTGCTTTACCATCTACCGTTAACAAACTTTGTGGATGGCTTGCACTTGGGGTATGAAAGAACCGATTGATTTTAGGGTCAAATGGTCAAAGGGCAAGATCGATGTGATTGAAAGAAGAAAAATGGTTTCAGCACAATAATTTGTGTTCTCCATCATCTACAGTTACCAAACTTTGTGGATGGCTTTCACTTGGTGTAAGGAAGAACCCTATTGATATGGGAGTCAAAAGATCAAAGGTCAGGGTCACTGTAAAAGAATTAAATAATGGTTATATGTGACATACCTCAACCAAACGTTGTGGATAGCTTGCACTTAGGGTAAGGAAGAAGGCTATTGATTTTGGGGTCAAAATGTCAAAGGTCAAGGCCACTGGCTGAAAAAAGATAAATTATTTCCACAAAATAACATTAGTTCAATGTCGCAAACCTGGCCCAAACATTGTGTATGGCTTGCACTTAGTATAAGGAAGAAGCCTATCTATTTCATGGCCAAAAGGACAAAGTTCAAGGTCAGTCTGACTGAAAGAAGAAAAATGGTTTCCACAGAATGATTTGAGTTCAGTTTCTTTTACTTTGACCAAGTTTTGTACATGACTTGCTTTTGAGAACACCTGTTAATTTAAGATTTGAAAGGTCAAAGGTCATCATCACAATGACTCCAAGAAGAGTCACTCCTATGCCATATACCTACTTCAAAACTTATTAGTAGCTTGCATTTTTGGCTGGCTTGCATATGAGGCATGGAAGAAATGTATTGATGTGGTGGTCAAGGGGTCAGTGGTCAAGTTCACAACAACCGTGGCATTGTACACATTTAAATGGGTACTAAATCTTTTAGCATTGTGAGTATTCAATCAATGAAATAGAGTTGAAACAAAAAATTATAATACTATTTACAACAAAGCAGGTGTATAATTCATTGTTTACGGTACTGTTGTTAAATCAATTGCGTTGAAATACTTTATGCTTTTTTTTGGTTTAGACCATGATTTATTTTTGTTCCATTATTTTGTCACATACAGTCAAACCTGTCAATAGCAGTCACTCATGGGAAAAGGCAAAACTGGCCTTTTCACACAGGTGACAGCTGTATGCCGGTTCACCTTTTAAGATTGATTTTTTAACAGATACCATGCACCGAATATCGTTATTATTATTTTTCCATTATCAAGATTGTTTTATGTGTTCTGTACAACAAAATCATAATTACAGGTATATGTTGTTCTCTCCAAAATTATGTTCCACACAAGATTACTGTCTCCTGCTCACTTATTTCCCTCCTAGAAATGAAATTATCACTGACTTAAAAATATACACCAATCTTAGTTTGTTCAAGCTATAAAAACAATATCTGGATTAATCAGTTGCACAACTCACCAAGATCAAAAGACAGTTGGCTTATGTGAGAAGCCTGTGAAGAACAGAAAATCAAAAGAAGCCATATGTGGGTCTTCTTTGTGACCCATGAACTGAAACTTCACCTGCCTTTACGGACAGGGTTCCCGAGTGGCCGAGTGGTCTAAGGCTAAGGCGCTCACCTTTACAGATCACTGACATCTCACCTGGGTTCGAGTCTCGGGCTTGACCAACATGGGTATGTGAGAAAGCTTGCCAGCAGCTTCACATGGGTCAGTGGTTCTTCCTGGGGTTTTCTCTGGTTCTTCCTCCACCAAATATACTGGCCACCATGTATAGCCTATCATGTGCTGAAAAATGGCGTTAAACCCATAACAACCAACCAACCTTTACAGACACATTTGAATATTGAATGACCCCTGACCCTAATGAAAAGGGATGTAACTCGTATCTCTTTTCAAAGACAAACATTTTTTCTTCAGTGATAGCTTTAAAATACAGGAAAATAGTTGAAGATATCTAACTAAACCTGTCACACTGGCACAAAAGGTGACTTTCATTTCTGCTGCGATAACACAACTACTTTTCCCACCATCCAGCAAAGGAATTGCTTCGATCCTCTCCTGTAAGGATAAAAACCGCCTTGCTTTGAAGCTGACATGTTGACACCTTTGAGTTTGACTGACAGTGTGACTGGAGTACAGTAAGTACAATCTAGATATGAAACACTTAAACATCAATTCACATGATATGCCTTTATCTAAACAATGCCTTGCTAGTGACTGCTTAAGGCAGGGTGAAACCATTGTTTGGTTAGGAAACACCTGGCTGCAGACTGTAGAAGGCAGGTGACTGTTAAATACAGGGCATTTATATAGGAAATTGGCTGGTGGGAAATTAGAATGGCTGTTGTGACCAGGTGACCGCTGAACACAGGTGACCATTAGGACAGGTTTGACTGTATTTTTATTTTTTTTTAATTGTAAAATAATTGAACATTGTAGAAAGTTATTTGATCCAACAAATATGTATTGAGAAATTAATTTGGTTAGTTTTCCATTGTCTCAAAGTAAAATATTTTTATGAAATTATTGTTCCACACATCTATTCGTTTTGCCAAACATCAAGTCCTAATGAATGATGTTTAAACGAGAACTGACTGCATCTTGAAAAACTTGACCCTTAGAAACTTTTGTTGTCCCCACACTTTTTGAAGAAAAAGTTGGGATTTTGTAATCATGACAATGGGTTCATAAGTGCATGATTGTGCAAGTAATGTGTTGCAGCTTTTCCTACACCAATAAGATAGAAACTTGAAACTCTAGGTTGTGAGGAGATGGTCCATAGATTTGGACAATAGTTTCAGAAATTTGATCTATCTCCTAGGGGTGTAGTGTACAGATAGCAAGGGGAACACAAATATTGTGAACAATCCACAAAACTGTCACCTAGAAATCCACAATCTAAAAACTATATAATTGTACACAATTTTTTCTTTTTTTTTCTTTTTTAGAACAGGAGCATGCGGCATGTTCATCTACTCAAAACATGTTTTACTTTACATGCAGCATTGCATAGTCTACATGTACTTTAATGTTACAGTCCTCATGCAATTCATATCTAACCACCAAGTTCAGAAATTTTCATATTTATTGGCCAATCACACTCACAAAATTCAGTAAAGTGTAAAAAACTTTCACAAATTTCAAAACCACTTGATAAATTCATTAAATTGTCAAATCTGAAAATTGTGTAAAAGTCCACAGTTTTCATAAAAATCTGCAGTTGTGTTCACTGTTCATCCTGGGGCAGGGTCACTTTTGCATACATGTAAAGAGACATAATGATTACTGAGAAAAACTGCATCCTGGGAGACAAAGCGGTCTAAGGCTCTTGCCTTTACCAATCACTGACATTTCACCTCTGTCCACGTGGGTTTGAGTCTCGGGCTCAGTCAACGTGGGGATATGTGAGAAAGCTTGCCAGTAGCGTCCTGTGGGTTGGTGGTTCTTTCTCTGGGTTTTCCTGGATTCTTCCTCCACCAGATATACTGGCCTCCATGCATAGCCTATTATGTGTTGAAAAATGGCATTAAACCCACAACAACAGCGACAACAACAAGAACTGAGAAAAGTACAGGGGCTCTTGCATACATGTAAATTGGGATAGTGATTACTGAGAAAAGCACAGGGTCACTTTTGCAACCATGTAAAGTGGGATCATGATTACTGAGAAAAGCACAGGGTCACTTTTGTATACATGTAAAGTAGGATCATGGTTACTGACAAAAGCACAGGGTCACTTTTGCATACATGTAAAGTGGGATCATGATTACTGAGAAAAGCACAGGGTCTATTTTGCATACATGTAAAGTGGGATCATGATTACTGAGAAAAGCACAGGGTCTGTTTTGCATACATGTAAAGTGGGATCGTGATTACTGAGAAAAGCACGGTCTATTTTGCATAAATGTTAAGTGGGATCGTGATTACTGAGAAAAGCACAGGGTCTATTTTGCATACATGTAAAGTGGGATCGTGATTACTGAGAAAAGCACAGGGTCTATTTTGCATACATGTAAAGTGGGATTGTGATTACTGAGAAAAGCACAGGGTCTATTTTGCATACATGTAAAGTGGGATAATGATTAATGGTTCTTCCCTGGGTCGTCCCAGGTGCTTCCTCCACCAAATGTACTGGCTGCCATGTATAGCATATAATATGCTGAAAAAAGGCGTTAAACCCAACAAAAACAAAAATGTATTTCAGTCTGCATCTTTTTAAAGCTCTACTTTTTTACATGTATTTCATACATCGTTTGACACATGGTCAACACCATGGGTAGGGTTCCATTTTGAAGAGTTAAGATTTAGTTGGGAAAAAAAAAGGATGGGGTGGAGATTGTATTTCATGTTAAACATGCAATAATATAACGATCCTCGCTGTATAATTTTTATTTAATGTCCAGATGTTACATGTGATGGAAATATATTCATCATGTTAGTTTAAGTAGAGTAATCACTATGGAATTCTCACTTGCTGTATGATATGTACTAAGATCATTAATAAAAGGAAGACAACATTCTCAACTCATTTCATAGTTTAGTTATAGTTAGCTTAATTATTGTGCTAAATAATTTATGAAAGTATAAGAATACAGAATATTTTATGAAAAATAAAACTTTCTTAAGTAAATGTTAAGTGAAAATGACACATGTTTTACACTTTCATTTTAATTTCAGGCTCAGAGTAAAGATATACAAACAAATTCACAATTAGAAAATTGCCAACAATAATCTTATACTTTTGTAAAAAAGTTTTTCAAGATTTCTTCAACCATAGTATTGTAGGATATGGATCATTATTAGAAGACATCCATCATAGCATGAATTTTAGTCACCATCAAGTTCACCACACTCTGTGCGTGACAGTACTTAATTTACTATATTTCCCCCCACCCCTCTGTCTCTCTCTCAAATGTTTTCTATCACAGGAATGCTAAAAGGACACAACTGAGATAGTCCCAGCAAAAATGTTCTGGCCCAACATGACTAAATCTACTAAGAACTGAATGCATCTGAAGTGAGTTCTACGTGATTCGCATGCTTGTCGGTTACCACATCTGCAATATCATTTCTACCAATTTCTTTCAGTGCACGTTCCAAATCTTTGACCTTTTCCTTATCCTTGGAGTTGGCACGGATTCTTTTCCAGTGCAGTAAAAGCCTCTGAGTGGTTTCAACACGCATGTTGTCGGAAGAATTTATTAGACCCATGTCCGAGGCCTCGTTGGCAAATTTGACAATGGTTGTGTTGGGGATGTTCAGATACATGGACAGAATTAGTCCATTGAGCTTCTCAGCACCAACTTCTCTTGCAAGCACTGCAAGGCTTCCATCCGTCAACACGGCTGACTCTTTGTTCTTTGATGTAGTAGTGGACGCTGGAAATAAAGAAGATGGATTTAGAATAATCATTCAAGCAAGCCAACTTCTCTCGGATAACTGGAGGTATTACGGTGGACCTTGTTCAGGGTTTTCCTTGTTAGTCTATACTTTAAACTGTAAAATCTTTATAGTAAATTAAATCGCATTAGCGTTCATTTACGACATAAAGTGGAAGGGATCAGGAAAAAAGTTCAATAGGAGTAAGTTTTTGGAGAAAGATATTGAAAAGGGAAATATATCCACCTGGATACAGACTGATAATGAAGTAGTATCATAAGATTCAGACAATGTACAACATCCGTTGGTTCAAGAAAGGTATCATCACATTTTAGGTCATTTATTAACAGTTTTTGTCAAGCTCACCTTATCGAAAGATGGTCATAGAGATCACTTTGGCGTCAGTGTGAGTGTCTGTCCATCCATTCCCTATATTAACATTAATACATTAATGTTATTTTTATTGTTACTTATATTTCAATACCATACTATTCCACCATCTTCGGATTTGGAATATAGCTTTAATATGCATTTATCTTTCTCTTGCTAATTAAATGACCGCATTATCGAAATTCTGGGGCAGGCTTGCCAGGTCATGGTCAGCTGCTTTGCTATTATATTTTAATAGTGTAAAGAACATGCACATTATATAGTTACAGAAAAGTCATATGTTCAAATGTGTTAATACAATGACATACGGGGGGGGGGGGGGGATCCGTAAAATCTGACACCTTTTAACAAAATGATACACGACAGACTGTTTAGCCCATCATATTCACTAACTTCTCACAAATTGGTGACTGATTTGAATGATTTTTATTTCAGTCATTTTTTTTATTAGGAAAGATTATACATATTACACGTGTTCTTCGAATCCATTAAACAAGTAAATCTGATTATGATCACTTCACAAACCGTACCCATTTAGTTAAAAATCGGACATCTCATTTTTTTTAAAACTAAGCAAAGGTGATCGGGTTTTTAACGTCAATATTCCGTTTGTTTCGTTATCCACCTTTATTCTTGTACATAAAATCACAAGTCGACGTTTTTCGTGAAGGGGGGGGGGGGGGGGGTACGAATTTACATCTACTTACAACTTGTAGAGAGCCGACATGGGCGCAAGCAGAGGACGCGAGGGAATTCAGTCACCGTGTATTATCTATATGGTGCTAGGGTCATCCATTATGTCAATTTTTTTTTTTTTTTTTTTTTTTTTACCAATTTTCATTTTTATCTAGCTCATTAAATGACGCATTATCGAACTCTGGGGCAGGTATTTTCAAGTGTTGGTTATGTTGGAGAAGTATGCGATCATTGCACCGTCAGCGTTTTTGTTGTTATTATGCAACATCTGCTAATTTAGCCAGCTAATTGTTGAGCAATAACTATTTTAACCTCGCTTTGACTACAAGGTCTTGTTAGATTATTTTAATGTACGTTTTTCCAACTAGATATGAACTTTTCCCTGATATTAACTTTTTTATTTTCGTTATATATCATAAAGGTTTTCGTACAGTAGATGTATCATTCCCCGCCAGAAAAAGGTGGTAATCGCAAAGACAATGCATGTTAACTTCATGTAGAATGAGATGTATGTAATTTGTTCACGAGTTTCCCTAAGTGGAAGTGCGTGGGGTGGGGATGGGGGAGAAGAAGTATGAATTAAACATCAAATTAAACAATGATATATTACAGAAGATTAAACCAGCAAGGGTTGGTTAGGTTTATCCTGTCAAACTGCAAAAATGTGACAACTATTAATGTGCACAAATTTGGATATATATAATGTCCATAGACAAATTTATCAACAACCTGATTTAAAAAAAAAAAAAAAACAATCCACAAAAACGAAGAAACGTGCGTTTTGAAAGATAAATTAGTCGAAATGAATCATAATGTGTCTCATTTCCTTTTGTTGTAGACTTCCTTCCCGTTTTAGCATCGTTTAGGTATACAATTTTCTATCACATTTCCGCGTGTGTGTGTGTGTGTTCAATGGACAAAAGGATTGAAACCCAAGACACGCGGAACATTTTTATAAGGTACCTATTGTGTTATTTAGTTAAATAGAACCATTGTTTATTTAGCCACGGTACATTCTTGTCATAACACTTAATGCGTTTTTGTTTTTTAGACAGACATCAAGTGATCAATAATTTTCTTTCTCAGGTAACTCTTTAACTTTTTACAGGTAACACAACACTAGCTAATTTGTCTTGATTCATTTAAAGATAAAATTATGGACAAAACATGTTACTATCAGTAAGTTGATAACTGAAGACGAATACAAATGTTATTTATTGTTCAACCTCAGTTAACCAACAACCAAAGGGCATGGGCAAAATAAGTTATTTAAGGGAGATGACTGTTCAAGTTAGGTAAAAATATTATATGCAAAATTACTGTCGGGAAAATGTCAGACACAGGCTGAATGAGAGCTGTCTGTTTCATGACATGAGGTGGCCATTATGGAAGGTTATTCTATTCACAGAACAACTTTCTGGTAGTGATCTATAAAAAAAAGTAGCAAAACATGCCTTGATGGTCACTATTATGATGTAATCACCCGTAAGCAACCATTTTAAAGGGTTTTTGTTTGTTTGTTAGTTTATGTTTTTTTTTTTTTTTTAGCAATTCTTTCACTAAATTATTGCATGTATACATTTTTATTGAGCAGTCAGCTGTTAAGAGGCCATTTTCTTCTCTTTCTGGAGGTGGTTCAGGTTTCTTAAAACTTTTGTGACAGACAATATGTAACAAATTCTGTGTATGTAATTGTTGTTGCTTGGTTTTAGACGGACCATATAAGTAGCATATAGCCCCCCCCCCCCCTTTAAAATTTGCCTCAAGGAGTACTTTAAATATACCCTAGAAAATTTTTACAGGCCTTAGCATGCGTTGCTCGGATCTTTCCTACATATACGATTCCATGTTTTTTTTTTTTTTCTTCAAAGATAATACTCGGTAGGAGGTGAGTAAGTACAACCTTTGCTAAGTAGTATTTTATATTAGGCATATTTCCACTTAAAAACCACTATACTTTGAAAGATCATTTAAAACGCAATAAAAAGTTATATGCGCTATAAAATTTTGACACTTGAGAAACTGAAATGAAGCAAAAAGTTCGATTCGACCGTTCGTGTGAATCTAGTTTCCATAACAATTACAAGAAATATACGTGCATTCTGATCAAAATCTAGTGTTTGCTTACGTCTAGATGCCGGCGTCGGCGAAGGCGTTTTCTTCTTTGGGGGTAATTTCGTTCCTTTTGCGAGTGGCGGCATGATTCCTTGCACTGATCTTCACGTTGTGTATAACGTAAGCAAATTAAATCTATACACATACAAGGTAGAAACCCAGTGCAGTGTTGCAGAATAGTGAACTGTTTTGGAAATAATCAATATCGTTGTTGGTTCACTGCATATGTAAAAGTAATATATTGGAGGTGATCCGGGTGAACGCAGTGCTGTTAACCATTGACAAAAACTTTATTTCTGTATATAGATAATGAAGGATGGATTCCCTTTCTTGATAAATACATATTGCGAAGGGCACATACCAACGAAAAGTAAATTAAAAGTTAGGCGAACAAAGGTCCGTCTGTTTTCTTCCAGTTTAACAAATTAAAATGTAACGAAACATCGATTCTGATCAGTGAGAAGTCCTTGAAAGGAAAATGTCACAAGTGTGAATGACATAATATGGGTTAATACACAATAAATTACGGAATAATTGAACAGTTGTGATAACAAAAGTTGTGTTTTCTTAGGAAATGGGAACCGCTAATACATTATATAATTTGGTGTGTAAATTCCTCACGATATTTGACTAGTGAATACTGCAGTTTATTTGTCTGACTGCAACGAGCGATTTGAACAGTAACATCAAATCTTAAAATTGTCATATTAAATTTTGGTATAGTTGTTTTCGATAACATTTTAGAAAGTGGGCAAATTCAATTACATGAAATAATAGTTATTAATAGTGATTCTTTTTTAAATCACTGATATTGCCACATTCATGCACTCGTCCCTTGCTCCGCACAAACTTGAATCATTGGCAGATAATGCAGTTACAGGTGAACTTTTCTGCCATACAGTTTATTATTCAATCTTGCATGATCGGTCTTGTTCGTCTGGTTTGACGTCATCTACTTTTATGATGTCAGCTGTATTAAAACATCAGAATTTACGTGCTGCTTGACTACAGCGTTGCTTTTATTCCCCCTATTTAAAAACTACTTTTTGTAAGTAAACCTATTTAGTGCATAATTGTGTGCACCAAGTAATTCATTATGCAAGAATAACTATAATACACGGTTTTATGTATGCAAACGTCTGCCAGAGCGCTTAGGAAAGACTTAGAACCCTCCTGCTTCGCACCCTGGATCAAATTCTTCACTTGTGCTCCAGCAAAGGTTTGCACACAGCAAACCATGTATTACTCCAATATTCCAGTATCATACAGGTTATCATTTGCAACTTCTAGGTCAATTCTCCTGATCTTACCTTTAATGTATGTGGAGAGTTCCCATTTGGACCACTTTGGTTTTTTACGAAACAAGGATTGACCGAGAAGTTACGACTGATCAAACTATTTTTTTCATTCGTAGCATCTCAGTCAATCCTACAGTCAATCCAAATGCAGAAATAGCCAAGGTGGTCCTGATAGATTGGGTTTCTCTTTTGCGGAGGAATTTTCGGCGAAAAAAATGTATGATTTTTCTGTAAATTACTGCGCCGACATACCTTCGCGGCATAACTTAGTCGTACAGATATAGCCGATGTAGTTCCGAATGACAGGGTATGTTTGGTTCAAATATGTACCGAAGCACTGTAAAGTATTGGAACCGGAAGGCGCAGCCAGATGGTAAAATGTAATCAGAGTACTCAGGCAAAATTTCGAACTTGGCAAACCGTGCATGATCGTTATTCTTTATAAACTGATCGATTATTAAACAATTACTGACAAAACTCTAGCTTTCCCTCAATTTTGACACTTTAAGCAACTAATGCTTTGACATAAATTGACAAATTATGTGTCTGGACCTGTGTTTATATTACTGCTCTTGCGAGAATAGGTATAATAAAACTATACTTAATCGGCACGTGAAATTCCGATATTTGAATCCACCGTACAAAAATACCATCAGTTTCTAATGAAAAAACCCATCAGTATCTAACAAAAATACCATCAGTATCCAACAAAAATACCACGAGTATCTAATAAAATACCATTAGTATCTAATAAAAATACTATCAGTATCTAACAAAAATACCATCAGTATCTAAAACAATACCATCGCTATCCAACAAAAATACCATCAGCATCTAATAAAAATACCATCAGTATCTAAAAAATATACCATCAGTATCTAATAAAAATACCAGCAGTATCTAATAAAAATACCAGCAGTATATAGAAAAATACCATCGGTATCCAACAAAAATACCATCAGTATATAATATAAATACCATCAGTATCCAACAAAAATACCATCAGTATCCAACAAAAATACCATCAGTATCCAACAAAAATACCATCAGTATATAATATAAATACCATCAGTATCTAATAAAAATACCATGAGTATCTAATAAAAATACCATGAGTTATCTAATAAAAATACCATCAGTATCTAATAAATATATCATCAGTATCTAACAAAAATACCATGAGTATCTAATAAAAATACCATGAGTTATCTAATAAAATACCATCAGTATCTAATAAATATACCACCAGTATCTAACAAAAATATCATGAGTATCTAATAAAAATACCATGAGTTAAATAATAAAAAATACCATCAGTATCCAACAAAAATACATCAGTATCTAATAAAAAATACTATCAGTATCTAACAAAAATATCATGAGTATCTAACTAAAATACCATCAGCATCTAATAAAAAATGTCATCAGTATGTAATAAAAAATACCATCAGTATCCAACAAAAATACCATGAGTATCCAACAAAAATACCATGAGTATCCAACAAAAATACCATCAGTATCTAACAAAAACACCATCAGTATCTAACAAAAATACCATGAGTATCCAACAAAAATACCATCAGTATCCAACAAAAATACCATCAGTATCTAATAAAAATACCATCAGTATCTAACAAAAACACAATCAGTATCCAACAAAAATACCATCAGTATCCAACAAAAATACCATCAGTATCTAATAAAAATACCATGAGTATCTAACAAAAACACAATCAGTATCCAACAAAAATACCATCAGTATCTAATAAAAACACCATCAGTATCTAATAAAAATACCATCAGTATCCAACAAAAATACCATGAGTATCCAACAAAAATACCATGAGTATCCACCAAAATACCTTCAGTATCTAATAAAAAAACCCATCAGTATCTTATAAAAATACCATCAGTATCTAATACAAATATCATCAGTATCTAGTAAAAATACCATCAGTATCTAAAAACAAAAAATACTAAGGGTAGAATTTTATGACATGTATAGGGTATAGGTTCGACCCAAAGTCATCTGGCAATGTTATGCTTGCAAATTTCGTTACAAAATTTTGGTAAATAAAAATTTGAATATGCTAATAAAGTAGTAGTTTGATGTCTTTTGCGGTAAATTTAGTAAAAACTAAGAAAAAGTATATGACATATTGAAGGGAAAGGAAATGAAAATGCCAATTCACATTCAGTGGGTACATGCAAGTTGTAGTAGATCACCAGTACCACAACATGTTGTAAACCACCGTCGTCCCAGTTTTCATACCCGATGTTGTCTTGCCATGTTGTTTTAGTGGTCTCCCACTTAATGATTGTCTGTTTTCTCCAAGTACACTTTCCTTCACCTAAACAACCTAAGTGCGCTAGACTTTTTATGATTCTTCTTGGATTTTATATGTAACCGATTAAATTATACGATTTTAATTCAAACACATAAAAACCAAAGGGTCTCAGAGAAAAGTAGTGAAAAATATAAGACTTGTCACGTCTCGTGTTTAACACAATTCAAGAGTATGGGGAGAGTTGTTAGATCCGGGTACTATAAAGTGATCCCGCATTTTCGGTCAGGTGAAAGCTTGGTTTTTACTATTAATACAGGCTTGAAGTTTAGGACCTTGTTTTGCAGTTCCAACCTGATTATACTCGTACATAATGTTTAAAAGGTATTACTGAATGTGTTTTGTTCAAAACTTTCAACACGCTCAATGAGATTAATAAAGTATAGTGACTTTAATTTTTCTGTCAGATTGTGGCGTGTATACCGATAAAGACCGACTCTTTCATCGGTAGGGTGACAACAAACGAGCGGGGGGGGGGGGGGGAGGAGCACTCTTGGTTCAAGAGACCCTGTACAAACTATAAATCTTAATAGTGTTTACATGGTATAACCTATCGGTGGGTTGGGGAAGGCACGGCTATTTGCAGAGAAAAGGCTTATTAAATATTAAACTTACATTATTTTTCGACCTTGTTTTACTTCGATTGTCGATGGCTAAGGTTTTGACAAGGGTGGACTTTAACGGTGAAGAGAACCGGAAACCTCAGAGGAAACCATCCAGATGGAATTGTCAACCATGCTCTGTTACACTTACTGGACCAGGGTACAGTCAACTCTTGTTATAACGACATTTGTTCTAAAGAAATATTCACTTAAGGACGAAAATCAGTCGAAACGAACGTATACACTATTGAATGTGACCGTCACAACGAAATATTCGAATTCCGACACCGTCATTGATTTTTTTTTATTACAAAAAGTGAAAAAAATGCCTATATAAATTTACCGTTACAATGACACAGCCAATTGTTACAATGACATAGACCCAAGGCCTGAAATCTGCTGACCAGGTGTTACAATAACATAGCCTCAAGGTCTGAAATCCGCTGACCAGGTGTTACATTGACAAAGCCTCAAGGCCTGAAATCTTCTGACCAAGTGTTATTCCTTATTTTAAAGAGACTAATAATCAATCAGGATTTCTGATCTATCTGTAACTCCCTGATCTACCTGTAACTCCTTTCTGATCTACCTGTAACTCCTTTCTGATCTACCTGTAACTCCTTTCTGATCTACCTGTAACTCCTTTCTGATCTACCTGTAATTCCCTGATACGACCGAGTACGCACAACACGAGGGAGGTTGATTAATCAGGGGGTTGACATGTTTGCGTATAACAAGTTGACATGTTTGCGTATAACAAGTTGACATGTTTGCGTATAGCAAGTTGACATGTTTGCGTATAACAAGTTGACATGTTTGCGTATAACAAGTTGACATGTTTGCGTATAACAAGCTAGCGCTAATTTTGTTCCACATTTATGATAAAAAAAAAACGATAACAAAAGAACCCGTGAGATGCACATTATATATAAAAAAAATGCCGATGACGATTTATAGATGACTGAACGAATACACTGCTTATTAACGGAATATTAAGGAATATTGGCAGCCTTTGAGGGGATGTGTTACTAAATAAATACCTACCATATCAATAAAATATATTTTCTTATTTTAAGCATGTCAGTATGTCTGATGATTCACTTTTTAATTCAAATGATGAAGAAATATACAGTATTTCTATAATGATTACAAGGTGAATTAAAAATTTTGTTTAAATACTTAAATATTGCTAGTTTGATAGGAGAATTTAAAAGAGCAATTAAAAAGTTCAAGAATGGTAAAGCAGTGGTCTTGATAATCTATTTAACGATTTTATGGTATAATGCAAGGATTCATATCTACTCTATATTTTTAATGTCATTTTCAATGCAGGTTGCTTCCCAGACATTTGTTATACCTATTCATATGAAAGGTCCTGTAAATAACGTAGAAAATTACTGATCTATCACCCATCTGAATGCCATGGATTAATTGTTTACTAGGATTTTAAATAATAGACTCGTTAATTTGGCGGAGGATCATCTGGTATTTGTCGAAGCACTGGCTCATTTTAGGAAAAATACGTCCACAACTTATAACATTCTTACATTACATGGATTGATAGCTCGTAATATCAAGGAAACAAAATTGTGTGTGCTTTTGTTGATTTTACAAAAACGTTTGCTTGTATTGTAAGGGATAATTTATGACATAAATTACTTAAGTTAGGAATAAGAGATAAAATATTCAATATTGTATATTCAATGTATGAAAATGTCAGAAGCATAGTGAAATTAAATAATACCTCATTGCAAGAATTTGTATGCGCAACTGGCGTGCGTCAAGGAGTGTGCTAGTCGCCATTTTTTATTTTGCATGTTTATTTATGATGTTGAAGAAGAATTTATTAACAATGGTGTTTACATAGATATGCTACAAATGTTGATGATTTTATACACGGATGGCCAAGTTCTATTTTCTGAGTCAAAAAGTTTCTGCAAAAGGGTCTGAGTGATCTGAGAACATATTCTGACATGTGGCGCCGTAAAGTTAATACAAACATAACAAAAATTATAGTTTTCCATAAGGGAAAAAGAAATAGCATATGATAATGTATTTTTCTATAAAGGTTTGAAGTTACAGGCTAATAAAGTTGTGTTTCTTGGAATTGTTTTATTTTCACATATGTTCAGCAAACTTCAGGTGCACAAGCTTCAAACACATGCTTTGCAATGGATAAATATTTATACAAGTTTGGAAATTCAAAATTTTTTTACACACTAATTGCACCAATTCCTAATTATGGATCAGAAGCCTGGGGATTTATTGAAGGAAATGCTGTTGAACGGTTGCACTTCAATTATTTTAAAAATCTTCCTGGGGTTAATAAATCTACTCAAAATGACTCTGTACATGGAGAATTGGGGAAGGCACCCTTACAGATCAATAGATATTAGTGCGTTCTGAAATATTTGACTAAGCTTATCTTCTCTGATAATATAAATTATACATCTATCATATATAACCTAATGCTTACAGACATAAAAAGTCATCCTGTAAAAATATATTGGGCACGGTTAGCCCGGGATTTGTTATAAAAAAATAACCTTGGTCTGGGGGAGGCGTGGATAAATCAAGCTGTTTGTAGAGCATACATTTTTTTCTTGTTCAAATATGTGGTCAAACAACGTCTTGCTGGTCAGTTTTTTCACTCTTGGCAATCTAGAATCTGAGAATCTTCAAGAGCTAGATTATGTAGAAATTTGTCATCACATTTTAATTAAAGGAATATTTGGATACAGTTACAGTGACAAAAATGAGAAAATCCTTTTAAAAAAAGAATGTCTGCCCATACTCTACATATTGAATCAGGGAGATGGAAGAGACCAGAGCCCTCCCCACTAGATCAAGGACTTGTATGTCTTGCAAAGTCATCGAAGAGTATCTCTTTGTATTAAAATGACAATGTTATTTGCCGCTAATAATGAAGTATATAAACTCTTTTTTTTAAAGGCCCAAGTATGTTGAAATGTTGCTAAGAACGAGTGTGATAAATCCTTTACGTCAAATTACATCTAAGTTTACAAACCAAGACCGAACTGCGATTGTATAATACTTGTTTTGTCAGTGTGGAAACCGCCACAAATATTTCTTTGTAAACTTGAGAATGTTTGAGAAAATAGTTATGACAAGCATGCCATCTTCCCATTCTCTCTCTCTCTCTCTCTCTCTCTCTCTCTCTCTCTCTCTCTCTCTCTCTCTCTCTCTCTCTCTCTCTCTCTCATTACATGTTATGTACAGCCTAACAAGAAAGATAACTTGCACCTACAAAATGCCTTAATCGCTATAACCGCAAACTCGATAGAAATTGGTCGTTTTAATGAGAGTCGACTATATTTAACCCTAGATAGCCGAGATGTATGTGTCTCTGTGTGTGTCGGGGGGTCAGGGCCGTCGCAAGGGGCGGGCGATACGGGCGACCGCCCAGGGCGCCGTTTCGCGGAGTGTGCAGTATTTTTTCCATATTACGGGGGGGGGGGGGCCACAAAAAGGGGCCGCTCGCCCGGGGCGCCGTTTCGTCCAGCGGAAACTTGCGACGGCCCCGGGGTGGGTGGGTGGGTGGATGTCGTTTGTCCACCCACATAATTCGCTTATCAGGACCAATGATTTATATATAATGAAAACAATATAATGTTCACAATTGGACTTATAAATGGCGAATGAAAATGAACTTACGACAACGGGTAGGTGACATATGGACCGTGGAATAGGGCAGACAGAGGAATCGGTTTATTTTTTCGAATCAAATACAAAGAAAAGTGTCCGTCGATATACATTTTATGGTCAACTAAAGAGTACACTCGCTTGCATATCGCAAGTTAAACACAGTGTCAAGTAACGAAGACATTCGCTTGCATATCGAAAGTTAAACACGGTGTAATATGAGTAACCAAGTCTCAACAAAGACCAATGGTTGGCGTGGGAGACATACAGAAATGTGTTTGCTGAAGAACACGTAAATATTCTAAATTTAATTGCAATGAAAATACATAATATATTGGCTTTCTAAGTCAAACTGATGCACATATTTCTACAGGCACAAAATCTGAATGCAACATACACAAAAAAGGTGATGCATGACGGTTTACATTTCCTCCCTCACTAAAGATCAATCACACAAGTCACGCAAATCATGGCCTCGTGTTTGAAATCGGGTTTTGATGTCTACCTAATGACAAACAAAAGCAATTAGCGCTAACGACCGGTCTATTAATTACAACCCACCTTCTTCTGCCATTGTTTAATCCCTAAGATCACTCTTCCTAGGTAACTCTTGGGTAGATATTTTCAACAAGATTACCTGTTCAATAGTTGACTCTTATCGCTAAATTGCAGGTATGCCTAGCGACGCGTACATAGCAACCGTGATTGAGACGGTCGGCGGACCATGTGTAATGTGTATTATAGCCGTAGTAGGTATATAATACACTGGTGTCAAGAGAGAGAGAGAGAGAGAGAGAGAGAGAGAAAGAGAGAGAGAGAGAGAGAGAGAGAGAGAGAGAGAGGCATAAGTTCATGTACAGTATATTAAGTGTATAATTCAGCGTGTTTTACAAAATGACCGAATTAAGCTGCTGCTTTTGGATAAAATTGTGTATTCTCTCTCTCGTGAACAACTTTCACAGTGACGGAAGAAAGTTCTGAGTACACGGAAGCTCAAATTAATAATGGTCCAATATCTAATGGCAGAGTTGCAAGTCTGAATGTTTTGGATTTAAGTCGTGCATCGTGTTTAAACACATGTACGACTGCTTTAAGTTGTTAAGTCGTGTATCGTGTTTAAACACATGTACGACTGCTTTAAGTTGTTAAGTCATGTATTGTGTTTAAACACATGTTCGACTGCTTTAAGTTGTTAAGTCATGTATCGTGTTTAAACACATGTACGACTGCTTTAAGTTGTTAAGTCGTGTATCGTGTTTAAACACATGTACGACTGCTTTAAGTTGTTAAGTCATGTATTGTGTTTAAACACATGTACGACTGCTTTAAGTTGTTAAGTCGTGTATCGTGTTTAAACACACGTATGACTGCTTTAAGTTGTTAAGTCGTGTATCGTGTTTAAACACATGTACGACTGCTTTAAGTTGTACGCGTTTGCGTACTATTTATTTTCGCGATTATTAGCGTGTTATTAATGCCGCCCAAGCAAGCCGCAGGAAGAAGGGCGCATTGATTGCCTTCGTCCATCCATCTGTCCGTCTGCCTCTGCCTAACTGTAAGTCTCAGTCTAAATTTTCCTTTCATATAATATAATGAAGGCTGAACTTGTCAAATGAGTCCACGATACAAAGGAGCCCGTATACTCCCACCCCCTCAATTTGTAAAATTAGAGCCCGTATACATCCACCTCTCTTTTTGTAAAATTAGAGCCCGTATACCCCCACCCCCTCATTTTGTAAAATTAGAGCCCGTATACCCCCAGCCACTCATTTTGTAAGATTAGAGGAACATGTCTAGTACTCGAGGACTTAATGATCATTTTTTAATGATTGTACATGTTTTAGCTTTATCTTTTACTTTATATACCTTCTACATAATTGTAACATCTTTATCTTTTACTTTATATACCTTCTACATAATTGTAACATTTTTATCTTTTACTTTATATACCTTCTACATAATTGTAACATCTTTATCTTTTACTTTATATACCTTCTACATAATTGTAACATCTTTATCTTTTTATATTTTATCTTGATGTACTTCATGTTTGCATTTATTTAGAAGGGTTTATCTTCCAAAAGTTGTTGTGCAATTCTTCATTTTTACATTTGTAGAACTTTACTTTTAGCTACCATCATAATGCCTCTGTTGTGCGGAGGTCCTGTTTACCGCTAATGCATACATACATATTGAGGACTTAATGACGTATTTGCGACAACGGCACTGTCGCAAAATTAGTTTCACACTAAACGCTTCTCGCGACAGTAAAGTCATCATTTTTAATGGTCTCAAATTCTTGTACAAAAGTATACTGTTCCCATTCAAAAACATGTTTAAAATGTTGCCCAGCAATTATGTAAAAATAATTGTATGTTTCAAAAATGTAATATAGCATTGTGACGTCATAAATAGGATCAGAATCTCCGACCAACAATGTATCGTAGATTTTACTGCCACTATACGTCCACCCCTTGTCCAAAGCACCTTGCAGTATCTTCACCGCCATGTCTGGCTTCAATTTTCCAGGACACTTCATCCACCCCTTATTTAATAGACCTCTATGTAGATAACTGACATTTTTTTGCAGAAACAATTTATTTTCTTTCTGTCACGGCAATGACCTTTGACCTTTTGACCCCCACATCGCTAGATTTTTATCTTACTCTAAGTGCAAGGCCGCAAAGTTTGGTTGAGGTATCTCATGTTTATTCTTTCAGTCACAATAACCTTGATCTTTGACCTTCCAATAGGATTCTTTCTTACCACAAGTCCAAGCCATCCACAACATTTGGTACCCGTAGATGATGGAGAATTGAAGTTATTGTGCAGAACAAAATTTTCTTCTTGCGGTCAGTTCCTAGACCCTTGACCATCTGAGCCCGAAATCGATATTGTTCATCCTTACTCCAAATGCAAGACATCCACAAAGCTTGGTAACTGTAGACAGTGGACAACTTGAGTTATTGTACAGAAACCATTTTTCTTCTTTTTGTCACAGTGACCTTGAACTTTGAACCCGAACTCTATAGGGTTCTTCCTTAACCCAAGTGCAATTCATCCACAAAGTTGAGTAACTGTAGATGGTGGAGAATTTAGACTTATTTGCGGAAACCATTACCTCTAAGCCCGAAATCGTAAGGGTACTTCCTTGCCCAAAGTGCAAGCCATCCACAAAGTTTGCTAACTGTATATGGTGGAAAACTCGAATTATTGTGCGGAAATGGAGGGTGTATAAAAACGCAATATATTAAAATATGTGTTAGAATGGGATTTTAAAACGTTTGTTCTATAGCGGAGAGCAACCACAATAATGAGGTTATCCACTCAAGGCGATGCCTTTCTTATTGTTTCTTTAGATTTTTAATGTTTCTATGTTGTGCATGTAAAATGTACATCATTACAACTCCCACCACTATAGTGCAAAGGGGTTGTATAACCAATTCTATCTGTATGAATGGGGGTCCCGGGTGGCCGAGTGGTCTAAGGCGCTCGCCTTTACAGATCACTGACATCTCACCTCTGTCCGCGTGGGTTCGAGCAACGTGGGTATGTGAGAAAGCTTGCCAGTAGCTTCCCTTGGGTCGGTGGTTCTTCCCAGGGTTTTCTCGGGTTCTTCCTCCACCAAATATACTGGCCGCCATGTACAGCCTATCATGTGCTGAAAAATGGCGTTAAACCCATAACAACCAACCAAATCTGTGTGTATGTGTGCATATGAACAATATTACTGAGAACCACTTGATGGAACTCAGTGACGATGGTACGATTATTCTAAGTCACATAAAGACGAAATTACTACATTTTAGGGCTTGCTCGTCAACAACTGCTGGACTATTGTCATAATGAGCAAGTATCAACTGCACACAAGAATATTCCGTTTGGATCCAACTTATATAGTCGAGGGTTCCAGCCTACACAGTGCATACTGCATACCAAACGCATAAATTGTCAACGACGGAAGGTAAACAAACGCCGATGAGACTTCGCAGACACTGAAAAACATAAGTTGAACCAAAAGGAGAGAGAGAGAGAGAGAGAGAGAGAGAGAGAGAGAGAGAGAGAGAGAGAGAGAGATAATACTGTAGCGGAACTCACTCGGCTACACTACCCCGAGTCTCGCTTTCACTGGTTCTTTGGGATAGGTCTATATATTGGAGTGATACCCCGTTGTAACTGTCTGAAGACTGGCACTCCAGAGTGTGCCAGATTTCTACCCCCAGCGGGATACCGTCGTATTCCTGGCTCCTTTTCGACGCCGGGTCGCCAACTAGGTCGTCGACTGGATCGCAGTTTGAGTCGTCGACCGGGTCGTAGTCGGGGTCGCCGACTGAGTCGCAGTCGGGGTCGTCTCTCCTTCTAGATCGACAGAGAGACGAACAAAGACGGAATAAAGAGAAAAGCCGGATCCTCGGTTATAATCTGTATTCCTGAGAAGTCGTAATAACAAAATTCCCGTGCTCTTTAAACAGGCCTTGAAGCTCCTCTATTCCGGTCGACGAAAGACCTTCCTATCCTTTTAGATGTCTTCAGGCTACATCACACCATACCACACCACCATCGCAAGCACAGTTGGCTCGTATATATACCCAACAGGCGGGATCACGTGACCAAAAACTAAGACGCTAGATGGAGCTACAAAACCGACTAACATTTAAAATCAAAACTTGAGCTTTAATGAAACGAAATTACTGTCCATGTGTTTTCTCATTACAATACTATAATGGCATGAAAATCTAATCAGGTCATCTATTGATGCATAAGCAGTAGAGTAGTAGCGGATGTCCATTGAGAGCCAAACCGTGGAGTGGGGGGGGGGGGGGGGGGGGGGTAAATAGGGTCAAAAGATTAAAGAGCCAAACGGGAATATAACATAGGGGCCATCTTGGTTCATATGTTTTGTTACAGTGAAGCAGGAGGTGACAGTCTCCACTTGAACGAAAAAAAACGTATGACGTTAGGTGACTGTTTGTGTAACTAGGTAGCATGTGTTTGTCAGATGTGGGCGTGCCTGCTCTCTAAATGAAATGCTATAGAGCAGTCCTGCGTTAAATAGGGTCGAATGTTTATAGGGACCAACGGGAAATTAACATGGAAAATTATTGGTCGAAAGATTAGCGGGAGAAACGGGAAGTTAACATGAGAAAATTAATGTCGAAAGTTTATTGGGACAAACGGGAAATTAACACGAGGCCGCCATGTTGAAAGGTATATTTTTTAACAATGTAGCATGTGTTTGGGGGTGGGAATGCGAGTGTGCCTGCCTTCTAAATGAAATGCGGTACAGGAGTCCTGTGTTATATAGGGTCTAAAGTTGACAGGGACAAACCGGAGATTAACTTTTTATCGAAAGTTTATAGGGGACAAAGGGTCAAAAGTTTATGGGGACAAACTGCAAATTAACATGCCACCATTTTGAAAGGTATGTTTTTTTAACAGTGTAGCATGAGGCTACGGTCTGCACTCGAACTGAAATGTCGTATGACGACATACGTTTCAAATGAGGAGTCTGCCTATTTTTGCAACATGTTGGTTCTATTTTGGAAGGAAATGTAAGGGATTAGAGTTTGCTGAATCTGGATATGTTCGAATATCCCCTCCCGCTACATTACCTAGTTATGATCTCACAGGGACGGAACCTGCTTTTAGACACGCTCCCGGGATACGAAATCGGATCGATGTCACTTCCTTTCCCATTTTCCCTTTCAATCCTTTTGGTATGTGGAACTTCTCCCTTCATGGGAGAGAACAACCTCTACCATGGATGTCGTGTATGTGTCCGCCTGCATGTAAGAGTGATGAGGTCCGACGACCATCACAAGTTCTGCAGGAAAGGTCATCCTGATTGCACCTCTGTGGCCGCAAGGTCATAGTTCAACGACCTACTCGACCTGTTGATCAACAAACCAAGGGTATTACCTCTGTGGGCCAATCTTCTCTCACAACACAGAGGTACTCAAGTTCACACCAATCCTCTGATTTTCCATCTTCACGCTTGGCTGATCTCAAGCAATCTATCCGCCAGGCAAGTTTTCGAGCAAAGTTTCCGACTGCATCGTACAGGCCCGGCGATGTTCTACATCCAATGTCTATGAAGCAAAGTGCAAAATCTTCTGTGATTGATGCACAACAGGAATCGCGTTAATCCTTACAGACTTTCTCTTGCTGCAGTAGCGGATTTTCTTCTCTTTGAGATCTTGTTCAGCCTCTACAAAGGTCATAGGGCTGCCCTTTCAAACACTCTTAAATTTTCCAAAGGTCAATCCATTGGTTCAGGTCCTCACTTGTCGGATGTTATTAAGTATTTTGAGCTACAGAGCGTCTCGCTCGTTGACACCAAAATGGAACCTTTCATGTGTTTTGTGGGCATTAACAAAATCACCCGTCTCAGTCGCATCTGTGCTGGGGATGATCGAGATAGACTTCTTTTCCCAGTTAGGGCATTTCGATTCTATTTGGCAACTGCTAAAGGGAGAAGGAAAGGTAGGAAAAGGCTTTTACCATCTCTAGATGGATTTTGCTCACCATCAAGACAGCTTATGCATCTCTCACAGAAAGAGACTTATCGTTCATGAGGATAAAATCCCATGAAGTCATGGCTATCACTACTTTCTGGGCATATTCAATCACTCATCTTTAGACTATATTATGAAGGCTGTGTTTTGGCGCTCGCACACAAACTTTTCCTCCTTTTACCTTTGGTCATTAACTAACCTGAGCCAAGGTATTTTCTCTCTGGGTCCGACAGTCTCTTCACAATCAGCGACCCAGGCTACTGCCACGTATAACTGCAGTTGACTGCTTGGACTAGAAGGTGAGTAATTTTCCCACATTTTACTCTTCACAGTCCATCAGCCACCCTCCTTACTGACATTAAAATGTAGTTTTTTGGGGGAGTAAAACTAATTTTAATTATGTAATACTTATCTGTCACTACTGGATGCCCTCAGTGCTGATGGCCACACATCCTGAAAAAGAGTGAGGAAGTGCTATTGCGCACGGGCTGATGACGTAGTTCAGATTGGGTTGATGCAAATGTTCTAAGAAATCTCTAGAACAGGGAGTTGGTGCATCTAGCATGGACAAGGTATTTCATTGCAGAAAGGTAAAGCTTACTAATAGCGGCAGGTTAGTTATTACTGACATTAAAACCTACTTTCATGAAGTATTCAATACTGATGATTCACAAAAGTCCACACACCCAAGTTCTTGCCTCTTCTTTACAAAGTAATGCTTATATTGTATGGTAAAAAGAAAAAGAGTTATCATACACAGCTTTTCAAGATGTGGGTTTTGTATACAAATTGTAGATATTTACAAGTCCTGTCTTCATTTTCATAGTGCAGTTATATTTTCTTAGTCTGCATAGACAAACACAGCTGATACTACATATATCATGTATTATTGGCATACTGATCAATTCTTATAAAAACGTTTGCCAAAGAGCCCCTACTTTTTCAAGTCACCATTTTCAGTCAGAGAGCCCCTACTTTTTCAAGTCAATTTTACAGTTGTCAAATTATTCTGTAGAGGTCAGAAATTCTGTGTATGGAGTTGAATTCTTTGGTTGGTATCCAACACCATTGTAATGTAGCCCATCTGCGTTATTCTGATGGCTAGAAAATAAAATACAGGAGTCCCTCAAAGGGTCTAACACTCTACTAGGCGAAAAGAATTTCCATGAATTCAAGACAAGACCATTTCTACTTTTTAACTGCCGAGTGTTCATGCAATCTCTGATATTCTTCAGCAGTCACAAGATTTTCAAATTAGCTGCTATTGTGGGCATATTGGATGTCAGATTGGCACCATTTTCATTTAGGACCAACTAGACTTCATATGACTTATGAAGGAGTAGCAATAACAAGATTTTCAACATGGTTGCTGTGGCAGCCATATTTGATGTCCGACCGAGCAGCACCATTTTCATTTAGGACCAACTAGACTATATGATGAATATGTGTGTAAAGTTTCATGGCAAAGTAGTTTAGGAGAAGTAGCAATAACAAACTTGTGCCAACAGATTGATGGCTGATAGATGAAAGACCATCCCATAAGCACATCTTGTCTATGACCTGTAAAGCTAATAAAAAAATTACTTCAGAAAGCATTTTTACACAGTTAAATGCCGGTGAGGATATAAGTCAAAGAGGTTTTGAAAACTACCCTTGTTATACAGAAATAGTACATGTTGAGAAGACACAAAATTAACACATTTGCAAATTCATGTTCTCTGAATTATAACCATACTGTTTTATTGTGTTAAAACTGTGAATATAAAGATGAATACAAGAAAACTATATATCTATATCAGTCACTTAAACAGTACTGACAGCTGCATAAAATACATTTAGTACATGTACAATTTATTTCATGTATAATTCTAATTATCAATGCAAATGAACACTAATAGTTTCCTGGTAAAATACAAACACCAATAAAAGTAAACATAAAAGTTTAACTGATTACTTCCATTTTTTTTTCTATCTTTGACTGACACAGTGGATATTGCCATCCATGAAACACTACAGTGCTTCCAACTGAAATATGGTAAAATGAATTGTATATACTATAATGGAGTATTTTATTTTACATTATGCCTGGATATATAATTATACGTTACTGTATATGTACTGTCTGATATCTTAGGTGGATGAGTTGTTTTGGCATGTGGCCAACGAGTTTGTGAGTGTATGTGTACTGTCTGATATCTTGGGTGGATGAGTTGTTTTGGCATGTGGCCAATGAGTTTGTGAGTGTATGTGTACTGTCTGATCTCTTGGGTGAATGAGTTGTTTTGGCATGTGGCCAATGAGTTTGTGAGTGTATGTGTACTGTCTGATCTCTTGGGTGAATGAGTTGTTTTGGCATGTGGCCAATGAGTTTGTGAGTGTATGTGAACTATCTGATATCTTAGGTGGATGAGCTGTTTTGGCATGTGGCCAATGAGTTTGTAAGTATGTGTACTGTCTGATCTCTTAGGTGGAGGAGTTGTTTTGGCATGTGGCCAATGAGTTTGTGAGTGTATGTGAACTATCTGATATCTTAGGTGGTTGAGCTGTTTTGGCATGTGGCCAATGAGTTTGTGAGTCAACTACAGATATGTGAAGACAAAGAGTCCACCCAAGATATCAGACTATACACATACAAAATTAATTTTTATTATATACTCCATTTATAATTAGCATCAGTTACCAGATCTCTTCAAATTACTATTAGGAATAATTAAAAATATTCCAATATATATGCTCTTGTTATTCTTTACTTAATTCCAACTTTCAACTATTGCATATATGACATGCATGAATATATCTGGGATGCTGGATTACATAATAATGTGAAAGTTGTGTGATGTCATAATGACATGTATATATAACAATATTATCCAGTTACCTCCTATATTAATTCTATGGGACAAAACCAGAGTATATAATAAAAGATAATTTGACTTTTACTAGAACAAAGGTTCTACAAAATTCTGTGTCTGACCTGTACACCATTCTTTAATATACCCCCACCCCCAATGTATCTTAGCTGCAAGAATTTGCACACAATAATACTATAACAAAGACTTAACAGAAAAGTGATACATTGACTACACCATGCTTATCTAAGCAAGACAAAAAAAAAAAAAAAAAAAAAAAATGATGATGGGCTAAACTTATACATCCTAATTGATAAAAAGCTATGTCTACAGTGAAAAACTGTCAATAAAAGACCAAAAACTATTCCCTATAGACAGGTGCCCTTTATGTGAAGGAGTTTTCATAAAATTTCTGTAATCAGGACTTTCTGAAAATGTTCTTTTTTGACAGGTGTCCTTTACATAGATGTGGCCCTTAAGGTTGATTTCACTGTAGTATAAAAATATATTTAAAACATGTCAAATATTTTTAAAAATCCACCAAACTTGTTACTGTTTTACAATACTATTGTAAAAAATTTCATAGGGTCAAAGTTAGGAGAAAAAGAAAACTACTGTAAATCTTGGTGACAGAACATTGGAAACTATGGAGAAAACAGCCATGATGTTGATTTAGTAAGAACAGCAGCTTGAAGTTGTACAAGAGACTTCCTTTTTAGCAAGCTATCCTTATATTTAACTTGAAAGTTGAAATCTTTACAATCAATCTAACACTTTAACATTGACCTTAATCTAAGGTGTGGATGGATAGATGGACAAATATGCATATGGACACCCAACTCATCGCTATGTCGAGCTTCAGCCCGGAATCCCACTGAATGAATTGTGAAGGGCATGATAAGCAGATGAGATATAAAACATAATCATATATACAAGAAACATACAAAACAGGATGCTGCCTCTGTGACTTGTTGCAAGAAATGCTATTTCAAACACTGAAGAAACATGCATTACTTTACAATGAACCAAAGGTACAGATATTAATATTGTAAATACATTTTTTTTATTTAAAATAATGTGCTACCTCCGTAATTTTTTGTAAAGAAAAACTGAATTAATGATTCAGCACAAAATAAAGATTAATTCTTAAGATTAGAATGCATCTAGTACTGATCGGCCAAAAGAAAGTGAAAAAATGCCATAAATATCAGCACCAAGTCAATGAGTCATAACGCTGTCTTCTTTATTTTTTTTAAAAAAAAGTCAGAACAAACAATCCAACAGATATTTTGCCTTCCAATGTGTACAATAGGTAGAATTTATCATATGATATTTTGCCTTCCAATGTGTACAATAAGTAGAATTTATCATATGATATTTTGCCTTCCAATGTGTACAATAGGTAGAATTTATCATATGATATTTTGCCTTCCAATGTGTACAATAGGTAGAATTTGCCTTCCAACGTGTACAATAGGTAGAATTTGCCTTCCAATGTGTACAATAGGTAGAATTTATCATGTGATCTTCAGGTTGAGAAAATTTAAGAATATGATTAAGATAGGGTTTATACAGGTTATACTAAGAAATCAGTTATGTATAGCTTCCAGTGGGAAAAAAAAATCAGTGCAAATAGTTTTGCATGTTTTTTCCCCATATATACTGGGAATAAACATCCACACGATGATACAAAATGAATTGGCATTGATCAATGATGGAACCAATAATGCCAGCCAAAAGATAATGACTTCTGAATGGGGTTAAACATTGACTGATGTATGCATTCATCATGGCTTTAAACCTTAAACCAGAGTAAAATATAAACAGATTATAATTTAAACCAATAAAGAAAAATACACATTTTGATATCATCTTTATGACAAAATGGATCACACTTAACCAAGCCAGTTACCAAACTGAGTAAACATTTATTTTCCATTTCTAAACTAATTAGCAAAGTAAAATATCTGATAACACTGGATTAAAACAGAAATTCATTTACTTTAAACTGATTTTCAATAACATGCTTTATTCATAAAATTGCACTTGAATATAGTAGACTCTCGTTAGCTCCAAAGTTAGTTTATACTGTGTAAGTGTTAATTCAAACTCCTGATTGAGGGTACAAATATCTCGTCATGAAAATTCCCTGATTTTTCTTGAAAACTCAAAATACCTCGACTTTTCCCTGACCTCGCAATTTATTATCCTACTGGCTGCCTTTCTGAAATATTCCTCAAATATAAGAGGACTGCGACATGGTCAAACATTGGTTATCTAGAAAAGTTGCATACATGTATAGCTTAGTGCCAAATATTAAGGTAAAAAATGTCACACTTGACAGGTATGTCGCAAATTGTTGTTGCAGTTTGGAATTAAATATTATATCAAAATACTACTGCCCCTACCTTAATATTTTGTGATGTGTTCCTTTGCCCTTCAAGCATGCTTTATCTTTTTGTTGTATGGAATGATAAAGTTCTGAAGGTAATTAAAAGGAAGAGAAGTCAACTGATTTTATTTCTTGATGACTGTGTACAAGTCCTGAACCAAGTTGATTCTGTGAACAACATTTTCCAGCTCTCTCTTTAAATGATACACAACATTTTCTATTATGTTTAAGTCTGGACTTTGAGCTGGCCAACGCATATACCTCAAATGATTTTGATGCTTATAATGCTGGACTATACAAGCCATGTACACAGGCGTGTTATCATCTTGGAAGATGTAGTGATCACTGGCAAATTGTTATGCATTAACAGGCCAAACACTGTCGTCAATTATTTATAAATATTTTTGGGCATTCATGTTTCCATTTATCTTTTGTTTCAACTCCATTATAGCTCACGCAATCTCATATCACCAAACTTAAAATTGGTCTGGGTGGGATGCCAAGACATTGGGGTGTCCATTTCTCTCCTACTTTTTCCAAATCAAAACTATCCGATTCTCCCCCTTTATATTCATCAGTGAAGATGACTTTCCTCCAATAAATGTCAAGTGTAATGGAGCTTACCCCTGCATCATGCAATCCTGTTTCTTACTTTCATTACTTATCTGTATTTTCTTCCTAACTACATGCTGATGATAGCTTTCTTCATATAATTTTCTTTGGAAAATTCTTTTTTTGACAGATCTTGCTCCATTCTAAATAAAATGCCAGTAATATCAAACTTCTATACCCATTTTCTTTAAGAAGAAGAAGAAACTGGCACAAGTCTCACTGGGAGAGGTCAGTCACACCTGACTGACATGGTATACTGTAATAGGGGACAAACAAAGCAAAAGTCCAGCAATTTCATAAAAAATTTAACTTAGCTTTTCTGCAAACTTATTATCAATGTTTTCTGTCTGCTACTTAGTTCTTTGCATTTAGAGACAATATTGTTGCACTCACATCTAACATGGAAGCAGAATACAAATATCCAGAATAAACCAACCATGTATACAGGAGTGTGATAGCTTGCTATTTATAGCACATTTACCCAGATCAGGAGATTTAAAAGTTCTTTCATAGATATGAACATAAACAATGATCATGCATGATGCAACATTGTCCACGTTTTTACCTTCACTTCTGGCACTAAACTGTATATTACCAATGAAAAGTTTAAAAAAATCAATGACGAAAATATCAGTTGATGATAAAATCAGTCCAAAAAAATGAATGGACAAAGATGTTACTTCATACTGTGTTAATTTTATATTTCACAAAACAATTCTAAAACATGGAACCCAAGTGGGTCTCAGTTTTGCTCACCAGGCTAACATCTGCCTGATAGCTAAATGAAGAGCAGTTGGACAAGAAATCAATGCCAGAAGGATGGTTTCTGCAGAAATTTCTTCCAATGCTGCTGATTGCATATGTTATGAAATGAACTGCTTCTATGTTTTGCCAAGATAGTTTGTGTCAAAGCCTGTCAAGCATTTTGTGGATACAATTAAATATTTTTCTATTTTAAGCAACTGGCCACATTTATAGGTGGATCAGCTTCACTCATAAAAGTGTAAAAGACCTTCATTGTAGAACACTTTCTGTCAAATCTGGTCAAATTATAATTTTTAACAAGTTGTTTCAAATTTTTCTATTTTAAGTAATGACAGCCATATTTCATAGCAGATTGTCATCACATGTGCCAGTTTTAAATCCCTTCTGTCAAATATAGTTTAATTCTTTGGGGGTGATTTTATTGGAAGTTGTTTCAAGGTTTTTCTATTTTTACCAATGGTGGCCATATTTGATTGCTGATTGGCATAATTTGCATACAAATGAAAGTTCTTCATTCTAATGCTTTCTGTTAAAATTGGTAAAATTATATGAAGCCATTTTTTTTAGAAGTCTTTTACGGTTTTCCTAAGTTTAGTAACAACAGCCATATTTGATGGTAGATCTGCATTTTTTTGTACAAGCCTGAAAGGTCTTCATGCGAGGATGCTTTCTGTCAAGTTGCGTCAAATTTTATTCAGCATTCTATTTAAAAACCGTTTAAAGGTTTTCTATTTTTAAGAACAGTGGTCATATTTAATGGTGAATTGGTTTCACATCCCCCCCCCACATCTGATTGGTCTTCATGCCAAAATGCTTTCTGTCAAATTTGATCAAATTCTGTTTAATAGTTTTGAAGATTAAGTTGTTTAAAAGTTTTGCTATTTTTTTTTTAACAGTGGCCATATTTGATGGCAGATTGAGAAGAATACTGTGTGCAATAAAAAATTGGAAATCTCAACTGAAGGATACATTTTACGGATCTGATTGGAACTTTGGAAAAATTGAATAATATTGCTTCCAAAACAACTTGCTACCAATAAGGTAAATATTTGACTTTTACAGTTTAGGATGATTTAGAACGTGTAAAATAGGAGCTATACACAGTGTTTCCATTCCCGCCATCTTTCCAGATGAAGTACATCCCAATCAAGATCACCAGACTAGGAAGCACACCGATGTGTAGGAACAGACACTCATGGAAGTTGAAGGTTTCCTCAACAAAGAAGGCGATGGCCAGCGTTATGCAAAACAAAAAACTGGTCTGCAATATTAAACATAGCATGTCAGATGAGAATTTAGCAGAACATCCAAACCTTTTTTCTTCTTCTAAAATTAAACTCATGCAATGTCTTAAAGCGCAAGAAAGACAAAAACTGTAATTTTCACTAAATTTGATGCATATGTAACACTAAGGATTGTAGATTGCTAAGGGAAGCTACTCTTACAAGTATTGATTTTAGTTACTATAATGCACAAACCAAACCTCTGCATTCAGAATCCTAGAGTAATCTGGAAATGATAGTACCAGGTTATATGATAATTCTCAATTGTATGCATATATCTTCTTTTGGTTAATGATCGAGCATTTCCATTTGAACATCTTCAATGATAAGGTGTATTTTCTAAGGGGAAGAATTATTCAAACTGATTAATATCAAATTCACTTGCAAATGCTAATATAGTGAACTGTTGAATATGCTCACTTGATACTACCATTTAGTTTTTTGTATTAGTTCTAGATGGTTATGAGAAAAGTCTTTAGATCTCTCACTGAAAGAATGAATAATTTTAAAAAACCTTAAGATTAGCCTTTCATACTGTATATAGTACAAAACTGTTTATTAGACTTTGTTAATGTGAATCCTTCAAAAGGACTGATGCTCTACTGGTTGAAAAGAATTTGTAGGAATCCATTAGAAGACCATTTCTGATATGATGGTTAGAAAATCTTTGCACTTGTATCAAATATTGTCAAAATAGACTCACATAATAAGTTTTGTTTAATCTATAATTAATATATTTTTTTAAAAATGTGAGTCATCAGACTACTGTTTTTATTCAGGTCCAATCACACGTTGCAAGAGATGTTTCAGTGAAGACCCTATGTTAATGTTACCCTTCATTTAAGAGGAGTAGTGATAATAAGATTTTTTAGATGGCCGGTAGGGTTGCCACGTTGGAGATCAGATCAGTAATATTTTCATTCAAGACCAGCTGCATACTGTCATAGTGTTTTAGTGAAAACCCCATGTCAATACAACCTTCCATTTATAAAAAGTAGCCATAATATTTCCAAGATGGCCACCAAAGCAGCCATTTTAGAAGTTAGATCAGTATCATAATAACATGTAAGACTAACTTCTTTTTGCAAAGAAGTGTTTAAGTGCAAAATCCCATCCTGACACAACCACCCACTCAGGAAAAATAGTCATAACAATATTTTCATGATGGCTGCTGTAGCGGCCATATTGGTAACATTTTTATTCAGGACCAACTAAGTATCCTACGAAGTCTTTTAGTGAAAACCTCATGCCAATATAAACATCAGTTCAGGAGAAGTGGCATTAAGATTTTCAAGATGACCTTCATGGTGGCCAAGGTGTCTGTCAGATCAGAACCATTTTCATTTAGGACCATTGACATGACATAATTAATCTTGAAGTGAAAACCCCATGTTGGTATGACCATCCATGCAATAGTAGTAGCTATAATAAGATTTTCAAGACCGTCACTATATTGGATGTCAGATAGGCACCATTTTCATAAAGGACTATCTACATGTCATATAGACTTTTACTAAAAACTCCATGTTGATATAACCATCCATTCAGAAGTAGTAGCTATAACAAGATTTTCAAGATGGCCAGTCATATAAAGTCTTGTAATGAAAACCCTATGTCAATGTGACCATCAGTTCAGGAGATTTTCATATTGATATTGGAAGGGCACAATTTATATTTAGGACCATTATTCAAAGTTTTATCATTTTTCCTTAAGTACTTTAGGAAAAGAATCAATAATAAACAACTGCTCATGGACAATATACAAAGAATGGATGTAAGACCACAGCAAAAGTTATTCAACCAATAGAGCTACAATATATATACAACCATGCATGGATTTTTCTACCATTTTCCCACTAGATTTGGGAATTGTCATGTGTAAAATGAATTTTTTACACATTGTAATTCACAAACATTTACAAAAACACAATTCTTTTAAATATTTCAATAGCCTAGATTACTTTGCCTCTTTAGATCCCTTGTACATGTATTATAGTAATTTTCTAGGCAAGTTGCATTAGATTTTGTTGGGAGAAATGGATAGCTTTTGGCATTCGGATTGGGGCAAAATTTCCTCCCCAAAACAGCCCCAGAAAAATCCCTAATAGGGTTTAGCACAACAGCACAACTAAATCTTCTTATACATCTTATCAGACCTCTGGATAACACCTTTAATGATTATAATTGTCCAAAACACACATTATATGCCAGAAAATTGAATCACTGAAATCCATGTACATGTATGTGCAATAAATGTAAATCAGATGGATAGAATAATGCTTTAAAATTCATGCAAATAAAAGAACAAAAAAAAAAAAAAAAAAAAAAAACTGATAAGAATCAATACCCTGGACTGATTTTGAAGGAGAAAGATTAAATCGTATGAAATTACCATATATACAGAGAACCTGTATCACTTTATCAAGAATTCTGCAAAATGCTGTTTCACCTGTTTTTCCAACAGATGATCCTAGGGTCATTATCAGGTGCCATTTGTAAAATTTAACATACGAAAAGAGAATAAAATTTGCATGAAAAACCTTTTAACTTAGTAAAATCAGATTTAAAAAGCATTTGGCTGTACTTCATGGCAGATGAAATCTCTCACTCCTCCGTCTCCCAAACTTTACATGAATTTCATGATTTCTGCTGTTGGAAACCTACAGTATCTTGAAACAAATGAGAGCTGCATTAATGTTCAACTTACCACTTTAGAGTTTACAAACTCTTATTGTTATGAAATCCCCCCAAATCTCAAAAGATCTATAAGAATTTCAAGGCAGATTAAATCCTCCAAAATCTCACAAAATTCAGATGAATTTCATGGCAGATGAAATACCCCCAAATCTCACAAAATTTACATGAATTTAATGATTTCTGCTGTCAGAAGCTTATAACATTTTGAAACAAATGAGAGGTGCAATTATAATCAACTTACTGCTTCAGAGTTAACAAACTCTAATTGTTAAGAAATCCCCCCTAAACTCACAAAATGTACATGAATTTTAGGATTTCTGTCTGTCGGAAGCCTTTAGTACAAATGAAAACTGCATTATTATTCAAATTACTGCTTGAGAGTTAACAAATTTTAATTGTTATGCACAAGATAATAAAATGAAATACAGGACTCTTAACATGTCATTTAGTAACAGGAATGCTTTTATGCATGTGCTGGGAGATTTTAGTAACAGGAATGCTTTTATGCATGTGCTGGGAGATTTTAGTAACAGGAATGCTTTTATGCATGTGCTGAGAGATTTTAGTAACAGGAATGCTTTTATGCATGTGCTGGGAGATTTTAGTAACAGGAATGCTTTTATGCATGTGCTGAGAGATTTTAGTAACAGGAATGCTTTCATGCATGTGCTGAGAGATTTTAGTAACAGGAATGCTTTCATGCATCTGCTGAGAGATTTTAGTAACAGGAATGCTTTCATGCATGTGCTGAGAGATTTTAGTAACAGGAATGCTTTTATGCATGTGCTGGGAGATTTTAGTAACAGGAATGCTTTTATGCATGTGCTGAGAGATTTTAGTAACAGGAATGCTTTTATGCATGTGCTGAGAGATTTTAGTAACAGGAATGCTTTTATGCATGTGCTGGGAGATTTTAGTAACAGGAATGCTTTCATGCATGTGCTGAAAGATTTTAGTAACAGGAACGCTTTTATGCATGTGCTGGGAGATTTTCAAACAGATATGTTACCACATTTTACAGACTTCTTATTGCATTTACAGCAAGGTGAATACAAAAGTATTAAAGGAGATCTGGAAAGCTCTTTGTCTCCTCAAAATTATATATTAAGTGTGTAACCACATCAGATAAACTTCTTTTCATTCAGCTCTAATATTATGTTTTATGCCAGATTTAGAAGAGACATATGACCATATTTTTCCTAATTTAAATCCATTCTAAACCTCAGAGAATGTTACATCTGATTGACATCTAAATAAATGCACCAGTTTTACAAGTGGTAATTTGTTTTTTATATGTACATTTCAATAGTTTTGTCAGTCAGACAGATACATTAACAACAGATGTTATCAAGCAAAATAGTTATAACAACAGATATGCTATCAAGCAAAACAGGTATAACAACAGATGTTATCAAGCAAAATAGTTATAACAACAGATATGCTATCAAGCAAAACAGGTATAACAACAGATGTTATCAAGCAAAGTAGTTATAACAACAGATATGCTATCAAGCAAAACAGGTATAACAACAGATGTTATCAAGCAAAATAGTTATAACAGATATGCTATCAAGCAAAACAGGTATAACAACAGATGTTATCAAGCAAAGTAGTTATAACAACAGATATGCTATCAAGCAAAACAGGTATAACAACAGATGTTATCAAGCAAAGTAGTTATAACAACAGATATGCTATCAAGCAAAACAGGTATAACAACAGATGTTATCAAGCAAAATAGTTATAACAACAAATATGCTATCAAGCAAAACAGGTATAACAACAGATGTTATCAAGCAAAATAGTTATAACAACAGATATGCTATCAAGCAAAACAGGTATAACAACAGATGTTATCAAGCAAAATAGTTATAACAACAGATATGCTATCAAGCAAAACAGGTATAACAACAGATGTTATCAAGCAAAATAGTCATAACAACAAATATGTTATCAAGCAAAACAGGTATAACAACAGATGTTATCAAGCAAAGTAGTTATAACAACAGATATGCTATCAAGCAAAATAGATGCAACAACAGATATGCTATCAAGCTAAATAGGTATAACAACAGATGTTATCAAGCAAAATAGTTATAACAACAGATATGCTATCAAGCAAAACAGGTATAACAACAGATGTTATCAAGCAAAATAGTCATAACAACAAATATGTTATCAAGCAAAACAGGTATAACAACAGATGTTATCAAGCAAAATAGTTATAACAACAGATATGCTATCAAGCAAAATAGATGCAACAACAGATATGCTATCAAGCTAAATAGGTATAACAACAAATATGATATCAAGCAAAATAGGTATAACAACAAATATGCTATCAAGTAAAATAGGTACAACAACAGATATGCTATCAAGCAAAATAGGTACAACAACAAATATGCTATCAAGTAAAATAGGTACAACAACAGATATGCTATCAAGCAAAATAGGTACAACAACAAATATGCTATCAAGTAAAATAGGTACAACAACAAATATGCTATCAAGTAAAATAGGTACAACAACAGATATGCTATCAAGCAAAATAGGTACAACAACAGATATGCTATCAAGTAAAATAGGTACAACAACAGATATGCTATCAAGTAAAATAGGTACAACAACAGATATGCTATCAAGTAAAATAGGTACAACAACAAATATGCTATCAAGTAAAATAGGTACAACAACAGATATGCTATCAAGTAAAATAGGTACAACAACAAATATGCTATCAAGTAAAATAGGTACAACAACAGATATGCTATCAAGCAAATTAACCATAAATCCCTCAAAGCCAAAAAGGGGGAGAATTTTCTGAATATAGGAGGAATTTAATGAACAAATAAAGGCAGGGCTTGAAAATATAATGTA
Organism: Margaritifera margaritifera; assembly: GCA_029931535.1. Classification (NCBI taxonomy): domain Eukaryota; kingdom Metazoa; phylum Mollusca; class Bivalvia; order Unionida; family Margaritiferidae; genus Margaritifera; species Margaritifera margaritifera. The sequence continues at coordinate 941,756 of JAQPZY010001183.1, read as the reverse complement.
CAATTTTCACACATCTGATTGATTTTTCAGTGTGATAATTTAGAAATAAGCGTTTAATCCCACAATCCAAGAATAGACTCTGTTACATGCTGGATGAATGTGTCCATTTAATATTAAAACCACGAGAAAAACTGCTGATTTTCATTATGTCATAATGACATCATCTGTGGTGTCAATGAATGCACTCACATGGGCAAACTGTATACATATGTGAGAATAACAGAATCCTTCGTATGCATTGGCATAGGATAGGAAAATTCCACCCGAGGGTCAAAGCCTTGTGTCTGATGCAAAATTTTGATCCCAAGGGTGGAATTTTCCTATCCTACACTGAAGCATAATGACGGATTCTTTTTCTCACATTCCTGAATGAAAAATGAGGGTCAAAGTCCAAATGGTGTATTGTGAATACTGATGTAACTTTCAAACAGCAAAACACTCATTGAAACATTCCTCACCCTACAACAGAGCGTAAACAGTTAGGTTTACACTTTAAGTGTAAACTTTAAATGAAGTTTAAACACATTTGACCTTTCAAAGAACAGAAGTTGAAATGGCTATGGTAATGGCAATATACAGCATCTGAATTGTATACTGTAGATAGCTTGTGCAATGATATAAATGTGAACAGGTAAAAAAATAAAGTCCACTCTTATCCGTAAGAATAATTGACACAGACAAAAAATAATGAAATAGTCCTCAATTCAATTTTGGTCTTGAACTGATTTACCCTTCAGAAATCATAATGAGAAAATGAATTTTTAAAAAAATGGATTTAAAAAAAATAACAATTACAACAATGGCCTTTTCGACTTGATATTGGACTAAAGACACCATACAAGTAGCTAGGTCATTTAGTGTGAAATGGCATGTTTGCAGGACAATTAACTTCAACCACTGCTTGTTTTAGTACGTAAATGTGTTGCAATTTTTGTGTATCTTGATTATTGTGAAAGAATATTCCAGTAATGATGGAAAGTGGGAAGTTTTTGCTACTTTGTGTGCACTATGCTCGCAGTAGAAGGTCAAAATAGTCCACGAGTCAGGATAAAGGTCACATGTGAGGTAGGATAGAGTTATCCACCACTGGTGTTCTACACTGGAAAACACAATCATACACATAAAGGAATGTGAGTAATAGGTTCCAGCATCAATCAGCAATTAAGAACACATGTTCTGGTAATATCCAAATATACCATTTTGTGCAAATTCTAAACTAGAGTTGGAAGCCATATCCCAAGATTTAGCTTTATTAGCTCTTTGAAGGATGCAGTTACAGATTAATGTTATTCAAACACAGGTCTTTGAAGAATGCCTAAAATAAAAATTCTAGCACGACTTTCATTTTTTTGATATACCATGGGACAACTGGCTCCTGTTAGCAAAAAAAGAGCCTTTTAATATATTCACTGAAGCAAGAAAAAAGGTCACTGCAACTCAATTCTCTTGCATGTAAATATTTTCTCAAAAAAATAAGTGCTAATCAAATATTATAACTGTACAAGTAAAAATGAAAGAGAATCTCAGCTAAATACTAAATACAAGTCCCTTAATGGGGCTGACACTCTACTGGTTGAGAAAAAATATTCCAGGAATCCACAACAAGTCTGTTTGGTCTGCCCTTTTATTTTTTTTAACTGCTAAGTATTGAAACCATCTCAGATGTTCTTGAGAAACTTGAACATGCCAAATTTGGTAACAAAATTATTTTCCTGTATGTTCACAAGTGCAGTACAAAATCCTTTGTCATGACCTTAGACCCTGAACATGATTTCATGGATAGAAGATCACTGAATACATATCAGATAATGTGAACATATACCCACATCTAAAGTTTCCATAATCAGAAGTTATTGAACTGGCATCATTGAAGGCATTCTTCATATGTATCCACAAACTGGGTTTGATAAAAATCAATTCATATTTGTTTGTGTTGTCATGCTCAAAGCCATTACAGATAAAAACCCCGAGTCACAACTTTTGACCTTGAAACCAATGTCAGAGTGCTGACTATCAACTTATTCAAATGATGGGGTTCCAACAGACACCGGAAGCTGCTGATTTTTTGCTATTTATTTGCACTGGAATCATATTACACTAGAAAGGATTCATCCAATTAAGATAAGCATCTTCTTTCATTACATAAAGATTGGACTAAGCATAGAAGACACTTGCTTTTTCTGATTAAGCATCATTAAAAGCACTTGCCTGACACACAATTCAATCTATGTCAAAGAGAACCATAAATGTTCAGTCTCCTTCCTTTCAGGCCTAATGGATCATGATCAGGAGTGGTGATCATTTTCTAATAATTAAGCATGGAAGGCACACACTTGACTTTTGGTTAAATAGAAAAAACAAAATGAAGTTTGAACAAATTCTATAAACTATGCAGTATAGAGGGGACAGCTAGTGGATGCTTACTGATATAATATACTGACGAGACCAATGACAATTGTCATGTCAAACAGTTGGCATACAGTTGACCTAAATACAACAGATAAAAGCACATGATGAAAATAAAATACATGAATACAACATACATTAAACATTTCTTTAAAGTTAGTCTACTTCCTTCAATTCTTTCAGAACGAATCTGTAATTTATTTATAATTTGTAACATTATCTGCATATATACAGTATTATAAAATAGGCCTGCAGTATCTTCAGCCCAGGGCTTTGCCAACACCACATCCTCTTCTTAATGTTGATTATTTTTATTATTGATTATAGTTTGTATTATAAAACCTCAGGTTTGCTTATTTTCCTTATTATTTTGTCAGCTGGCAACTTGCACTTTCCCATGCTTCTTTTTAGAACATTTTTAATACATTTTTTTTATCAGCTAAGTAATTAAGATATGTTCATGTTATTGAAAGAACTATGAACATCTTGCAGTGATTCAATATAAATGTGAATTAACCTGATGATTCTGTATGATAACTGTGTGAAACTTGCCAAAAATTCAGCAAGCCCAAAGGACCAGTAACCTGAAAATACTGCTGGTCCTGTCCATAACCAATTGGTCCTATATTTCATAATACAAGAAGAAAAGACATTGTCAGTCACTCAATGCCAAATGCAAATAGACATGAATATCAGCATTTAATAAGGTTATTTATATAATGAAACAGGGAAAATAGAGAAAAACACAAAATAAGATATTTATATCACATGTCAGCTTTATTAAATTTTATTAAATTCTGCATAACATGGCCACTATCTACTGACCAGGACAATGATACTGACATTGAAGACCAGTCTGAATCATGGTCAGAATAAGACTTAAGATTCTCATATATTGCCTTGTCATCAATGGCAGTATCAGACCCAGCCTCCAAAAATGAGGCCCTGAAGTTCAAAGTAAAACCGCTCATGAAATTAGGTATGTGGAAAGATGAGTTCCAGTAGTGGATTGCTGGAACTGGATCAAATGCATCTACATCATCAGATTATCACGGTCTTAGCATGCATCCTGTTTCCATATTCCAAGCGAATTCTGTAACCCAACTATTTTTAAAACATTGTTTTGTTTGATAGTAAATGGTGGTATTGACACTTTTCAGTACGCAATTGGTCATGAAACATTTGCGATATGTAACTGGTTCTGTATGAAAATGATGCAGATCTGATCACCATCATGTCAGTGCTTTGATGAAGGAGTTTTAAAACCAGACATGCTTGACCTTGGGATAAAGTCAAAGGTCACTGCTTGCATTTTTTTTTACTTTGTAGAATTTATGAACGCAGTGACTTTTATATATACACATTAATCTTGACTAGATTTTGTATTTGGTTGCATTCCCAGAGACATTTTTGATAAACTTGATTCAGGTAAAAAAGAAATATTAAAGGTCTGATGGGCTAGTGCTGCTGATATATGACAGCTCCACAGCAAAAAAAATTGGTCCTGGACCTCAGACCACCATAATTTTCAGTCCCTATCATGGATTAAGCCTTGCAGAACACCTGACATAACTATTAGTGGGTCCAAGATTCAACCTTCAACTACAACTTTTTGTGTTAACTACAACTATCTGTGTTCTGTTGTTCACAAAAGAACGTATCCAGGTATTTGTTTTTGGTCTAGACCTAATCTGAGTAATTTGAAAATAAGATGATTATGGTAAAATTTTATCAACAGTTTCACTTTTCCATCATTATTACATCTGTTTGTTTACCTGAATCAAGTTTATCAAAAATGTCTTGAGTGAAGTCTATTAATTCAGATTCACAACTATGGTTACTGTAAAAGCCATGCTGAAGAGGGTACAATAACTTAGGAAGGAACTTCAACCAAATCTATTCTCTGCTTTACAAAGTGAACTAAAACTTACAAGGATCTGTGAGATGAAAAATGCATTCTTGTTCTCATCACTTCTCCAACTTGGGGCATACCAAGCCTCGATGGAATTGCCAAATAATAGGGCTCCAATGCTCCGCATCAGCACCACATCCATCTTCTCCATATTCTAAAAATTTTTTTAAAAAAAATTATCCTCACGAGTTGAAAAACTCTTCAAATCTAATCAGGTTCTTAACCTATTTGTTCAAGGATTAAATTTATTTTTTTATTTAGAAGAATCCAACATTCATAGATTTTATTCAAATCCTTCATCTCCACTGAATGTTTGGTACAAATATGATGAATACCGTGAAAACAATCAAACAAATAATGAATCTCAATTTAAGGAAGAAATCATGAAGTGCTGTTTGTTTTACTTGTGATTTTAAGTAAACAATAAAGACCATGACCTTGTGGCACATTCTGTGATGACGGATCTGGGTATACTCTGTTCTATATTTTATTATAAGCAAACAGCATTGAGCGTGATCTAGTGGCGCATTATGTGATAACAGCTGTGGGTCTACTCTGTTCTACATATTATTTCAAGCAAAGTGTGTACAGAAGTGTGTACAGCCTGATCTAGCAGCACATGTAATGACAGATTGAGGTCTACTGTGTCTGTTCTACACATGATTACGAGTAAACAGCATACAGCCTGATCAGGTGGCACATTATGCGATGACAGATCTGGGTGTACTCTGTACTATATATGATTTCAAGCAAACAAGCTACAGTCTGATCTAGTGGCACATTATGCAATGACAGATCTGGGTCTACTCTGTTCTGCATATGATTTCAAGCAATGAGCGTAGTCTGATTAAGTGGCACATTATGTGATGGCAGAGCTGGTTTTTCATTGTTTGTTCTTAATATGATTTCAGGCAAACATAACAGAGCCAAATCTAGTGGAACATCATGTGATGACAGATCTGGGTCTTTTCTGTTTGTTCTACATATGATTACAAGCAAACAGCATACAGACTGATCTAGTGGCACATTATGTTATGAAAAATCAGATTCTACTCTGTTCTATATATGATTTCAAGCAAACAGCATAGAGCTGTATCTAGTGACACATTATGTATGACAGATCAGGGTCTACTCTGTTCTGCATATGATTACAAGCAAACAGCATAGAGCCTGATCTAGTGGCACATTATGTGATAATATACATGATTAGAAGCAAAGAGTACTGAGCCTGATCTAGTGGCACATTATGCGATGACAGAGCAGGCATAATAAGTTCTGCATATGATTACTAGCAAATAGCACAGAAACTGATCTAATGGCACTTTATGTGATGACAGATCTGGGTCTACTCTGTTATATAGATGATTACAAGCAAAGAGCATAGAGCCTGATCTAGTGGCACATTAGGTAATGACAGATCTGGGTCTATGATGTTCTGCATATCATTAAGCAAATAGCATACAGCCTGATCTAGTCACACATTACGTGATGACAGATCTGGGTCTATTTTATTCTATACATGACTTCACGCAAGAAGGATCAAGCCTGTTCTATATATGATTTCAAGCAAGAGCAGAGTCCCTGATCTAATGGCAGGGTCCTGTGCGGCTAAGTGCTCCAAGGTGCTCACCTTTACAGATCACTCACACATCTCACCCGAGTTTGAGTTTCTGCTTGACCAATGTGGGTATGTGAAAAAGCTTGCCAGTAGCTTCTCAAGGGTCAGTGGTTCTACCCAGGTTTTTTCTCTATCAAATATACTGTCTGCCATGTATAGCCTATCATGTGCTGAAAAATGGCATCAAACTCCACAAAACCAAATCTGATCTAATGGCACATTATGTGATAACAGATGTTCTGCATAAGATTGCAAGCAAACAGGACTGAGTCTAATCCGATGGCACATTATGGGATAACAGATCATGGTATACCCTGTTTTAAATATCATTACAAACAGCATAGAGCCTGATCAAGAGGCACATTATGTGACGATGGATCTGTGTATACTCTGTTCTACAGATTACAAACAGCACAGAGCCTGATGTAGCTGCACATTATGTGATGACAGATCTGTGTCTATACTGTTCAAATGTGGATGCACATTATAATGGTTTAATATGATACCTTAAATGGAATCATCACTCTTGGGAAAGCCATGCAGCTCAACCCTGAGAAGAAAAGAATCAGGAAGTAGATTCGGAGAATGATGCTGACAGGTCCCTTCTGTTCCCGTCCTCCAACAGCATACCGTCCTCGCACAAGATAGCAAATACTGTTGCCTAGCAACAGCAGGAAACCAAGCAGGTCAAACCACACATTCTACAAAAAAAAGGACACTGATCATATTTCTCAATATGAATCAAATGCACACAACTCTTTCTGAAGACAATACAGAATATCTGAGGTTGTGTTAATGAAAAATTGTGTGTCCTGGATGTGAAATACATCAATTTGGATGGAAAAAGACCCCACCCAGCATCCACGTGACACAAAAAGTGGTAGCAGAATGCAACAAGATGTCAAGTTGCATAAAAAATTTGACATAGTTTTGTTCACTGTAATTCTCTTTAATTTAAAAGTGGGAAATGTTTACAAGTGACCAATATAAAAATGATACCCAAGTTCTTATTTCAATGTTTATATACAACATTTTTACTAGGTCCTGCTTAATGCACCTCCCATGGTAAGTGCACCACTAAGAGTATGTCTGTAGTGTTGATGTAAATATTGGTCCCTGTAATAATCTGGTTTCCAATTGTTAACTAGCAACATTTACTGTATATACTCACTTATAAGTCAAGTCCAACTGCAAAATGCAGACCCAGATCTGCCATTGTACAATGTGCCAGCAGATCTGGATCTATGCAGTTTGTTGGGAGCAATCAGTAGAACAAACTGATTGTCTGTTGTTTGTTCTACTGATTGCTCCCAACAAACTGCATAGATCCAGATCTGCTGGTACATTATACAATGGCAGATTTGGGTCTGCAGTTTGCAGTTGCACTCAACTTATAAGTGAGTATATACTATAGTTTGAGAGCCTATTGTATGCAGAGGTCAGAAGCTAGACCTCTGTACCCCATGTGGTCATATTTAAACTAAACAGCATGGTACATGCATCCTGAATTCTAGGGAAAGTTGTTCTGCAGTGTACATGACATATCCTGTGTTACAATCAATCAACAAGCTATATGTCAAAATTAAACTGAGAGCCTGCGACAATCACAGGCTCCCACAACAGGAAGAAGTCACTTCTCCCGAAAGACAGAACAGAGTGATGCAAAAAAACTTTAGGGAGACTTTGATAAATTTTTATCATAATACCAAAAAAGCAACATATTGTATAATAATAATAATAATAATAATAACTAATAATAATATTAGCTGCTATTGCTGTGGTGTAATATTATTATTTTTCGATTATTAGACTAGATAGAGAACAGTTTCTTTTTTCTTTATGCTATATTTAAGACTAAAAATACAATGTGCTATATTTAAGACTAAAAATACAATGTTACTGTATATTATTTTAAGCAATGAACAATGTTTTTCACCAAGAGCAAATGCTTTGTCCAAGTTATTTCCCCTTTGACATTTCCTGAAGAGCTTTAGAAATTTTCATCATTAATACCAGATGCAACATGCACTAGGTATAAGTTAAAACTTGCTAAATACCTTACTCTGTTTCGATGACTGATAATCATTGTATGGTTATGAAAACCTGGTGAAATGGGATGCAAAGTGTTAATGTATCTGACAGATGAGCTAAAATGAATGATTGCAAATTTGGCATGTTGGACATTTGACATTATTATCCCATGCAATTGTTCAGCCATTATGTTTTCACATTTGTTTAAATACTTTAGAGCAGTGGTTCCCAAACTTTTTTGATCGTGATCCTAAATACCATCTTTTGTGACCCAAAATGCAGTACCAGTATAGGGTCGCGAGGGTCATCGTGACCCTCTGTCGCAACCCGGGTTTGGGAACCACTGCTTCAGAGCTACAAAGAGTAAGACAATAAAAACAGCACTCCCTCAAACCATGTACTTTTGTAACTATACTGAGCGGCAGTGTCAGCATATACCATACCATTACATCATCAAAAATCTTGCCTAAGTCATAATTAAGATAAAAAGTTTGTTACAAAGCTACAGAACTTACCTTTATTATCCCCTTTTAACACTTTTTGGTCAGACTTGACTGGATATATATCACATAAGTATTATATAATTTTGGGGCTAGAGGTCGTCTTGTTGACAATGATTAATTAATTATGAAAAACATTTGAGTGGCATTAAATACTGTTGTTGGGTCAAGTTTCAAAGTATAATTTTCTGAAAAAAAAATATTATATTTATATTAAAATGTTTTTAAGAGAAAACATGTGAGGCAGGGAAATATAATACTAAAACTTAAGCAACAATGAATCCTTAATGGAAAATGATACATTTTCCATGACATCCAATAAAGGTATATAACAATATTAATTATTACAACTAATGATACATCTTCCAGAACATCCAATAAAAGTCTATAACAATATTAATTATTAAAACTAATGATACATCTTCCAGAACATCCAATAAAGGTGTATAACAATATTATTTACTACAACTAATGATACATCTTTCAGGACATCTAATAAAAGTCTATAACAATATTATTTATTACAACTAATGATACATCTTCCTGAACATCCAATAAAGGTGTATAACAATATTATTTATTACAACTAATGATACATCTTCCTGAACATCCAATAGGTGTATAACAATATTATTTATTACAACTAATGATACATCTTCCTGAACATCCAATAGGTGTATAACAATATTATTTATTACAACTAATGATACATCTTCCAGAACATCCAATAGAGGTGTATAACAATATTATTTATTACAACTAATGATACATCTTCCAGAACATCCAACAGAGGTGTATAACAATATTATTTATTACAACTAATGATACATCTTCCTGAACATCCAATAAAAGTCTATAACAATTTTATTTATTACAACTAATGATACATCTTCCAGAACATCCAATAAAGGTGTATAACAATATTATTTACTACAACTAATGATACATCTTCCAGAACATCCAATAGGTGTATAACAATACTATTTATTACAACTAATGATACATCTTCCAGAACATCCAATAAAGGTGTATAACAATATTATTTATTACAACTAATGATACATCTTCCAGAACATCCAATAGGTGTATAACAATACTATTTATTACAACTAATGATACATCTTCCAGAACATCCAATAAAGGTGTATAACAATATTATTTATTACAACTAATATACATCTTCCTGAACATCCAATAAAGGTGTATAACAATATAACAATATTATTTATTACAACTAATGATACATCTTCCAGAACATCCAATAAAGGTGTATAACAATATTATTTACTACAACTAATGATACATCTTTCAGGACATCCAATAAAAGTCTATAATAATATAACAATATTATTTATTACAACTAATGATATATCTTCCAGAACATCCAATAAAGGTGTATAACAATATTATTTATTACAACTAATGATACATCTTTCAGGACATCCAATAGAGGTGTATAACAATATTATTTATTACAACTAATGATACATCTTCCAGAACATCCAATAGAGGTGTATAACAATATTATTTATTACAACTAATGATACATCTTCCAGAACATCCAACAGAGGTGTATAACAATATTATTTATTACAACTAATGATACATCTTCCTGAACATCCAATAAAAGTCTATAGCAATTTTATTTATTACAACTAATGATACATCTTCCAGAACATCCAATAAAGGTGTATAACAATATTATTTACTACAACTAATGATACATCTTCCAGAACATCCAATAGGTGTATAACAATATATTTATTACAACTAATGATACATCTTCCAGAACATCCAATAAAGGTGTATAACAATATTATTTACTACAACTAATGATACATCTTCCAGAACATCCAATAGGTGTATAACAATACTATTTATTACAACTAATGATACATCTTCCAGAACATCCAATAAAGGTGTATAACAATATTATTTATTACAACTAATATACATCTTCCTGAACATCCAATAAAGGTGTATAACAATATAACAATATTATTTATTACAACTAATGATACATCTTCCAGAACATCCAATAAAGGTGTATAACAATATTATTTACTACAACTAATGATACATCTTTCAGGACATCCAATAAAAGTCTATAATAATATAACAATATTATTTATTACAACTAATGATATATCTTCCAGAACATCCAATAAAGGTGTATAACAATATTATTTATTACAACTAATGATACATCTTTCAGGACATCCAATAGAGGTGTATAACAATATTATTTATTACAACTAATGATACATCTTCCAGAACATCCAATAAAGGTGTATAACAATATTATTTATTACAACTAATGATACATCTTCCTGAACATCCAATAGGTGTATAACAATATTATTTATTACAACTAATGATACATCTTCCAGAACATCCAATAAAGGTGTATAACAATATTATTTATTACAACTAATGATACATCTTCCAGAACATCCAATAGAGGTGTATAACAATATTATTTATTACAACTAATGATACATCTTCCAGAACATCCAATAAAGGTGTATAACAATATTATTTATTACAACTAATGATACATCTTCCAGAACATCCAATAGAGGTGTATAACAATATTATTTATTACAACTAATGATACATCTTCCAGAACATCCAATAGAGGTGTATAACAATATTATTTATTACAACTAATGATACATCTTCCAGAACATCCAATAGAGGTGTATAACAATATTATTTATTACAACTAATGATACATCTTCCAGAACATCCAATAGAGGTGTATAACAATATTATTTATTACAACTAATGATACATCTTCCAGAACATCCAATAGAGGTGTATAACAATATTATTTATTACAACTAATGATACATCTTCCAGAACATCCAATAGAGGTGTATAGCAATATTATTTATTACAACTAATGATACATCTTCCAGAACATCCAATAGAGGTGTATAACAATATTATTTATTACAACTAATGATACATCTTCCAGAACATCCAATAGGTGTATAACAATATTATTTATTACAACTAATGATACATCTTCCAGAACATCCAATAGAGGTGTATAACAATATTATTTATTACAACTAATGATACATCTTCCAGAACATCCAATAGAGGTGTATAACAATATTATTTATTACAACTAATGATACATCTTCCAGAACATCCAATAGGTGTATAACAATATTATTTATTACAACTAATGATACATCTTCCAGAACATCCAACAGAGGTGTATAACAATATTATTTATTACAACTAATGATACATCTTCCAGAACATCCAATAGGTGTATAACAATATTATTTATTACAACTAATGATACATCTTCCAGAACATCCAATAGGTGTATAACAATATTATTTATTACAACTAATGATGCCTCTTATGAATGTATTTACATTAAATTTAACAAGTATCAAGTGTCAATGTTAATATTTTATAAACAATGTATGGCAATGGCCAGGATAATTTCAGGACCCCTATCTAAGACGTGTAAAAAAAGCCAGCATGACCGCTACCAATAATACAGACAAGAATGACAATAATGAGGAAACCATGACTAATCTGAATCAACTTTTGTCAGTGCTATTCTCTCTCACATGCACTAACTGTGATACAACAACAATTTCATAGTTAACATTTAGATTTTGTGTTAAAGTTTCAGAGTTCACATTTTTTTTAAAAAGCCATTTAACATATACCAAAATGCATTTGACAGATGAGACATACAGTAGTGTTTCATGAAATCCTTCTTGGGTAAATTTTTCAAGATCTTTCTTTCTTCAATGGCAACACTGAACAAGAGTCCCTCGAAGAGCTGATGCTATACTGGCTGAAAAGAATTTACAGGAATTCAAGATAAGAGCATTTCTTCCATTTACCTGCTGAGTGTTGAAAGTATCTCTGACATTTTTCAGCAATATCAAGATTTTCAGATGCACTGCTGTGGTGGCCATACTGGACGTCAGATTGACACCATTTTCATTTAGGTCCAAGCAGACATCATCATAAGTCTTTTGGTGAAAACCCCGTGTCATTATGATTATCCATTCAGGGGGAGTAGTGATGTGATTTTCAAGATGGCCAGCATGGCAGCCATATTGATATACCATTGGCACCATTATTATTTAGGACTAACTAGGTATCAAAAGAAGTCTATTGGTGAAAACCCCATGTTCATATGGCCATCCATTTGGAAGGAGTAGAGATAACAATATTTTCAAGATGACCACCATGGTGGCCATACTGAGGGCCAGTTTGCATCAGTTTAATTTCGGACTAACTAGATGCCATGTGAACTCTTTTGATGAAAACCCCCATGTCAAAATGACTTTCCTTGTAAGAGAAGTAGCAATAACAAGATTTTCAAACTGGCCACGATGGTGGTTGTATTGAACATCACATTGACACCATCTTAATTTATGACCGACCAGACGTCTTAAGAAGTCTTTTGGTGAAAACTTCATGCTGATATGACTTAGTTTTTTTGGAGTAACAATAAAAAGATGGCTGCCATACTGGAGATCAGATTCGCATCATTTCCATTTAGGACCAACCAGACACCATAAGAAGCCTTCTGAAAGCACAATGTCAATATGACCAGCCATCTAGGAGAAATAGTGATAACAAGAATTTCAAAATGGCCATTGTGGTGGCCATATTGGAGGTCAGATGATTGGCATAATTTTCATTTATAATCAGCTAGACATCATAAGAAGTCTTTAAGTGAAAACACTATATTGATATGGCCCTTCATTCAGGAGAAGTAGCTATAAGATTTTCCTGATGGTTACTGTGGCGGTCATACTGGATGTCAGAGTGGCAACATCTTCATTCAGGACCAACTAGATATCATTAAAAAAAAAAAAAACCTATGCTGATATGACCATCCATTCAGGACGAAAAGTTATAACAAGATTTTCAAGATGGCCACTGTCACAGCCATACTGGATGTGCAAGCAGCACCACATTCATTTAGGACCAAATAGATATCATAAGAAGTCTACTGGTGAAAACCCTGTGCCAATATGACTTTTTGTTCAGTAGTAGTGATAACCTCCTTTTCAAGATGGCTTATGTGGCTCCCATATTGGACACCTGATCGACACCGCTTTCATTTGGGACCAACTCAACATCATAAGAAGTCTTATGGTGAAACCATATGACAATTGATAACAAGATTTTCAAGATGGCAGCTGTGGCAGCCATACTGGACATCAGATCAGCATCATTTTCATTCAGGAAAATCCCATATCAATATGACCTTTTGTTCAAAAGGAGTAGCAATAACAAGATTTTTCAAGCTGGCTGCTGTGGTGGCAATATTGGACATTAGCTCAACACCCTTTTCACTTAGGACCAACCAGACATCATAAGAAGTCATTTAGTGAGAACCCCATGTTGATATGACCATCTTTTCAGGAGAAGCAATAACAAGATTTTCAAGATGGCCACTGTGGTGGCCATATAGGATGTTAGATCGAAACCATTTTCATTTAGGACCAACTAGACATCATAATAAGTCTTCTGATGAAAAGCTCAGGTCAATATGACTCTCCATTCAGGAGGATTAGCAATATCAAGATTTTTATTATGGCTGCTGTGGTGGCCATATTGGATATCATATAGACACCATTTTCACTGGACCATGGGATGAATATATATGTAAAGTTTTATGGCAATCTTCCATGTAGTTATGGAGAAGTGGGGATAACAAACCTGTGCTAAAGGTTGGAAAATGGATGACACACAACAGGTCATCCCATAAGCTCTCCTGGTCTATGACCAGTAAAGCTAAAAACCAATGTTGAGATAAAATGTTTCTTTGACAATACTCACCCATTATAATATATTAGAAGTTTATTGATACCCATTGTGAGGTGTGTATCATGATTTGTACAAAATGTGGCAGAGGTATATTATTTATTCCCAAGTGGCTGACTCTATAGACATAGGATGAGCTTGAATCCCACTGAGGTGTCTGCTAATGTGCATTTGAGCAAGGAACTTGACCTCACTTTGTTCCAGTCAATTAGGCCTGAAATTGGAACCAGCATCTGCTAAGAAGATAACCTGTGATGGACTGGTTCCTCATCCAGGAAGCATCATGTACCTACAGTTGTGTCATGCTGTGGAAACTGGAAAAAATATGACCTTAAGGGCCATCTTAGGTTCAGGAGGACTTAAACAGAAAAGTTAACTTAATACCTTATTCGAAGGTGTTTCCTTGGACTGCCAAAAACCCTGGAAAACCACAAGAAGGAGAACCAAAATTCCCTGCAAAAAAATTAAGAAATATACATCTGTACTTCTTTTATTGAGTCAAATTTTTTTCATGTTTTTATCTTGACAGTCAAAAGATTTTCAATTATTCCATGTGCATTATAAATATCACGAGAGCAAAATGTAAACTTGTATTTCACATTCAAGAAATATGTTCAATTCACTGCTCTGAGTGTTGACAGTACCTAGCTTCAGAAAATCCAGTTTTTCTGGTCCCGGACTATGAGTTTTACAAGAAATGTTTCCCTAGACTTCTATTCTCAAAATCTTACTGACTACTGTCATGATATTAATTTACTACAAGTGTGATGATTATAAACAAGACAGTATTATAAACCCACTAAATACAAAAGTTAAACCCAAATTTTTTATTTATATATATATCTCATAGTAAAAATATTCACTGCTGCCTTATATGGTAAACATGTGCCCAGAATTGATGAGCTACTTCTGGCTACGACTAAATAAAAATGTTGACAGAACAGTGATCATATCACAAATCTGACATCCAACAATGATTGTACCCCTTTGAACCTGATGCCAGTGCCAGTGAATTGACTGTCTGAGAATGATGATGTTTGGTATTGCTATTTATATACAACAGATCTCTCTAAAGAAAATATCTTTCATCCAATTAAATAAAGAGAATCTGAATACATCCAAAGACTTCAACTGCAAGGTAAAAAAGAGAATATTGAAATGGACTGTAAGGGATTGCTAGTTGCTGCTGTTAGTATGAGAGAATGAATCAAAACTAACCTTTGATACAATGTATCAATGAACAACTTCTCTTTCAAGCAAACTGTGCACTTTTATCCACTCTGAATAACATTGTTTTATCCTGCACTTGGAATTTAATGAAACAGAAGTGACTCCAAAATGAATAGTAACCTTTTTATCAGGTATTATCCAAGACCGATGGGCCACAATACCCTGGCAACAATTCTGATGCACACTGCACATTTCAAATTTACCTGCCACTATGACAGCAACATCGAATAAGGACAATCACAACTACCACCTTTGACGGAATTTTTGTGACTCATCTTTTCATATTTGTAGCTTCAATTTTCATTGATGCATTGCATCATTTTTTTCCTAATACCAATATTTGACTCTATTTCTTTGGCAATATGACATTCCATCTTCTTTAACAAACTTAGCTTAGTTCACAGCTGAATGA
The DNA here is from genome assembly GCA_029931535.1 of Margaritifera margaritifera. Classification (NCBI taxonomy): domain Eukaryota; kingdom Metazoa; phylum Mollusca; class Bivalvia; order Unionida; family Margaritiferidae; genus Margaritifera; species Margaritifera margaritifera. The sequence goes on along the minus strand of JAQPZY010001183.1, from coordinate 925,827 downwards.
GAATCAGTCAATGTATGCATGAGAAACCATAGCAGTAAAGTAGCATGTATTACTTTGCTGAGCTCAGGTTTCATTCATACAACGAACAACATAAAAAATGTTCAATAAAACTTTGTAATAATATTCTGCTTCAACTGTGTTATTCCTACAACTTAACAGAATGAATAATATCCTTATTTTTAAGTATATAATAAAAAGGTTATTGACTGAGTTAAAAAAAATATTGGGCCCTCGTTCATGGGGCGTAAAATGTCCTCACAAGCCTGGCATTCTGAGCCACATGACTTGGGCCCAATATTTTTCAATACTCAGTTAATAACCCATATATATTATTCATTGGCAATATGCTTTGTGAATCAATGATGGTGTCAAGTTTATTGGTTACAATATCTTCAGTAACATTTTGATCCTGTTCAAAGCTGAATGTTAACCTTTATGAATTGATATATCTCCAAGCTCTACATACCTATCACAGTTGTCAGTCAATTGATTTTTATTTAAAATTTACTGAAGCACCACCCACTCTCAAGCCAGACAATGTATGATTTATTATGCAATGGAGTCTCAGGTGCTTAGCTCATCTAAGTATAAAGTGGCACGGCTCATTGATGGACTGCTTGTACTATATAACATAGACAAATTTAAACAATAATAACTGTACCATCTTTTACTCAGTTTTCATGAAATTTATAACAGGAACCAATAAATACCCTCTAAGATGGTTGTACAATTTTCCAAAGAAAATCTTTGACTTTATAGAAAATGCTATGCTAATTAATAGGCATGATTACCTCTTATTTTGTGGATTCATCAATTACAAGTCAAAGTTGACAAAACATGCATTGTATGTCTCTGTGCAGGTTTCATGACTGAACACTTATAAATACAAGTCCAGGCTCTATATGTTGAGTCAATGAACAGAGCACTGCTGTAAAACGTGATCTTGACCCCAAGGTCACAAGTCTGAACGAGTGTGTTACAAAATTAATTTTCTTAGCTTTATAATGATTCCATAATGTATAAAACAAATCCGTCAAGGGGTTTAGGAAATGTAAATAAATGAAGAAAAAAAAAACCTTTCAAAGATAACACTTAATGCAAATTTTCTATAAAAGTGACATTGACCTGAATCAATGTAGCTAAAATCTGCATTACAGAATCAATTGTCTTAACTTCATAATGATTCATCTCAAGCATGAAGAAAATCCATCAAGGGGTTTAGGAAACATATGCAAATAAAAAACTTTCACCAAGACCTCAAGGTAAATTTTCTATGACTCTAACCTTGACCGCAAGGTTAAAGTGGCAAGTGAGCATGTCACCAAATGAATTGTCTTGGTTTTATAATGATTCATCCCAAGTATGAATAAAATCCACCAAAGGGTCTAGGAAATATAAGCAAATAAAAACATACTTTAACCAAAACCTTAATGCAAATTTTCTTTGACTTTGAGTGTGTTGTAGTATGAACTCAGTTAGCATCATAACGATTCATTCCAAGTATAAAGAAAATTAATAAAGGAGTTTTGGAAATACAAGAAATGAAAAAACATCGACCAAAACGTTAGCACAATTTTCTATGACTGTGACCCCCAGGTAAAGGAAGTAAGTTGTAGAATTAATTGCCTTAATTAATTAAGAAGTAAGTTGTAGAATTAATTGCCTTAATTAATTAAGAAGTAAGTTGTAGAATTAATTGCCTTAGCTTCATAATGATTCATGCCAAGTATGATAATAATCTTGGGGTTTAGGAAATAAACACAAAATGAAATTTTTTAACCCAAACCATAACAAATATTGATGCCAACAATGCCTTTGCAAAGTGACTGTTATGTCTTGATTCCCACTAATGTGGGCTCGACTTAATTGCAATAATACATTTATCCAGCAAATTTGCTTATTCCAAATAGGAAAACCTAACCACTGTCTTTAAATTTTACTATTTCTTATGCTTTTAAATAATCTGAATCACAGAGCAACTTAAACACCTGTGGGAAGTACACTATATCATGACATTCTAAATACTGACCTCTTCCTTACTTCTTCCTATTTTTCCATCACTTTCCCTATTGTGTGAGGAGGGAGAAATCAGTGTTGCATTTAGGACTTTGCAAAACAGGGGAGCTCCCATCCATCTTCCAAAACTGAGAGAGCATTAAAGATTTAATGCTGATACACTGACTAAAATACAAACTTATCAATTATGTTTTGGTATCAAAAGCTGTTTTGAAATGAATGCAGTTATATCAGCCCAAGCAAAGAAATCAGAAATCTGCCACACTACATACAGGTATTCTGAAAATATACTAACATGGCATGGAAGAATGTACCGGTACTGTGCTAAGATTGCAATTGAAGAATCCCTCTAGGGCAAAGCTACAGTCAGCTACCAGCAGTTAGAATTCTGCTTCCAGAACCTCAGTTTCTGTCCTGGACTCTCAGTTTTCTTCATAATATTTCAATATTATATAATGGACCCTCAGGATTTTGGATAAATGTGGCCTTGGGCTTCCATTTAAAAATCCTACAGAGAACTCTGCACAAAGCACATGTGCAAACCTGCTACAGTATTACTTCCACTTTTCATCAAATCAAAATTATCATCAATGAATTAGGCAATTGTTCTCTTTTAATTTTTTATGCATTGGGGAAGTGTTTAGTAGTATAGCTATTTTTGCACGACTTCTCCTGCCCTTCATGTATATTTTTGCAGAAGCAAGTTACAGAAATGTGTTAACTGTGCATGGTCGGCCTGTAACAGAGAAGTCTTTTTGAACAAAAACTTGTCGGTGCCAAGAGATTCTGGTCATAAAAAGTAGGTGGCCGCTAGTCAGTTTTAAGAGGGGACCACTCTATTATATATTCTAAACTCGCTGGTCTGGAAAATTAGTTGGCATTTTCAAATTTTCCATTCCTTGAAGTAACAAGTGGGTTTGACTGACTCTAGCCATAGGAATGAAAAACAATATATAGAATAAGATAAAAATTCAGGACATATTTATTCAAGATCTGTTCATAATTACTTTAACATGATGATTTGTAAAAGGAATAGAAATATTCTCCTTGCAATTTAATAGCTCAATCTTTAAAACACAGAAATATAATTCCAAACATATCTCCACTATTTGAAATTTGGTCTCATAAATTCCTATTTCATACATTGATTCAGCCTGTTTGTAAAGAGTTATGTGGACAAAATATTTACTTTGAAATAATTTGTTACATCTTACGTCCAAATTTCTAAAGCAGAAATTCATAGATAAAGTTGTCTGCTTATGTAGTGAGCAATTTGTAATCCAAACTTTATGACCTAAGATATTTTATCAAAATTTCAAAGATGAAACTTCCTTTTCAAATTTTTTTTATATATTACCTCTCTCATTCTTATGGAGTTTGTACATTTTGGATCTCTCACCACAATCTTTGTCTGATGGGCTCAATATGACATGTCCCAAATTCTGAATGGTCATTTTTGTTTATACACAAGGAATTCTGAATGTCATTTTTGTTTATACACAAGGCTGGCACATGCAAGTATTCTCATAAACAAAGCACGGATTGGTAAGCATTCTAATAAATTGGCCCATCTCAAATGGCCTTGCTTTGGCAACATGACCGTGCAACAGGAATACACACATAATTTTCATACATTAATATGAAATATCATCTATAATGAACTTAACTGAATATATGGATATAATCCCTGACCAACAGTACTGGTATATCAAACTGCTTTATACCAACATTTTAAAAGCCATGTAACTTTTAATGTATGTGTGATATACATGTGTGTGTGTGTATATATATATATATATATATATATATATATATATATATATATATATATATATATATATATATATATATATATATATAATGAAACTATCCCACACACAACCCTGCCTAGATATTAAAAAAAAAAGTTTCATGATGATGCTACTTTATATTTAACTTCTCCATCTTCATGTATGATTTTGAAAATTTTCAAATTACTATTGATTTACCAACAGTCTTGACCAAAGGATTGTCCCCACAACAGCTTCATCCACAGTTCTCCTGGTCAAATACCAGAGTAAGACCTGACCCAACAAGAGGGCACCAAATATGCGGACAAGGTAAGACTCCAAAACTCCACCCGATTCCAGCTGAAAAAGACAATAAAAATTATTAAAAAATAAAACAAATGTAGTTACTCTGAATTTACTATTTTTCATGGAGTTTTAGTTTTAGTGGATTTTGTGCTTGGTACAAAAGCATGAATTTAAAGATCCAATGAACAATAAGCCTTCAATGTAAACAACAGAATCCCTTCCCCAACACATGAATTTAAGCCTTCAATGTAAACAATGAGATCCCTTCACCAACACATGAATTCAAGCATTCAATGTAAACAATGGGATCCCTTCCCAAACACATGAATTTAAGTGTTTAATGTAAACAATGGAATCCCTTCCCCAACACATGAATTTAAGCATTCAATGTAAACAATGGGATCCCTTCCCCAACACATGAATTTAAGCATTCAATGTAAACAATGGGATCCCTTCCCCAACACATGAATTTAAGCATTCAATGTAAACAATGGAATCCCTTCCCCAACACATGAATTTAAGCATTCAATGTAAACAATGGGATCCCTTCCCCAACACATGAATTTAAGCATTCAATGTAAACAATGAGATCCCTTCCCCAACACATGAATTTAAGCATTCAATGTAAACAATGGGATCCCTTCCCCAACACATGAATTTAAGCATTCAATGTAAACAATGAGATCCCTTCCCCAACACATGAATTTAAGCATTCATTGTAAACAATGAGATCCCTTCACCAACACATGAATTTAAGCATTCAATGTAAACAAGGGGATCCCTTCCCAAACACATGAATTTAAGCATCAACAAAAATACAATTTTTCTTAAAACCATACAACTCTATTATCGACTACGAACATGTGACACATCTAAGGCCCAAAAAAAAATAAGTGTTTCAGGTCGGCTGCCCATCCCTGTTTCTCACTGCCAACCCTAGCACTATTTTCACCCATGAAAAACAAAAAAAAAATCACATTACTGAAATTTATTTGTGCACCTAATTGAGATGGTTTTGCCCACTACTATGAAGCACTTGAAATATTATTCGATTTATATATAATGTTTTAAAAAAAAAAAAAATGCCTACCCTAATTTTAAACCAGTGCAATAGGAAACACATATTATTATTATTATTTTTTTTTTTTTTGGGGGGGGGGCCTAATCAACAATTCAGAATGGACTGGACACACTTTATTTCTGTAAATGTTAAAATGTTATATGTAAAACTAAAATGGAATGATACAATTTTTGAATTTACCTTTATTTCCTTTTGGAGGGTTGGGAGTGGGAAACATAAAAAAGTAATAAAGAATATAATGGAAAGTTTTTTTTATAACATCATAAAAAATAATAAAAATAAAACAATAAAAATTGGACTGAAGCATATAGACTTAGTTCTGAGTAAACGTCTATGAAAACAAACTGACCTCACAATATTCGGACATCTGTTCATTCGACACTAAATAACGCATGTTTATGTAGTTAACTGATACAAGAGTTAACAGTCAGGATGAATACCTGAACTTTCATATAATGTTTGTAACGATTAGTAAGTGTTCTCAGTGAAGCCTTAAGTTCTATTTGTGACTCATTATACTGAACGGTGGAAGTTTTTTACGTCGACAATTTTGATGTGTTTTATATTAATTAGTGACAGTATTTTCAGTGAAACCCTAATTTCTTGTGAACGAGTTTTACATATTTCATTGGTTATTTTTTCATTTAGTTTTGATAGCAATAAATTACGTATTTAATATGTAGCAAATTTTATTTATACCCGGACTTTCTCTTTAATATTGTTCTCAAAATTAGTTCACCAACTTCACTTACAGATAGTGAAATCAGTCAACACGGATTCAACTTCAGGTTTAAACCAGATTTCATTTGACAACTACATCCATGATCAGTAAAACACTGAAAGTAACAGATTATTAATATATATTAATAATATTTCACAAAATATAACAGATTTTTAAAAAAATACACCAATCACACAATATAAATATACTTTTAATATTCTAAATAGTGTATTTGAGTATATCTGAGTAAAAAGACGCACCCCAAGTCTCTGCTCTCTTTTGTTTCGCTTTTGAAAAAAAAAAGGAATAAAAAGAAACCAAAAGTAAAAACCTGGCAAAAGCCGCCATGTATGCAATACACCCCACATTATGTACACGGCCGCCTTGTATGCAATAAACCCCAAATTATGTACACGGCCGCCATGTATGCAATACACCCCAAATTATGTACACGACCGCCATGTATGCAATACACCCCAAATTATGTACACGGCCGCCTTGTATGCAATACACCCCAAATTATGTACATAGCCGCCTTGATTATAGAATCTACGGCAAGCATACACGGCCGTAGTTAATATAGCAAACCGTGAAATGCGCACACGGCCACTGTGTACAGTATATATACTATGCCATTAAAGTATCTGGTCTTTGTTTCACTGTAAATATGAACTTTTTATCTGTCCGTTTTAATATGTCGTAATTATCTTATGCTATTGGCGTTTTTTTTTTTTTTAAAAAAAAGCTTGTCTAGAGCTAGAGTACAGTAGTGTTTTTCAAGTTACCCAGACCACCGACGTTAAATCTAGTTTATAGTGTATCTTAACAGAATAAACTTACCAGGCTTCCTGGAAAGAGCGAATAACCTATAGCATAGCTGCCAATAAGCATTGAATCAGCCATCATCCATGATTTTCTGTCTAAGCGGGCGGTAAAAATAAACGCCCCAATTAGTACTGCTGCTCGAATTATGTCATATATATTCGGCATCTTTAATAATATCTCCAACAACTCTTTAAAACAAAACAATGATTCCAACGAAACACACAAAAGACGCTCAAAATCGGCGCGTTGACGGTTTATAATACCCTGCCGCCAAATTTCAAATTTGGTTGTAAAACTCTACAACCATTCTACTGATCATAGTCACAAAAATGCTTGTCTAATACTAATAATTAAACAATATGTGTTGAAGCTCCGCAAATCTCCCGATTCAAATTCGTGTCTCGATCGTGTACTAATATGCTACAGCAATATTTAATTACATTTTTTTAGTTAGACAACATACATTTCGAGATAAGATGATTTCTTTGGTTTTACTTAAATTCTTTACTGTTTAATGTGGGTAATATATTTTTTTAAACAAATTAGCAACCCATGGATCACCTTTATTGTTGGATACGCCAGCTTGATTTGAAGCAAGATTGAATCTTATAATAGGCCTAGTTTTCACTTTCCTATTCGATCTAAACCAAAGACCTCATGTTTTTTCTTTCTGTTTATTTTTGTTCCCTTTTCTGCCTAAATAGGTACCAAATATTACTAGTAAATTGGCCATACAACCACGTTCACAAAGTAATACAATAACGGAAGTGTCTATTCATATGGCTTACTTTTACAAAGACTATTTGCATGGCTGCTGTGTACCCACTGTAGCAAAGGCTATCTGCATGATGACCGAAGAATGTATTTGTGACAAATCTGAAATATTCCGAATGATCTTATATCAAATTAATTCGTAACTTCTCTGTCAACCCTATGGATCATACCTCGCATGTATGTCAATAGTACCATTCAAACCACCTCAGTTATTTATGAAACAAGGATTGACAGAAGTTGTGATTGCATCAAACTATTTTATCATTCACAACTCCTCGGTCAATCCTACAAGCAATCCAATCATAGAAATAGCTGAGGTGGTCCAAATAGATTGGGGTTTCTTTTTTGGCAGTGAAATTTCTGGCAAACAAAATGTATGATTTTTCTGCAAATAACTGTGCCAACATACATTCGAGGCACATTCTTGTCTCACAGAAATAGCCATGGACATTCTGATTGGCATCAAATTTAGTGCCATTTGTCATGGCAGACTTAGAAAAAGGAGACACATCGACTGGAACATCCTCAGTCTTTTCCATCACATACTAGAAAAACCTCAGTGTAAATAATTACCATTTTGAACTGCCCTCAAGGCAATGGTTATTATTGCTTCATAATAACTTCACTGACACCATAGTGACTCAATGATATGTCATCACTAACAGCAATGTAAGCAATTGTTCAGGCTATTTGAACTCAATGATTTTTAAAAATGTTTTTAATTACAGGAATAACTTTAAAAATTAAAAGTGCAGGTATTTAATTAACTGTTGAAACATCATCGAGTGTTATTTCAACACCTATGATTTTTACAAGAATCTGTTCTTCACACATCTAGATGGATGTTTGTCTGCCAAAACCTTGCCAATTTGGAAAGTATCACTACGATTACCTCCGAGTCTCTTTCAGTCAAAAAGTTATTAGACTCCCATTGGAAAGAGACAAGGATGTTCCAAAATGGGAGATATGTTTGACAATTGCATTGATTTTTCGCCATGTTACAACAATTTTGTAATAAGCACAGTAAAAAAATGAATACTAAAGATAAGGAATATTTTATCAAGTAATGATCATGCAATGACTGGTTCATTTAGAAGTATAACACATGGAAATTCCTGTACAAATCAGCCATATTTTGCAAGTCATTGTGGATAATTTTCTGCAAGGTATTATAAATATGACTGGTATTAGATCTTCTTAAATTTGTATTGCTGGAAGGGGTGAAGAAGTAAAAGTATAACAGTACTAATTTGACCTAGAGTGATTTGCAAAAATTACATTAAAGGTAATCAACAGTGAAAATGAGAGTGCGTTTAAATGCATATGATTTTCTGACAGCTTTAATTATTAAATGCAAAAACGTCCATCACATATTAAGTATGCCATCTGGATCAAGCTAGTTATTCATGCTACTAATACACAGCCATGCAAATAGCTTTACGTAAATGATGTACCTACAAGGTGATTGTACAAATGGCCTTCTACAGATCATGTAAACTATGGAATGTCATGCAAATGGTCTTTCCCAATTAAGTAACATGGCAGTTGTGTGAACAGACATGGTCTTTGTTAACCAGCAACCACCTGGCCATAAGGACCATTAGTTTTTAGTCCCATTCACTTCTGCTTCTTGTATCTTACCCATATTGATTGATGACCCAGTGTTATTACCTACATTATGGTTTCAATGGTTGTATTATACATAAGCACAAACTTTTAAAATTTATTATAACTATCTGATTTTTAATAGGGTCTGCACCAGTTCCCACATGACTGTTACTTATTCTTGATTCTGTACAGCATATTTGTTAGTTGCAGAGAACAAATTACCCTACATAAAGTCTTAATTTTGTCCTCTACTAGTCCTAAAAATACAGCAAAAAGTCAAGAATAAGTGATAATCATGTGATAACTAGTTGGATGCAGTAACTGGTGCAGTCCTTCTCCATCATTGTATATTCACATTAATTCTGAAATCTGTGATGTTTTTTTCCTCATATTACTGATTATTGGGTTAAAAGTTCTTGTCTGAAAGTTTCATCATGTCATGCCTGAGAACACTTCATATAGAGGATACCTGCTAAAAAAGGTCAATATTTATTAAACCTTTTTCTTAATGTCACTTTCCTATTCAACCTTTATATAAAGAACACTTGCAAATTTAATACAGGACACATTGTCCATAGAGTGGTTTCGCTGTACTGTTTTCCAACCTGCAATCTTTCCCATTTAATGAAGAGGCTTCTCACCACTCTGAGGTACCTGCAATTAACCTGTCAATCAAATGTCAGTCAAACTCAAACATTTGCCAATACCTATGGATCACTGACTGATAATATCCCTGACAAATGTTGATGTGTGACATAATCAAAGGCATACTGAAAATTTTTCAGACATTCAGGTCTTCTGTCCATCATCTTGCTGACTGTCATTACACTTAATTATATACAAATTAAAATGATCATAAATTGGACATTTTGATTTTTTTTTTTTAATGAAATGTTGATATATACTGAAAATTAATATTAGTTCATACAAAATTAATTGTAAACATAAAAAACCTGTTTTTATGATGTGCTATGCTAATGGGTAAGTGTTGCTATCACTGAGTTTGTGACGGGTCAATTAGCTACTTGCCAACATTTTTAGAAATTTGGGAAATATTCTGTAACATGCAAAAGGAAAAATAAATTCTGCCTTACATTGTTTAATTCTATATTTACAAACAAAGCATCCAAAAATAATTAGTTGTGCTCCTAGCAAAAATGTCCATCAATTAAGAAAAAAGAAAAAAGTTGCACAGCTTTACACATAAGTTTAAATTAGTGTGAAAATGTACAGCTGAAGTACCAAATATGAAGCATCAGCCCTTTATTCATTTTTATTTGCTTACAATAAAAAATAAAGTATTTATATCTGCCAGGCTTATAATTACCCTTTTTACTCTATGTTTCTAGATGCCAAAAAAATAATTATCTTTTTTTTATGTTCAAAAACTTAGAAATAAAGAAAACAATTCCCCAGAAAATTCAGTGTTGGGGTGGGGTGGGGCAAGATCAATGGCTATCTTCTTTTCTGAAGTCAGCCTATTAATCATTAAATCACAATAAAGATGGGATGAAATCATAATCTTTGTAGTCTATATACTTGTGCTTTTTACATCTTTTATGTAAATGTTGTGCTTTCAAATGAGAAAATACTTACATCAGAACAACAGTTTTTACCAATGTCCAAGTTGTCAGAACTGCCATGTATTATCATCTCATTGTGTACAAGATTAGACTGTTTCTGTGTAATCAGTAGATTGATCAGAGACTATCAAAAACTACTGAAGCTTTCATTCCAAAAATCAGATAAATATTGCTTATTTAAATTTCCCCAGTTATAGTCCCGAGACTAGAAAAAGGGACTGCCTGAAGGAATGTGGTGGCATTCCCTCCCAACAGCTCCCCCAATATCATTTCTCAAATCAAAGCATATTATCCCTTTTAAATCTGGTATTACAGTGCAATAACTTTATCTTCGATGAATCCCATTACCTACAAGTTGGCAACACTGCCACGGTAACCAAAGTGGCCCCATCTTTTGCCAATGTTTTTATGGGCAATCTAGAATGGAATCTGCTGAAGTCATTATCTAAGGTTTATAGACAATATGGAACAGTCAGAATTAAACAGATTCCATCAATACTGCAAAAGTTATTTTAAAACCATTAAGTTTACAATGCAATATTTCACTGAAAGAATCACATTCCTTGATACTACGGTATTTTGTGAAAGTAATGAAATATTATTTGATCTACACTGTAAATCTACAGATAAACAATGTTATCTACACTATGATTCCTACCACTCCTTCCATTGCAAGAAGTCAGGTCCATATATAATCAATTATTATGTATTAAATGTAAGTGTGCTAAAGAGTCGGACTTTGAGAAATCTCATCCAAATTGCTACCCTACTCAGACTCCATTGGAAGCTTTAACTAATGTGAGACATAAAATCTGTTCTGATCTACTCAGTCCTATCCAGAAAGTTAATATATCTGGAAGTGTGATATCAACTATCTATACATTTGACAAACTTAACTATTTTGTTCAACATGCAATCTGGTCCCTTTGGCCTATTGTCAGCCTTGCTTTGCCAGACATTTTCTGATCCAGTCCCTTTGACATTGTCAGCCTGACTTTGCCAGACATTTTCCAAAATCCACCCATTTTTGCACAGAGAATTGGCTTTAAATGAAGTAATCATTTAATAAGAGCTAGGTTTTCAAGTAAACACCCTGATTTTATGTGTAAATCATTTGCAAATAAAGTAATGAATTCTGATGCATGTACCATCAATCGCATCTTTTGCATGAAAATTGATAAATCTAAATCTTTAGTAGCAGTTATACAAACCTCCAATACATTTTTAAGTTGAGGTCATTGTACAACATGTAATGTTGTTTATCTACTCACCTGTCACACTTGTGGCAAATAATATGCAAGTGAGACTAAAAGGGAAGTTCAAGCAAGAATAAAAGAATATTTTGTACAGATATCTGCAAGAAGATGGATACCCCAGTCTCTAAACATTTTAACCTACCTATCCACAACATAAACTATGTTCAGTATCAGATCATAGAATTTATTTTATCCGATCCAGAGCTCTCTATTAGCAACATTAGACAGAGAGATAGAGAACATTACTGGATACACAAATTACATACTCTACATCCAGTATGGATCAACATCTCTGTTTAAATGGGAGTCCAGGCATTTTATTGTTATAGTCATATGACTATGTTGTGAACCACCATTATATATGGACTTATGTTATGTATGATGTTTATATAATATCATAAATATTTTAGGAAATTATAAATGTTTCTTCACTTTAATATTTGCTTAAATCTTAATGTTATCAGGAAAAACATGTTTAACTAGTGTTCTTGAATTAGGTTGTTTTGATCAATATGTTTTCTCAATTTGAAGGTCAAGGTTGAATTTTGTTTACAAGTAAAATTCCATTAAGATGACACACATTCTAGAACATTCTGTCATGTGACCAATCTTTATATATGCCATGTTTGGTGGACATTTATTCAGTTTTGACATTACCATCAGTCTTGTAAAGAGCTATTACAGTTGTGAAAATTCATTCCAAATTCTAAGAGAGGAATTATTTTAAATATTCATTGGATTATAACAGTGCTCATAAACTTTTGGATTTTGGATTTTTAATTGATGATTTTGGAATTTAAGTGAACTTATTCAGATATTTTGGAATACTTCATTTTGACATCAGCACATCAAGATTTCTAGTACATCAGGACTTTGGAGACCATTAGCACATCATAACATTCAAGGACACAGCAGTGAATTCGGAACATTCTATATTTAGGACTTGTGATTAGAACAATCATTCTTATTGGATTATTAGGATTTCAAAACACATTACTGTAAGTGGCTTTTTGATTTTTCATTTTAATTATCTAGTAATAAATTGCTTGTTGATTTTTACTTGATTTGTTGGTTTCACTTTCTTTCTGTTACATTTTTCTTAGACCATAGAGTCGTAACAGAATTTGGGGCTCGTCGTCCGGGATCTGAATTTCTTTAAAGCATATTAGAGATATTAAATTTATCTTTGAAATTCATATTGATTTTGTCTTGGAATTTTTTTTTTTTTGTCTTTGGCAAAGATTTTTAATAGAGAAATTTTTTGTATGTGAAACCAACAAGCATTTACAATGGCATCTAATGTTCAGAATTTCATTTCAAAACCTACCCAGGAAGGGTTAGAGTGCATGAGAAAGGATGAGTTGCTCGAGCTTGCCAGAAAATACAGTCTATCTGAGGCAAAAGTATCATTGACAAAACAGGAGATAAAGATTATTTTAATTCAGTATTTAGTAGGAAAGGGAATTTTTGAAAATAGTGCTTTAAGTTTGAAGAGAAAGCCTGTATCTGGTTCTGACAGGAAATTAAGGGAATTAGAGTTAAAGAACCAGATGGATTTAGAATTGGCAAAGCTTCAGATTCAGAGAGAGAGAGAGAAAGAAGAGAGGCAGATACAGATGGAGAGAGAGAAAGAAGAGAGGCAGATCCAAATGCAGAAAGAAGAGAGGCAGATACAGATGGAGAGAGAGAAAGAAGAGAAGCAGATCCAAATGCAGAAAGAAGAGAGGCAGATGGAGAGAGAAAAAGAAGAGAGGCAGTTGGAGAGAGAGAAAGAAGAGAGACAAATGCAGATACAGATGGAGAGAGAGAGAAAGAAGAGAGGCAGATACAAATGCAAAGAGAAGAAAGGGAAATGCAATTTAAATTAAGAGAATTAGAACTGGCAAACAGAGCACACTCCACTCCTTTAAAAACAAGTTCAGGTTTTGATGTTACTAGATATATTAGGTTAGTACCCCCTTTTCAGGAAAAAGAAGTAGATAAATACTTTCTTCATTTTGAGAAAATAGCTGAAAACTTGAAATGACCCAGAGAGCATTGGACTTTGTTATTACAAAGTGTACTTATTGGCAAAGCTCGTGAAGTCTACATTTCACTGTCAGTACAACAAAGCACTGATTATGATGTGGTTAAGGAGTACATCTTGAAAGCTTATGAGTTGGTACCAGAGGCATATCGACAAAGGTTTAGGAATTGTAGAAAAGAAACTGGACAAACTCATGTCGAATTTGCAAGGGATAAAGAACAACTATTTGATAGGTGGTGCTCAGCCAAGAAAGTTTATCAAGCTTATGATAACCTCAGACAGCTCGTATTAATTGAAGAGTTCAAGAGGTGCATCCATAGTGATGTTAAAACCTATCTTGACGAGCAGAATGTGGAAACTTTGGAAAATGCTGCTCGTATGGCTGATGATTATTCCTTGACTCACAAAATTTCATTTGGTAATAAATCGTCCTCTCAGCAGTTTTCTAAAAACCATTCGAGTACTTCCAAATTTCACAACAGCACAACTGTTAGGAATCAAACATCTGATAAGACTGATCAGAAATCCTTATCTCTTCCTACGTGCACTTATTGTAAAAAGAAAGGGCACGTTATTTCTGATTGCTTCAAGTTGAAAAATAAGCAACAGAGTAAAGACAGAGCTTTTCCAAATGCTCTTATTTCTACGAGGTCAAGGTCACGGTCTTGTATTGAAAGCAATACATTTGTTGGGTCAAACAAACCCCAGTCTGATTCTATTTTGGAGGCTTATGAACCATTCATGTCAGAAGGTTCTATATCACTTATTGGTGATTCTGCCAAACCTATCCCAATTAAAATATTAAGGGACACTGGAGCTTCTCAGAGTCTTTTATTATCAGGTACTTTGCCTTTGTCTGAGGAGTCTTCTTCAAGTGAAAGTGTTCTTGTTCAGGGAGTAGAGTGCGGCTTTGTAAATGTTCCTCTTCATTGTGTAAATTTGGCATCAGACTTAGTTTCTGGACCTGTGACTGTTGGGGCAGTGACTTCTTTACCCATAGAGGGTGTTCATTTATTACTAGGCAATGACCTAGCTGGAGATAAGGTTGTGGTTAATCCACTTGTAACTGACAAGCCTTGTTTGGATCAGAAAGTTGATCCTGTCGAAACTGAAATCCTGATTTGTACCCTGCTTGTGCAGTTACTAGAGCTATGGCAAAAAGAGCTCTTGAGAGTGATGTTGATCAGGATATTATTCCTTTAGCTGACACATGTATTGGTCAGTCTTTTGATGAGGTCACTTTTTCCTCAGGTATTGATCAATCAAACGATATTGATCACAGTGATCCTCTTTTGGCAACTCATTCTCTTTGTTCTAATCAGGATGACAAACGACAATCCCTTGTCGTTGAACAGGAGCAAGATCCCGAGATATCTTGTTTGTTTCAGAGGGCTATTAGTGAAACTGAAGCCACACAAGTTCCAGTGTGTTACTTTGTGAAAAATGGGGTCCTTATGAGGAAATGGAGACCACCTGATGTACCCGCTGGTGACGAGTGGTCAGTGAGCTATCAAATTGTTGTTCCTAAGTCATATCGACAGGAAATTCTTAATTTAGCCCATGAAACTCCTTTGGCTGGTCATTTAGGAGTCCGTAAGACTTATCACAAGATCTTGAATCATTTTTATTGGCCGAAACTGAAAAGTGATGTTTCTAAATACTGCAGATCTTGTCACACTTGTCAAATGGTAGGAAAACCCAATCAGAAGATACCTAAGGCTCATCTGCAACCTATTCCTGCATTTGATGAACCATTTAGTAGAATAATAGTAGACTGTGTTGGTCCTTTACCTAAAACCAAGTCAGGCAACCAATACTTGTTGACCATCTTGTGTACATCTACAAGATTTCCAGAGGCAATTCCTCTGAGAAATATAAAAACTAAAACTATTGTGAAAGCTTTGGTGAAGTTTTTTACACTTGTTGGCCTTCCCAAATCTGTCCAGTCGGATCAAGGGTCAAATTTTATGTCTGGAATTTTCCAACAAGTTATGCATGAATTAGGCATCCAACAGTTTAAATCTTCTGCCTATCACCCTGAAACTCAAGGTGCTTTGGAAAGATTTCATCAAACTTTGAAGAATATGATTCGATCATATTGCTTTGATACAGAAAAGGATTGGGATGAGGGTGTTCATTTGTTGTTGTTTGCTGTTAGGGAATCAGTTCAAGAGTCGTTGGGTTTTAGTCCCTTTGAACTAGTTTTTGGTCATACTGTCCGTGGACCACTGAAATTATTGAAAGAGAAACTTCTTTCAAATGAAGATTCAAAGATTAATCTTCTTGATTATGTCTCAGATTTCAAATACAAGTTGTCAAAGGCCTGTGAAGTAGCAAGAACTAATCTTCACACTACCCAGTCAAAAATGAAATTAAGGTATGACAGAAATACACAGGAAAGGAGTTTTAAACCTGGTGACAAAGTTCTGGCTCTCTTTCCCATACCTCAGAATCCTCTTCAGGCTAAATTTTTTGGTCTTTATACCGTTGAAAAGAAAGTAAATGACTTAAATTATATCATTAACACTCCTGGGAGACGGAAACAGAAACAACTTTGTCATATAAATATGTTAAAGGAATATTTTGACAGAGATAGTCCAGCTAATTATTCAGTTAATTTAGTTGTACCTGTCCCACACAGTGAAGATATCAACGATGGAGACTATAGTGACTCTGGTATAACCAATCTTCGGAATTCAGAAATATTGAACAACCTAGACCAGAAACTTTCACATCTACAACAACAGGAAAGAAATGAACTAAAACAGCTATTACATGAATATGAGCACTTGTTTCCTGATGTTCCAACACGAACAAGTAAAATTTATCATGACGTTGACATTGTAGATTCTGCGCCTGTGAAACAGCATCCATATAGGATGAATCCTCTCAAACAGAACTATCTGAAGAAAGAAATTCAGTATTTACTGGAGAATGATTTCATAGAACCAAGTAAAAGTAACTGGAGTTCACCATGTATTCTTGTTCCCAAGCCAGATAATACATTCCGTATGTGTACTGACTATAGAAAAGTCAACAGTGTCACCGAAACTGATTCATTTCCAATCCCAAGAATGGACGATTGCATTGATAAAATTGGAAATGCTAAATATGTCACCAAGTTTGACCTTTTAAAAGGATTCTGGCAAATTCCACTGACGGAAAGGGCAAAAGAAATTTCAGCATTTGCAACTCCAGATGGACTTTATCAATATAAAGTCATGCCGTTTGGAATGAAAAATTCGCCTGCAACGTTCCAACGTCTGATGAACATAATAACATTTGGTCTTGATAATTGTGACGCTTCTATCGATGACGTTATTATCTACAACAACACCTGGGAAGATCATTTGGAAACCATTCAAAAATTCTTCGATCGACTCAGCGATGCGAATCTGACAATTAATTTGAGCAAAAGTGAGTTTTGCCATGCTTGTGTCACATTTTTAGGACATATTGTGGGACAAGGTCAAGTTAAACCTATAGAAGCTAAGGTCAAAGCTATCTCTGAATTTCAAGTTCCAATTTGTAAAAAGCAACTGATGCGATTTCTAGGTATGGCTGAATATTATCGGAAATTTTGTTCCAATTTTTCCAAAATTGCTGAACCTTTAACAAGTTTATTGAGTAAGAAAACCAAATTTCATTGGTCTGACAAGTGTCAGGAATCTTTTGACAAGTTAAAGGCCATGCTTAAGAATGCACCAGTTCTTTCTGCACCAAATTTTAGCCAATCATTTAAATTATCTGTTGATGCAAGTGATGTAGGGGTTGGTGGAGTATTGATTCAGGAAGACAAAAGTGGTGTGGATCACCCTGTGTGCTATTTTTCTAAAAAACTAAACAAGCACCAGAAAAATTATTCCACAATTGAGAAGGAATGTTTGGCTTTGATATTGGCTTTACAGCATTTTGAAGTGTATGTTACCTCAGCTCTTTCTCCAATTATTGTGTACAGTGATCACAATCCCCTTACTTTCATCAACAAAATGAAAGATAAAAATCGGAGATTGTTGAGATGGAGTTTGATATTGCAAGAATATAACATTGACATTAAACACATCAGGGGAAAAGACAATGTGATTGCAGATGCACTCTCATGTGCCTAGAAATGTAATATTGCTTGATGTAATTAAGTCCAGTATCATAAAACATGTTCTTATGTAATTTTGGTTATTATAGTATTAGATGTATATTCAAAAGAAAGCTTTATTACATAAATCTTTCTTTTTCTTTATGAGGGGAGGTGTTATGTATGATGTTTATATAATATTATAAATATTTTAGGAAATTATAAATGTTTCTTCACTTTAATATTTGCTTAAATCTTAATGTTATCAGGAAAAACATGTTTAACTAGTGTCCTTGAATTAGGTTGTTTTGATCAATATGTTTTCTCAATTTGAAGGTCAAGGTTGAATTTTGTTTACAAGTAAACTTCCATTAAGATGACACACATTCTAGAACATTCTGTCATGTGACCAATCTTTATATATGCCATGTTTGGTGGACATTTATTCAGTTTTGACATTACCATCAGTCTTGTAAAGAGCTATTACAGTTGTGAAAATTCATTCCAAATTCTAAGAGAGGAATTATTTTAAATATTCATTGGATTATAACAGTGCTCATAAACTTTTGGATTTTGGATTTTTAATTGATGATTTTGGAATTTAAGTGAACTTATTCAGATATTTTGGAATACTTCATTTTGACATCAGCACATCAAGATTTCTAGTACATCAGGACTTTGGAGACCATTAGCACATCATAACATTCAAGGACACAGTCGTGAATTCGGAACATTCTATATTTAGGACTTGTGATTAGAACAATCATTCTTATTGGATTATTAGGATTTCAAAACACATTACTGTAAGTGACTTTTTGATTTTTCATTTTAATTATCTAGTAATAAATTGCTTGTTGATTTTTACTTGATTTGTTGGTTTCACTTTCTTTCTGTTACATTTTTCTTAGACCATAGAGTCGTAACACTTAACCATCAGCCAATCAGCACATGTTCTGTAAAGACCATTGATACAGTGACACACAGTATTAACATGAGGTGTAAGTATTACTGCCATGTGTTATTATTACAATTCAAACTGACAGCTGATTGGTTGGTATTCAGCCAATCAGCACATGCTCTATGAAGACCATTGATAAATTGACACATAATATTAACATGAGGTGTAAGTATTATTGCCTTGTGTTATTATTACAATTTTCAAGCTGACATCTGATTGGTTGGTATTCAGCCAATCAGCACATGCTCTATGAAGACCATTGATAAATTGACACATAGTGTTAACATGAGATGCAAGTATTATTGCCATGTGTTATTATTACAATTCAAGCTGACATCTGATTGGTTGGTATTCAACCAATCAGCACATGTTCTATAAAGACCATTGATAAAGTGACACATAGTATTAACATGAGGTGCAAGTATTATTGCCATGTGTTATTATTACAATTCAAGCGGTCATCTGATTGGTTGGTATTCACCCAATCAGCACATGCTCTATAATGACCATTGATAAAGTGACACATAGTATTAACATGAGGTGCAAGTATTATTGCCATGTGTTTTTATTATTATTCAAGCTGACATCTGATTGGTTGGTATTCAGCAGTGTAAACATTAATCATCTTTGAACATCATGGTCTGAAGCTCTCTTTCTCTTTCAATGACAAATATATATGTATATATATATATATATATATATATATATATATATATATATATATATATATATATATATATTCCTAAATAGAGAAGCAATATATTTAAGACCAATTACAATGTGTGATTAAAACATTTCCAAATCTCATGTGCAAGCAGAGTAAATGCTATGCAAATTTAGCAATCTACAAAGTTTTTCTGTGATTGATTCAATATATGTCAAATAGATAGAGTGGCAAATACATTTTGTATATTCTTTTTTTAAGACAATTTATGCTTTACAAATAGTATCAACAATGCGACTAATGAGGAACCAATCACTTAAATGTGTCACATCATGTCTTACATAGGATGGCTTCAAATGATTTCCAACACTTAGTTAAATGGTATTAGGAAATATAGTTTATACATACCAGATTTATCAATTTATCTTTTCTATTTAGCAACTATTGTGCTTTTTCTCTGGGGGAAAGAATTAATATCAAAATGAAACTGTTAATGCAACATATACGTATTATCTTTTATCATCAAACATTAACTATATATAATATAAACTTAAGAAATATTGATTTTTAGAAAAAAAAATCCTCTAAATTTATTCCCACAAAATATGAATGTAAAATTATGGTCGATAATCTTAAAACAGCAACTACTGACAGCCAATTATAGGCAGCAAATGTTGTCATTGCTTTTGCTTTTCAAATACCTGGTACTGTCTTAAATTGAATTACCTTTCTGTTTCTTAATTAAAACTGTCACTGATCTTATTTAGTGTGCATGAAAATTAGGGTAAAAAAAATAAAATTACCTACTTTGACTGTCTGAAAACTTAGGTGGCTTTTAAAAATTGTTCAGACAAAAAAATGAAGGATGTCCAAAAAGTTAGGGCAAATACAATATTGATAAAACTTTATAGAAATTTAAGACTATGTATTTATAATTACTGATTTTGATAAATACTAGATATTATGAAAAGGGTTCTTTGTGCATGTATTGCTCTGAGACCTCTTAGAAAGGGGTTTAAAGAGACGCTGATAGTGTATCCATAACATGCTCCATTTGTACCAATGTGGGTCTTCAGAGTCTGCAGGTGTGAGGGTTGGTTATTGTCCATCTGAATCCTTTATTGTTTTCTCTAGTTTCCTCAACTCAATGACCACACATCTCGCAGCAACACTGGAACAGGCAAGAGTGTTCACTGAAAGTTTATAGACATAAAGAGTTCCACAGAATGCAGAGTATCTATACACAGAAGGAACAGGAAACCCTTGGAAATCAGAGTACAAATTTTAGACATATAATCATATTCTTTCAAAGTTGTAGTTTAATACAGTTACTAATATAGAAGACTTACTTATAGTTACTAATATAGAAGACTTACTTATAGTTACTAATATAGAAGACTTACTTATAGTTACTAATATAGAAGACTTACTTATAGTTACTAATATAGAAGACTTACTTATAGTTACTAATATAGAAGACTTACTTATAGTTACTAATATAGAAGACTTACTTATAGTTACTAATATAGAAGACTTACTTATAGTTACTAATATAGAAGACTTACTTATAGTTACTAATATAGAAGACTTACTTATAGTTACTAATATAGAAGACTTACTTATAGTTACTAATATAGAAGACTTACTTATAGTTACTAATATAGAAGACTTACTTATAGTTACTAATATAGAAGACTTACTTATAGTTACTAATATAGAAGACTTACTTATAGTTACTAATATAGAAGATATGACTTTTTCAAACCTTTAACATAGCTCATAAAAAATTGGTATGACAAACAATGACTACGCTGTAGTCATCACCACAAGAAAAGTGATACTGTGTCTTGCCATTCACAGGCTGGACAAAAATCACCTGCTGAAACTGAGAAATTGACTAGTTTAAAACTTTTTTGTGATTTTTATTCTTTCTTTCATTCATTTTATTTTTTGGGACCACAGGTTCAGTCTTTCTCCTTCAAATGACTTTGTATAGACAACTGTGATCCCTCATTATAATGTAATCACTGAAGCCTAATGTAATTACAGAAACCTAATGTAATCATTGAAGCCTAACATAATCATAGATGCCTAATGTAATCATAGAAGCCATAGATTATCATACTGTGTTATAGGTAAGGTCATATACACTGAGAAGTTTATAATGAGGTATGTTGTACACATAACTACAAAAACAGATGTGTTTTGTCAAAAAGTACATTACAGGTATAACTGGTTCTCATAAAGTGATATTAATGCAGTATAGCAATTATATAATTTAGCCAGTACAATGGTATCTACAACATATCCATTTTAGATGAGTGCATGCATTAACATGTGGTTTTATAGTGAGGGATCACAGTGCTCACAAAACGTAAGACAGAAGAGTGATGCATGTGAGTAAAAATGAAAACCTCAAACTTAATTAAAGAAATGTAAAGTGGTATTTGAGAAAACAAAGTCTTGACAAAAACAGTCATCTCTTTATCTGGCATTTTGTTTGGTCACCAATTTTTTCTTTATTTTTTCACTAACTGGGTACACAATTAATATCCCCTTTTCTATTCCAAAATACCTACAGTACAGCTCACGTGATTTTTCGGAACCCCACGCATCGCGGTGGGGTACTTAATCCCCTCCACTCTAGCTCCGCGATAGCACTCCGCGGTGGAGGCATAAATTGGTATAAATACCTACAAATCACCACCGCGTTTCGGCAGGCATGCCGATATAAACTCCACCGTGGAGGGGCTAGTCGACATTACTGATTGACATCTGAACAGCCAATGAATGAAGACCACCTATGGAAAGACTGAGACGTCAAGAGTGATTTACAACTGGATACCATCTGAAGAATCAGTCGTTTTTATTTCGATCATATATTTGGACAATAAAAAATAATTTCAAAAGTCTTGTATATTCAATACACATTACTGTTTATAAAAGGTTGATCGACTTCTTTTGCAATAAGTTTATGATTTTAATTTATTTCAAAGAAATATGAACAAACTTATGCACTGACTTGACGAGAAGTACACATTGCTGAGCCTCTCAAACAGAATAAATTTATCATTTTGTTCCAAAGGAAAGTAATTCTCTGAGATATGGACAATTAAAATCCAAATTGACATCCGCTTCTGCTTACCCCCCCCCCCCCACACACACAACAACAAACCTAAAACACTGAATTTACACTGAAATGCAAACCGCGTGCTTAGTCTTTAAGCAGTAATAGTAGAGTCACGAGGCTGAATATTATGACTGCATGTGTGCTGTAAGGGACTGACCATTTAATATACGGGGTTTATATGTTGTTTTTTTTCGACCGGGATATTTGTTGTTCTTTCATCAGAGTATTTATTTATTTATTTTAAGTGAAATATGGAACGGATTAACGTCTGTTACAAAAATCTGAGAAAGACAATTGTTTTCATGCATTCCCCCCCCCCCCCCACGGTTGGAAAATTCAATTGTCTCTCCCTAATAAAGACTTGACTTCAGCGGATGTTCTACAGAAATCAAGGCAGTGACCATTGTGAACACTGTTGTAAAATATTAACAAGGGTGTGCATCAAAGGATGATGTAAGTTTCAGCTTGGGAACAGTCTGTTTTTATGACACGAAGCCATCTGATTTGGCGCATTGTACTTTACAGCCGCAATTATGGTCTGGTCCCACCATTAACAACGGAAGTTTGATAATTGTTAGTAATTAATCTGAACTCGGCTTATTACCGAAATGAAAAATAATATGGAAAATTCTAAAGTCTGAGATGTTCTGAGATTTTAATTTCCAACAAGTTTAGAGCATTTTGCATGGATGTATTGTCTTCACATGTATCCTATTATTTGCTCATTTTTGTACGGCGAAAATATAAAAATAAAATATACTCTTTTAATTATTTTTACGCAGATATTAAAGAATACAGTTTCCTGTTTGTGACTGTTAGAGCCTTTGGTTATTGAGCGTGTTTCTGTGCCTCGTCCCGCCCTGATTTAAAAAAAAAATATATATATCTATCCCCCCCCCCCCCCCCGAAAATTCCTGCGGATGCCCATGAACACACACACGACTTTAGAGCACGTGCTCGGGAGTTCCGGTGCTGTGGTGGGAACATTTCTTTCTTTTTTGCTCCATAACGCTATAATGTCTAGCACTTTATTACTTTTTTACCTTTACCACTACTGAACGTTTCCAGATTTCAGTTTGTGTACGTTGAGATTTATAATCAGTCAGATTTTAATATTTTAATTCTGACGACTGACTAAAAATGTCGACATGTCAAGCAGCGAAAAAGAAAAACTTTGGTTAACATTAATAAGCATTTTAGCGTTATTTTTGAAACTCGCATTAGTGAAAAACTCTTCAAAACATAAGCAGAATCACGAAAAACTTGAATGGCAGGAACATCTTTTTGGCTTAGTGTGAATGATGAGGCCGCTAATTGAAGAAAGCTAGCCAATCATGGAATACTTAAACTCTTACTGAAGCATGTACAACAAAAAAAAAAAAAAAGGTTTATAATAGTAATATATTACAATGACTTGCGCAGTAGTGCTTTGGATTCCATATTTTATGAGAGAGAGAGAGAGAGAGAGGTGGGGAGGGGTATTTTATTTATTATTTTTCTGTATTTTGCATAGTATGCGATAGGAAACGAACAAAAAAGTAAAAAGTAAAACTAATTTCATCTGAAGCTAAGTTTACTTGGTGATAAAGATATAGAAGTATATAGACGTACAGTATTCACATACAACAATACAGAAAACAATACAGACAAAACAATTTAGCGGTCAGACACGCAGTCTCCCCCCCCCCCGGTTATATGTGCTTGTAAAATTACACAAACATGCTTTGTATTACTCTCTCTCTCTCTCTCTGTGGATAAAATAACCGATATTATTATTTATCAACCGATGACAGCTCTCCTCTATCCATGTCATATAGTGTGTAGTTCATATCGTCACTATATTTCCAACCACCGATGGGAAAATTTGTTTCTTTTTTTCCCCCTCTATTACGCTATAATGTCTAGTACAGTATTACTTTTCTTACCACTTGCAAACTTTTCCACATTTCAGTTTACGATAACTTGTGCAGTAGTGATTTGGATTCCATATTTTATGAGAGAGAGAGAGAGAGGGCGGGGGGGCTTTACTAAGAAGAGTTAATGATCTAAAATTATTCATCTTATTTTTCTGTATTATGCAATAGGAAAACGAATAGAAAAGAAAAAGTTAAACATTAATTTCATCGGATGCGCAAGTTTGTCAGATCTATGCAAAGAAAACAAACCCGCAGAAGCGCTGCTGTTGTACTTTTAGGTTTACAGTTAGCACATGAAATTAACATGTCAATATCAGCAGTGCTGATGGCTTCACTTGTGCTAGGTTACTTGCACGTGTCGACTACATGTATCTAGGATGACCTTTTGCGGCCATTTGTGATTTTTAAAAAAACCGTTACTTTGGTAATTAATGCAAATTAGTACAGTTTAAAATAAAATAACGATGTGAAATCTTAATAATGCTTTATTTAAGCGATTGGATGTCAGGAAAAAACGTACAATATGTGAATGAGTACTCATGCATGGAATAACCATCGGAACTTGTGCGATTTTGTTTCACTTCAGTCAGGTATGACTGCAGCTTTGTTATTAATTTGTTTGATGTTTATCGTTCTTTTCATTGCAGGTAGTACAATATCACTGACTTTCATATGATCATTACAATTTTGTATTGCGTTTACTGAAAAAGAAATAAGGATATGAATGCATGTTTAGATTCCGATAACATAGTATTGAAGAAAAAAAAAATTACATTTTGCGCAAAATGTAGTATTAATACAGTTTGCGAGGCATTGCCATTACATTATCATCATCTAAAATATGATTTGGCACTATGTATCATACATTATCTTCGTTAGAACAAGGAAATATTTATAATTAACTGAATTACTACGTTTTTTTCAGTATCAAAAAGTTAGCAAATTGATCCCAAGAAGGATAACGATGTAGATAAATCGGTGGCCCCCCCCCCCCTCCCCGTCTCAACCTCTGCTTGCATGGGTGATAAACAGTAAACCACGCCCATATTATCGAAACCACGTCCACTCCACGGTGGTGATCGGATGCGACTCCGCGAGGGAGCGTGGTGTGCAGGGCTATTCTCCGCGACAACTCCGCGAGGGAGCGTGGAGTGATGGTGGAGGGGTTTTTCTTAATCCTCTCCACTCACTCTCCACCCCCACCGCGATGCATGGGGTTCCGAAAAATCACGTGAGCTGTACTGTATCTACTAGCTGAGTACACAGCTTTTGTTTATAATATGACTGCTTTTCACTGCAAAATAATGCAGGGACAACAAGAGTGTTTTGCAAGGCAAAATACATTACTGAATTATGATCGTGAATAACACATTTTGAATATTTTGTTATCAACGATGTTGATTCCTAAGTTTATGTAAGATTTTATCTCATTATGGCTTTTATTCCCATACGTGTTCACTTTGTGCATGAGATGGAGTTAGATACACTTTGGATGAATGCATATACCCATATGTGTTCACTTTGTGCATGAGATGGAGTTAGATACACTTTGGATGTATGCATATACCCATATATGTTCACTTTGTGCATGAGATGGAGTTAGATACACTTTGGATGAATGCATATACCGTTATGTGTTCACTTTGTGCACGAGATGGAGTTAGATACACTTTGGATGTATGCATATACCCATATGTGTTCACTTTGTGCATGAGATGGAGTTAGTATAGATACATTTTAGATGTATATGTAGTTTATGCTATAAAATAATTTTCATTTGACTTAATTTAAAAATTATAATATAAAAGTCCTGATTAGTACAACAAATAAGAAATATGAAACACTTAGCATTGTCATTAGTTCAGCCTTATGAGTCTTTTCTCAACCATTCCAGAGTTTTCTCCAGGATGCATGATTGTACAAATCCCTAATAAATGTAATGAATTCCCACTTAAAAATGAGCAAACAAGCAAATGTTGTGCACATTCAATTTGCTGTGAGTGTAACAAAATCTGTAACGTTCATAAATATTAATAAAACTAAATCTGAATGTGAAAGTACTTGACTTCCAGATCAACTGGCATATTCAGGCACCTACTAAGTGACTTTTTCAAATGAGCAATGAGACACTTTCATTGATTATATAATTATTAAAAGCATTTTACTGACTGCACATGGTGATAAGCAGATTTCAATATTCTGTGGTAATGTCTCTCCTGTTACATGCAATTCTAAAGCACATGACATAGTGTAATTGTCATTAACACGTGATCGCCGTTGCTAGGCCAATAATGAAGATAAACAACTGTAAGTTTTATCTTTATTCCTTAAATATTAATTACCACACACACATTTCTTGAAGCATACTATAAGGGGTCTATTCATAATGTTCTCAAATTAAACCTGTCTCCCCCCCCCAAAAAAAAAAAATGCCTTGGGGGAAATTCCTTCTCTGTGTAAAACTCCTGGAGAAATCAGTGACTTTTATCTTTTTGATTGCCCTAGCCAAACTATTTTTGACAATAAATTCAGTTACATTTATCAGAACACTAACATTTGTCCACAGACAAAATTGACATTATAACGAGATTGACAGTGTAAGGGGTTCTTACCTCACCCATCATTAAGAGCATGAATATATAAATAGAAAGATAGATAGGTACACAGTCAATTTGAACAATAATAAATATAGTACAGTATATACTCACTTTTAAGTTAGGTCCAACTGCAAACTGCATAGACCCAGATCTGCTGTCACATAATCTGTTGGCAGATCTGGGTCTATAAAAGTTGTTAGGAGTAATCGGTAAAACAAACAACATAGACCCTGATCTGCCAGCACATTATGCGATGGTAGATCAGGGTCTATCTTGTCTGCAGTTGGACCTGACTTGTATGTGAGAGATGTCAATGCAACCCCATTTTAATGCTCATATTGCTAAAAACCAAAATTTTGCAAATGTCTTCTTTTTTGTGAGTCTAGAATTCTTCAAAAAAGGAAACAATTTTCTTTATTCTAATGTTTGATGTCTAAATCTCAAATGAAATCCATGAATAATTTTTTAGTATGAAAATTAAATGAGCAAAGATGTTTTGATGTAGGTCGTCTTATCACAGTATCTAAAGTTTCACATCTTGCAAAAGATTTGCGCTGATTTTTATATTCTACATATAAAATTTCTTTTCAGCATCATGGCAATAGTCATTCACTAAAGCAATTACTGTTTTAGTCATTCACTAAAGCAATTACTGTTTAAAAGATCATTAAACAACAGAAGGATGATATTAATGAACGGCAGAAGCAACTGGTGCTGTAATGAAGGCAGTTAGTGCAGAAAATAGTATTTTTATCCAAATTTTGGGCTGGTCGATAGCAGTAGATGGTGATAAGAATGTCACATATGATAAAAGGTTCTACTTTTAAACAGTACTGGAAGCTGTGTGATTCTTGAAGTATCAGTAACTGTCATGCACTCTTCCAATATTAGAAAGACTGTGTCACTGCATTTGTCAAGTACTGGATGCTTCATTGTTCTTAGAATGTATGTGGTATACCCTTCTGTCAGCTCTTTCACCATTAGAAAGACTGTGTCACTGCATTTATCAAGTACTGGATGCTTTCTTGTTCTCAGAATGTATGTGGTATACCCTTCTATCAGTTGATTTAGTTTTTGTAATGATGTCTGGCTTGATAAGGAATAGTCCCAACAAGAGGGGGCAAAGTTGCACCAGCACAACACCAGCCACAAGAAGAAGCTGTTCTTTGGAAGACTGCAAACCATCTAAACAGTATCCAACCACAGTGCTTAAGATGGCCAACAGCATTGTCTAGAGAGGAAAAACACACAAAATTCAAGGCAATAAAGGCTTTCACCTTTTAGTTAAGAATAATGAACGTTTGACAAGAAATCCATTTTTTTTTATCAATCATCAAAGTAATTTATTGTATTAGCTTATGTGTTTAACACATCCCCTACTGTGAAGAATGTAGACCCAGATATGTGTCACATAATAAACCAGCATATCAAGATCTTTAATGTTCATTCTATGAATGGTTTCAAGAAAACTTGATAGAGCCAGATCTGCCATGTATTATGCTATGGAAGAACCAGGTCACTCTATTTTGTTTGCAGCACATGGCTAAATGTGGAAACAAGGGAAGTAACCATGACATAGCTTGCTTTTAATAATGTGCAGCACTAATCTCAATTTGTTTCCAAATGCTGAACAAGAGCTATTAGTGATGGGTGCATCTCAAAGGGTCCTGTTCACATGAGTTGCTCTGAACGGCCTTAAACTGAGGAACTTGTGTTGGGAAACTAAGGTGCCATAACTCCTCTAAATATTAACCAGGAACATTGGAAATAAAGCTTATTTAAGGTCTCATCAATATTGATTGAAACCCAACATTCATGAATAAAATGTTGCTGTCCCAAAGTTACAAGGATAGGCAATCAGGGACTATAACTGTTCTAAATGATATTGTGGAATGCTGGGAATAAAAATTTGTAGCAAAATTATGTTGCAGAAAAAAAAAAGCTATGAGAATGGGCAATCAGGAGCCATAACTCTTCCAAATGATATTGTGGAATGTTGGAAATCAAACTTCCTTAGTAATGTTACACTGGAAATCAAACTTATTAAAGGTCACATCAGTATAACAGCTGCATGCCAAATTTGGTTGAAATTCAACAATCTTTGGTAAAGTCCTGCTGCAGAAACCTCAGTCAAATCAGGGACCATAACTCCTATAAAGACTGTCATGGAATGCCAAACATTAAACTTGTTCATGGACTTATTATTGTAAGATGCATGCTAAATTTGACTAAAGTCCAACAACTGTTTGAAAAGTTTTTATACAGAAACCAAAGTTACAAGGACAGCCAATAAGGGGCTATAACTTCTCTAACTGAACTCCTTCAAGGTCTCCTCAATACAGCATACAGTTGCAAGCCAAATTTGGTTGAAATCCAAAAATCCTTGGCAAAGAAATGCTGTGGAAATGAATCTCAGGCAGAAAGACAATCAGAGGCCATAACTCCTGTAAATTTTGTCATGGAATACTAGAATTCAAACTCATTGAAGTTTTATCAGAATAAAGGTGCATGCTGAATTTGGTTGAAATCCAAAATCTCTTAGTAAAGTTACGGTACAGAAACCAAAGTCAGAAGGATGGGAAATCTGCGGCCATAACTCCTCTGAATGATGTTGTGAACAAGCGAGAAATAAACTGATTCAAGGTCTCACCAGTATAAAGCTGCATGGAAAATTTAGCTGAAATCCAACAATCCTTGGCAAAATATTGCCACGGAAACTAAATTCAGGAGGACAGACTATAACTCCTCTCAATAATATCATTAACTACTAGAATTAATTCAAGGTCTTATCAATATCAAGGTACATGCTAGATTTGGTTGAAATCCAAAAACAGTTTGCAAAGTTATGCTGCAGAAACAAAAATTAGGCAGATGGGAGAAAAACTCTTTTAAATGGTGCTGTGAAATGCTGGAAATAGTGTCATGCAAGGTTTCATATAAAGCTACATGCCAAATTTGGTTGAAATCCAACAATCCTTCATGGAGTAATACTGTGGAAACCAGAGTCTGGAGGATGGACAATTAGGAGGGCATAACTCCTGTAAATAATGCCACGAAACACCGGAAACTGAACTCATTCTACATCTCATCAATATAAAGGTGCATGCCTAATTCTGTTGAAATTCCACAAACCTTGGTAAAGTTATACTGCAGAAAATGCAAGGAGGATGGGCAAATATGTGGCATAACTCCAATAAATAATGTCGTGGAACACTGAAAATCAAACTGATTCATGGTCTCATCAATAAAAAGCTGCATGCCAGATTTGGTTGAAATCAAACGAGGAAAAGTAAAGGTGCAGAAATGAAAGTTATAAGGACAGGCAAGCAGGGGTCATAACTTTTCTAAATGTGGGCACTGAGGACTGGGACTCGGGGGTCATAACTCCTCTAAATGAGGGCAATGACGACTGGCAATCAGGGGTCATAACTCCTCCAAATGAGGGCACTGAAGACTGGCAATCAGGGGTCATAACTCCTCTAAATGAGGGTACAGAAGGCTGAACAGCAATATATATCAAGTTGCATATCATATTTGGTTAAAATCATACAATTCCCAACATATTTATCAAGTGGAAACCAAATTTTTGTTTGATGGATGGATATACTGATGGACGGACTGACAGAAAACCTGATTAATACAGAGCTCTGCCAACTTTATGATACAGGATCCTAATTAAAAAAATATGGTAGAGTATTCCACATGTCTATCCTGACAAAGGTATTCTTCCCAAGAAGAATATGGTAGTGAAATGTTTTGGAGTCCTAATGAATCAAAGAAAATTGATGGAGCAAGCTTTCTAGTTTACAATGTATAGTCTATATATTACATATTGAAATTTATGAGAAAATGACTGAGGCAATCCAAATACTTACAGCAATACCACTAATGAAGACTGTTTTCCTGTCTGTGTCAGACTGGTATGATGGAGCATACCAGTTAAAGATGGTAGTACCCAACAGCAGTGCTCCCACAGCCCGACATGTATGCATACTGTGTTTGTCGACATGGATGGTCTGAAATATAGTCAGTCTCAATATGCAGTACATTTTACACAATATACTGTCCAATAATCTATTTCCATGGATGTCATTTTTCTAATTTGTAATTTGTCGCGATCATGAAGGCCTAAAAAATTGGGACCTTACAAATATCAAGTTTTAGAGTAAAATATGTTTCTTCAATAATACTTACCCAGTCATAACACATTAGCAGTACATCCATTACCTCATAAATTCAGCCCTCCCATGCTAACAAAGACATTCACCATGTCTTTTAGCTTGTTTTAGCAACATAAGTGCTAAAAGATTGTCTGCTTGCTAAGGTGGAAATCAGACAAGCATAGGCTCCCCTTTCAGGAATTGGCACCAAATTCATCAGATACTATTGGATGCTATTCCAGGAATATAACTGCAGGGAGGATTTGAGAGGGTATCCATGCATTATGATTGGGTAGGTATTATCAACTAAACATATTTTACAATAAAAATTGCTTTCTTCTTGAAATATGTTACCCAATCATAATATGTTAGGAGAATATGTAAACGGTACATGGAGTTACATACATCCCCTTACCCTTGAGTTAGCCATGTCTCTGGTCTCCTAATGAACATTAAGCAGCTTTGAGATATGGGCTAGAGTTAGCACATGGTTTATGCATGGATGCAGTTTAGCGAGAAACAAAATGTAACTCCTGCAAATCCAGTAATGTTGAGTAACATGTATCATTCTGAAGCTGCTGAATGACCTGGGAGGGTAGACTGTTGTGCTGCTGGTATTGGTCTCACCAGGTCAATCTGAACCCTATAGAATGTAAGGTATATATACTAGTGGCAACTGTCCTAACATTGTGAGCTAATATGCGTAAGAAATATAACTGGACTTGGGTTCACTCCTTGTTGACTGAGTGGATAACCCATCATATCCAGGACAACAGAGCCTAAGAAGAGACATTATCCCTTTCTTCTTTGAGTGGCAAGAACAAGCATGATCTCCTGCAGATAACCCATCATATCCAGGATAACAGAGTCTGAGCAGAGGCATCATCTTCTCCTTCTTTGAGTGTCAGGAACAAGCAAGATCTCCTGTGGATAACCCATCATATTCAGGATGACATACCCAGAGCAGATATATCATCCCTTCCTTCTTTGAGTGGTAGGAACAATCAAGATGTCCCTCTTCTAATTTTTCTCAGTTTGTGTCAGGTACAACTTTGGAACCCTGATGGGATCCTGTAGACGACCCTGGGTTGAAGTATCCAAAGAAGACAGCATTGTCAAGACAAAGGGCCAATTCACCATGACTACTAGTCTGTTTTTGGCAAATGAAAGCAGGGGCTACCATTCGAGAAATCAAACGATCATTGTGCAACTGCACATAGTTAGGGTCAACTGTTTCTTCGCTAATTCTGCCTGCTGTAGCTAAGGTGACTAGGAATCGGGTCTTGTATCACAGTTGAGTCATGAAGGCAACTGAATGTGATTCAAGGAGTGCCTTAATCAACAACACAAAAACCCACTTAAGATTTAGAGTTGGAAAAAGTAGCAAAGCCTTCAGACAGGTCTACGTTTGCAATAAGGGTGAGAAATCTTGTTATGGCCAATCCTTCCTCACATGAGGGCAAAAACATATCAGAGATCATGGAAGCTTAACCCTTGCTTGTGATCAAAATTAACCTCTTCTCCTCTAACAGCATAGGAGAAAGTTAGCTATTTGTGGTACTGAGGCTTTAAGGGAGAGATGTGCTCTTTGCACACTACTGGGAGAAAACTCTCCATTTCCCCATATAGACTTCCAAAGTGGTGGGCTATCTCTCTCAAGCAATTCAGTCCCCCACATGTTTAGTAAAATATTTCTTCCCAAGGGCTTGTTTTATTTGAGCCAGTCATGCATGTTGAACATTTTAATTTACATGGACTGCATTCTTGGTTGATTCAGCAGGCATGAAGAAGGCTGGACTGTCCTGTGAATTTCTGTCGCAAGAATCAAATGAAGACGTAGCTGATCCCTAATGTTTCCCATTTGAGGCCAGTCATCAGGACTAGCCAGCACTAAGATTGCCAGTCATCAGGACTAGCCAGAACAAGGATTCACTCACTTCTGAAAGGTTCTAGGAATCAGAGAGGTATGGGGAAAGGCATGTTATGCAAGACTATTCCAATTTGGGAAAAAAGAACATCAGCAACCCAGGCTTTCAGATCTACAACTGATGAGGCAAGGGTCAGGTGCTTAGCTACCTCATCGCAAAGAGGATCACAGAAAAGAGCAACCCCAGCATGTACAGAGTCAAATGAAGATAGCGAGGTTAAATAAACATGCAGTGTGGATTAGCTGATTCGATTGGGATGGCAAGTACAAAAGAAACTTGAGAATGCTTGGGATATGCCAAGGAATATGAGATGAAACAAGAACAAAACAAGAATTTCTTGTCTTGATACATGGGGATGTGTTTCTGGCCACTTAAGGTCTCCCTCCTGAATGGTGCTGGGGACCAATCTCTGCGTATCAATGCTGAATGATGAAAAGGCCTGGAGTAAATGCTGGTGTGGATGTGCTGTGAAGGAACTCAAATGCTCTTTTTATGAGAAGAGCATTTATTCAAGTAAGAGCCATGGGTCATTGGCGCAGGGTGTCTATATTTCCATGGCAAAATATGAAGATTTTTCCGTCACTAAGGGGAAAAAGGGCAACAATGGGCATGGCATCATTTTATGTGAGAAGATTGCAGTGAACAGAAGCTGGATCTAAACCAGACATTCGTGTATCATGCCCTCTGTCACTGCACTGGTAAAAGGCTTAATTCTTTGGCAGTCTCTTTTCATGCCTCCTCTCTCTGTGAAATAAAAGGCTGGAAAATAGAGAGTATGATCTGCACTTGACCTTGTGATGGTATTCTAGCAGAGTGGACATTGATAGGGATGCATCTCTTCTGTGAGTTAGAGCTTAACAGATGCACCTATAGTATTAGAGAATTAGTTTTAATCTGCCCTACTGAGTATATGGACCATACATGAGACCAACTCCAGACATGGAAGGGATGTAGGCTACATCCAGGTTGCTGAAATATTGCCACTCAGACCAACTTGAGCATGGAGACAAATGCTACATGGTTGTTGTGTGTCATAAAGGGTTTTTTGGTCCATGCACAGTGAGGAAGATTTTGACCTTTCCAGGCTTGCAATGTATTTGTTGACAGCTAAGACTTCAGTATAAAACACTGGCTTGTGTGTCTTGTAAATAGTTGGGTTAAAGGTTGATTGGAGTCATCATCATGGAAAGTAATGTCCGCTGTTGCTTGAGTCTTGAAGACTGCCTTTCAGTGCAGTGCCAGATGCCAGCAACTCGACCAGACTGTGCCAGATGCCAGCAACTCGACCAGGCTGTAAAGGCTCTTATGAAAAAGGTTTGCTTCTCTGTCCAATGTTGGTTGGAGGAAGGAAGATGGTGCTTGTAAGTTTGTGTCCTCGGACTTGTAAGAGTGTGTGCTAAGGAAATATCCTGCACAGGTAGTGATGATAAAACTGGTACAGCAGTGTGTGGGATACATGGGTGGTAATGGCGTGCAATGAAGCCAGGATCAGTGATGGACCTGTTAGGTTCCAGTCTGCAATGCTTCCATGGGTCTGGTAGTAGATAGTGTGGGAGAAAGTTTCATCAAATCTGGTGCTGGTTATGATGGGCGTCCATGAACGAAATAGGGCTAGACAAGGAGTAAGCATGTGCCAGATGCTCTCAGTGCTTGAGGATCAAGGCTGCATATACTGGTGGTAGATGGCATAGAATGCTGATTTCTGGTGCCTGCTGACTTCTGGTGCCTAAGTCCAGTATCAGAGAGAATGATAACCATAGCCAGTTGGGGTTCTGTATGAGGTGATGTAATGTCCAGGAAAGGTTTAGACTGACTGCCTTACTATGACAGTACTGGCCCACAAGTCCGTGCTGTGATGAAATGCTCAGGTTTTGGTACTGTGGAATAGGTATACTGTACCTCAAAAATAGATCATTGTACCCAGTCCGTATGGCTGATTGCATAGATCTAGGCTGTGCTGGAGTTGGAGACATGGTTTCAGGCTGACTTACTTCTTGTCTTAAAGTATGGTACTAGGTATTGAGAGAATGATCACCATAGTCAGTACCAGGGTCTATATGAGGTAATGAAATGTCCAGGAATGGTTAGATGGGCCACTGTACCATGTCTGTACTGACTGGGTACCAGGCAATATCTGTCTCAAAGCCAGGACTGGGTATGCTCGGAAAATAGATCGCTTTGCCCAGTCCTGGTTGTGAAAGGCATAGGTCTAGGCTGTGCGGGAACTAGGGATCAAACAATACATCTATGCCATGTATCAAATATGTATTGCAATACACAACCTATGATACAATACATATTGATACACTCAAAGAAAAAAGAGGCAAATGACTAATAATTATTCATCGCCAATGAAGATTAAAAGTAACTTTTAAAAACTATATATCATTTTGAATCCATTCTCCACTTTTAGTATTGATGTCTGTATTGAAATGGCAAAAGTATCAATGCATCGATACATCTGTGAATCATTTCACCACTAGCTGGAAATGGTATGGTCCACAGCCAGTTGGTGTCTGGTGCTGCAGTACTGGCTATCCCAGGGAAAGATCAACTGTAGCCAGTGTAGGACTGACCATCAAAGTTTTGAAGGGGTGGGTGGGACTGGGATTTTCTTTCAAACCTGGATATTTGTTTATTTTTTTACCTCAAGGTAACTTTTTCTACAAATCAGAGCAAGATTATTTTTTCAAGGTATTCTGGAGCTGGATTTGTTTTCTTGAAAAATCCCAACCCCCCTCCCCAAATGGTCTGTCCCTAATGATAAGTGTCTGTGTTCAAGGTATATCAATCACTGGTCTAAATGGGCCAAAGAACATTGCCAGTACTGGTCCAGTAAGTAGTGCCAAGATCTGTTCTTTTGCAGTGACATTAGATGTCAGATCGGCACTTTTTTTTTATTTAGGACCAACTAGACATCATAAGAAGTTGGATGTACAAACAGCACCATTTTCATTTAGGATCAACTAGACCTTGGGATAAATGTGTGTGTAAAGTTTCATGGCAATCCTCCAATTAGTTTCGGAGGAGTAGCAATAACTAACAGACAGATAATGGATGGCGGACAACAGGCCATCCCATAAGCTCTTCTGGACCATTACCAGTAGAGTTAAATATAGTTGAAGTATAATTCTCCAAGGTGGTAAAAGTACAACAAATTGCTCAACAGATGAAAAGTCACTAGTGAATTCAGTATTTGCATTGGACTTGAAAAGGAGCATGCTTCCAAGCGTGAGTGGATTGGTTTGGTTTGGTGTTTTATGGCACAGCAACACAAGTAGGTTATTTAGTGCTGAGGCTATTGGAGTAAAGTGCCTTGGCCAAGGACACACCAAGGTAGCTGACCCAGGCTGGTTTGATGGTAGGATTCAAACCTGCACCCTTTCAGTCATGAGTCCGGCAAACTGAGCGAACGCAGCTTCAACCAAGCATGAGTGGAAGTAGTACCATATATACTCGCGTATACTCCAAATAATTTATGAAAAAATTAAATCCTGGAACAAGGATGGGGGGGGGGGACGGGGGCGTATTATCCACAGGACTAGGTCTATACTTGAGAATTTTTAAGTTTTCTTGTTGACTACTGGTATATATTGCTGTTAGCCAAAAAACCTTGGTACAGGAGGTCCTGAGGTTCATATTAGACAGAAGCCATTAGCCAGTAAACCTTAGTACAGGAGGACCTGGGGGTTCAGGTTAGACAAAATTGGATGCTGTTTAATGGGTTGGCTTATCTATGGGTCATGCACTTTTTAATGTTTTTACCTATTCAGTTTTGGGGGTTGGCATATACGCGAATGGACTTATACGCCAGTATATACGGTAACTGATGAATAATAGGATTTGACACCAATCCCTCTACCCAATGGGAAAACACTCTAGTATGACTTTCACCTTTGCAAGTACACAACCTTTTAGCACTTCTGTTGCTAAAATGGCTTGGAAAGGCTGGATTTGCAAGATAGTTAATGTACTCCTAATGCATGATGATCAGTTAATATATTTGAAGAAGAAGAAAAAAATCATGGTAGTTCAGTGTATGCACAATACTAGTAACTCTCCATGAGACAAGAAGAAGTTGTCACTCAAATTCCTATAGTCCCCTGATATGGAAGTGTAGACTGGGTGCATTATAGAAGTGTACTAATTATAGCATATGTGTATATTATATAACTCTGTAAGATATAGTCAAAATTTTTCTTATGGAACTCATCCAAGAGGATAAAATAAGGCTTTATTGGAAATTTGACTGAAATCAAACAAAAGATATGAATGCTCTGGTATGTATATTTTTAGGTCCACCAAAGGATACAACTCTGTACAACATGGTCAAAATCTGCTGATCATCAAAATCTTATAAGCCCATGTTAAGAGGAAGTTTTAAAGCAAATTTGGCTGAAATTAGACAAAAATGTGATCACCTAACTTATCTAAGTCTTTGATGAAGCTTAAAATAAAATTCAGTTGAAATCGTATAGAAAATGGGGATGCTTGTGCCGAAAGGACAGATAGAAGCAAGCAATATTTCTATGTTGCGGGGGATGAAGAATCACTAATAATTAGAAAAATTACAATTAACAATAACTGTAAATCAACAACTTTTAGAAGCATAACATTTTTTGCAAATTTAGTGAGCCAACAAAAGTCACAAAAATTGTACATGCCATATGTACTCATATATAAGTCAGATACAACTGCAAACTTCATAAACCTAGATCTACCATCACATAATGCGTTGGCAGATTTTGGTCTATGTAGTTTGTTAGGAGTAATCAGCAGAACAAAACAACATAGACCCTGATCTTCCTGCATTATGTGATGGCAGATCATGGTCTATGTTGTTTACAGTTGGACCTGGATTATAAGCAAGTACATATGGTATGTTAAAGGCCAACCTGCCTACAACAAAATTGTATGTTCATATGCAAAACTTTATTGATGCTAAATTTTTCATAATTCACAGTATCTTCTTGAAAAGTCTTTGATGAACTGATTAGTGGAAAGACAAAAAATGGTTCTGGTGATATTCTGTGATTTGGACTTAACAAATATTACTTTTATAGTGTTATATGTTGATTTAGAAATCTGTAAACTATTTACTAACTTGGATGTCAAAGCTGGAAAGGTGTATTTTTAATTTACCTGGAAAGTTAGGAGCTGGTCTGGGAAAGCCATCAGAGCTAGAGATATAAGAAAGTCAAGAAGAAACCAGACACGCAGAATGAGATTAACAGAACCTGCGGTCTCCTGTCTGCCCATGCAGGGTCGTGTCTTCACTAGCTGCACAACATTGACCAACCACCACAGGAAATTTCCCAGGATGCCAAACCAAAAGTGCTGTGGAAAGAGGAAACCAGAGTGTAATCAACAATTACATTGCTCAGCCGTACGAAGCTGTTTGGAGTTACTGTAAACATTAATTATCATGCAGAAAATAAGAAACACAATAATTATAATGCAGAAAAGTTCAGACTAAAGTGATCTTTCTAATTAAAGCTTTTTTATGAAATATTTTCTCTTGACATTTCAACTTTTAAACTTTGTAAACCTTAAAATTTTAACTATTACTCAGCACTATATACCTAATACCTACCTACCCTACTATAAAAGACAAAAACAATAAAGAATTAACATTCTTTTCTATGACATTAAAGTAGAGGTACTATAACGAGTTGAGAAAAACCTCCGAGATTATTGTTGTTTTTGAATTATTTTTTTAAAAATCGTTTTTCTTAAAATCTGCCTAAGAAGCTTTATCATTGCCCACTCCTAGAAGCCAGATTTTACTGGGTTAAAGTCAAAGACTTGGAGTGACAATCAGCAGTACATGTACAGTTCATGCATCAGCAATTAACTAATGATTAGCCTGTCACAGCTGAGGCCTTACATGAAAAGCATACAGCATGCAGTCCAATGATCTAATTCCTATATTCATTTACATGTACAATGATAAGCTGTTTAGGATAACCATAGACAATGTATACGATATATACTGGCATATAATCCGAGTCAAAATGCAAACAACATAGACCCTGATCTGCTGTCGCATAATGCGCCAGTAGATCAGGGTCTATGTTGTATGTTCTACTGATTAATCCTTACAAACTGCATAGACCAAGATCTGCCGGCGCATTATACAAAGGCAGATCTGGATCTATGCAGTTCGCAGTTGGTACTGGATCATACGTGAATATATTCGGTAGTCATTAATATGGAAAGTTTACCTTTGAATAAACTTATTGTGACAAATTTTTTTAAGAATTCAAACTATTTACTTTTTTGGGAGGATGATTGTTGCGATTTATTGATCCGGACCATTTCCATGTCGCATGCGTACATGTAAGCCTTTTATTTACATTTATTTTTCCATAATTTGTGTACATTGTTTTAATGCTGGAAATTACACATATGATAGTCATTCTAGCAAATTCATGTGCAGATGGGTATTGTGAGACCATGTTCAGAAGGATGTTTTGCCCAAGGAATGTTCTGTAGAGTTGACGATCTTTGTTCTGTACTATGTCCAATATCATACATGTACATTAAGATGTCTGCCGTCTTTGTTTTGGAGGCAATTTGTGTATTGGAGGCACCTTCAGTTTTCACTGTGATAAGTGCAAGCAAAGCTGAGCAATAATAAACAATTTATATATAAAGTTTTTACATGGAATAAGTTCTACATAACATTAATAACAATAATCTACTTACTGTCTCCTGCAAAGATATCACTTCAGTATTATGTATGTTCTAATTTTCCCATACCACCAACCTCAGCTGGAGGCCAGTGTTTACTGTTACTCATCTTATGCAAGGATTTTAGTGTTTGGTTGTATATTTGTAATTTAAAAGTGGAATAATATAACTTAGCATGCATTATTTGTCTTGAATCGCAATATTTTAGCTGTAGTTAATATTTATTGTGTGTTAAATCCTTGTTAGAAATATGCACTACTTTGTAGTGCACCTGAAATTTATAAATAGGGATGTCGTGCACACCAGTCAGGTTTCCTCTGACCAACATCGGGTTCGTTTCCTGTAAAAATTATTCGAATCAACATCCAGGGTTCACGTTCCAGTTTAAATCATACAAATCAGCTTCCATAAGTGGTAGGGAATGTTATCATTCTATAAACAGAAATTAATTTGAAGCAATCATATTTGAAAGTATACATTCATCTCTGTAATACATGTGTATTAATATTTAGTAAATTTCTATACTAAAGAAAATCAAAACCAAAGATATTATCACACAGACTCACTGGCGGCATGAGGATTTGTGGTGCCCGTGGGCAATGTTCTTTAGTGGCACCCCTACTTTGCCACGGAGAACAGTTTTTATATCAGTTGCCAAACTCCACCCCCCCAGCCATCCTCATCTACACCTCCAGTTACAGCTAAAAGAAAAAAGAAAAGAAAAAGCTCCCGATGGCACACACCCCACTTGCCCGGCTCCCCGGGACAATTGCCACACACACACACACACACACACACACATCTCACATCATGCCACCACTGCATAGACTACCTATAGTGTGATGTTGGGTCTCCATAAAACATACACTATTTCAGTACATTTGTATGACCCTATCATTTTATTTTGAAGAAATGGTCATATATTTCACATGATAATTTTTGTATTATTTGAATTTGTGTAATTTTAACTTTAATGTTACCCCTATGAATATTCTTTAAATTTGCTAGTGAATTGTTTGCGATCATTATTTAATTGAGGTTGTTGAGACTGTTGGTTATTATGATATGTCATGAAACAGAGAGAGAATAATAAGAAAACATGTAAATCCTGCTTAATTTATTTATTGACAAATACAATATGATAAGACTTGAATAAATCCTTTATTATTCTCATTCAGAGTTTCTATATAATTGGATAGATATATAGTTTCTTGACATATAAGTAGTTAATGTAATAGCCATAATTTATACTGGGACTTTATCTGATATCAAATGACATTCTATAAACCACATAACTGCAACCATTTCAAGGTTTCAATTCAAGGGTTGCTTAAGTCCTGAAACAGGAAGTAGCTTGCTAAATGCAAGTAAGCTTGTGCCAGAAATTAAATCCAGGCAAGCACATTACAATCATTATTCATACTTGTACTTCCAATTGCACTGGTCAGACAGGGCCTTCTGAGTAGTCTAGAATGTAGATAGCATGGATGAAATCTATGTGGTCATAAAAACACATTCTTAACCTATGCAAGTAAAGCATAAAATGTAGGTCACAATGATCTTCTTTGGTTGTGAGGGTGTCCTACTAACAGAGATGCATCCAATTATCAAGTTTCATGATTGAATTATAAACAGCAATCAATAAATGAACTTTAAGCACAAAATTTCAACAAAGCAACTGAAGCATGCAATATAGGTCACACAGACCTCTTTTTGCAATGAGGATGTAGCAAAATTTATTCTCTCATCAAGTTTCATGATCCTAGTTAGGATAGTATACATACAGCATGCCAAAAACTGTAGTCATGAGCTAAATGCAAAAACTTTACCAAAGCCAGCAGTAGATGATGGGTCATGAGCTTCTTTTGTTGTAAGGATGCAGTACAAACAGAGATGTATATCATCAATTTCATGATTCTAGCATGAACAATGCATCAGAAATAAACATCGCACACAAAATTTAACCCAAGTGAGTGAAGCATAAAATATTGGACATAATAACCTACTATTGAAATAGAGGAGTACTGCTCATCAAGATGCATCCCTTCACAAAGTTTCATGATTCTTGATAGGATCGTATGTAAATAGTATGCAAATAGTATGTAAATAGTATGCAAAAAAAACTAAAGGATTATGAGCTAAATGCAAAAACTTAACCTATGCCAGTAAAATGTGAAATGTAGGTAACGGTGACTTTTTGTATGGGTGTGATACTAAGAAAGATGTATACAATCATCAAGTTGAATGATTCAAGCATGAACAGTAAAATTTAACCAAATTCAGTGAAGTGTGAAATATGGGTAAAAGTGACCTACAGTTCATATGAGTCTGTGGTACTCATCAAGTTGCATGATTCCAAGTGTAACTGTATTATATAGGAGGTAAAAGAAACCTAATATGTGGTCATGAGATAAATGCAATCAACTTAACCTAAGCAAGTAAAATATGAAATGTAGGTAACAGTGAACTTCTTCTGTTGTAAGGGTGTGGTATTAATATAAATGCATACAATCATCTAGTTTGGGTGATTCTGGCACGAACAGTGCTTGGGACTGAACCC
This sequence comes from Margaritifera margaritifera, assembly GCA_029931535.1. Taxonomy (NCBI): domain Eukaryota; kingdom Metazoa; phylum Mollusca; class Bivalvia; order Unionida; family Margaritiferidae; genus Margaritifera; species Margaritifera margaritifera. The sequence goes on along the minus strand of JAQPZY010001183.1, from coordinate 883,184 downwards.
AAGTCAATGAAGCATGAAAAATGGGTGACGGAGACCTTTTTTGTGATGCAAGTGTAGTACTCATCAAGATGCATCCTCTCCTCAAGTTTCATGATTCTAAGCATAACAGTATGTATACTGGGTGCAAAAAACCTATTTGTACATGACTTAAATGTGAAAACTTAACATAAGCTAGTAAAATGTGAAATGTAGGTCGCAGGGATCTTTTTTGTTTTAAGAGTGTGGTACTAACAGAGGTGCATATAATCATTTTGTTTGATATTCTAGCATGAATAAATAAAATAAAATAAACTTACAACACAAAATTTAACCAAATTCAGTGAAGCATGAAATATGGTCACAGTAACCTATTTTTGTGATGAGGGTGTAGTACTTGTCAAGATGCATCCCTTCACCAAGCTTCATGATTTCGGGCACGACAGTATTTGTAGAGTGTGAAAAAAACCTGAGCTAAATGAACAAACTTAACCAAGACTGTTACTAATGTACATCTACAAAGTCATCCCCTCTTGAGAAAATAGGTGCAATGAAACCCACTCCAACTGTTGACTACGACCTAGAAGGAAAAGAGGGTTGAGATTCCATGAGCCTGCACATATGTATATGCTTTTATCTGTGCACACGCCGCCACTCATGCCGATACTGACATCGATACTGGGAGTAGTATCATGGAAATCCTCTGCTTTTTAGAGGTGAGCTAAAAATTACTTCAAGGCTTGTAAGAAATGAAAACTTTGCCCATTCTTCCTTCTGAGTAGTGCAACAGAAGGTAAATCTTCCTATTAATGATTAATGTATCAATTACTTAACCTCATGCAGGCCCCATATTCTAAGAAGCTGAGCCTTACACACAAAAAAAAAACAATGATACATGGTATAAATCTTTGCTGATGAAGTTTAGTATGCTAGTTGAGAGACCAAAGTTAAAGAAATCTTGACATTTTCAAGAGACTTTAATAAGCATATCTGCAGTGATAATCCAAGGGGGACCTGTCTTGCGGCCTTATAACTGGACAAGGTTTTCTTAAATAAAAATTGGTCATATGGTTAAAAGTGGGGTTTTGATCATTATTGGGTTTATCATTACAAAGTGGGTTTTCATCATTAATGGGCTTATCATTACAAAGTGGGTTTTTTATTACTGGAGAAATATTGTATCTTTATTGTTTGAAATTTTTTATACACAATATTTAAATTTGAGACTGGCCTTGACCTCCATGCCCAGAGTTTCAAGAATACAGGTTCAGGATGAATATTTTCACTTCTGCAATGATTTGTACCCAAAAGTAGGAATAATGCAGTTGTCGATTATCAAACAACTTTTTTCCCTACCTAAAATTTGACTCGCCTCACAAACGATATCCTTCAACTTATACCATTTTCTTTCAACTGTTTCACCTGCATTCATGTTTAACTCTCTTATAAAGTTTACATTTCAACTGCTAGACTTCTTTGAGTTTTGGTTTTGTGTCCTCCATAGTTTGAAGTTTTACTTCCTTTTGATTTATAGTTCCTTCATATTTTATAAGCAGTTTTTTTTATTGTATAGGAGGTGTGTCAAGCGTACTGCTCTGGACCGGTATAAAAACTGCACCAGTGGTCAATCAGGTCAATTTGCTTGCCAAAGGCGAGTCTTTCTTCACTGGAGCACCTCCAGCCCTAGGCCAATATGGTACAAATTACTTTCCATCTTTCCTTAGTTTAAGGTCTGGACACATGATGATGGCGGCTGTCTGGGATTTTCTTCCATAGGATTCTAGTTAGGAAAAAGTTTTAATTATTTGGTCGGGTGGTTTTTAACTCTTTTCTCTCTATGATCCATATATAAATACACTCCAAGTTTGAAATAGTTTAGGGGACAGAATTTTGCTATATTTTTATTGAGGTGAGACACAGGACTTGTTTCTCATTTTTTTTCTGAGGTTATTTATGCTCATAGTTGTTTTTTTAGTACATTTATAATGTTACTATTTTGGGCATATAAATAGCATTCAGATATTTTGTGTCCACTTTTTGAAACCTTCTAAATAAACAGTAAGCTGACTTTGTTAGTTGCCTCCACTTTACCCATCATTTGTATGTGGCCATCTCTGTCCAGACCTCAACTCAAAGTTGAACTTGTTCCATATAAATCCATCCTGTTACACATACTTTGCATTAAAGGTTGATGTTGGAATATATGGACAACATATACACTTTTTTGCTGAGGTGCTGTAAAACACTACTACCAATATGGACAATGTATCAACTGACATTACATATAGACCTGACTGTCAAACTCTAGATATATATCGTCTACATATAAAACCGCATTTTACACTTTTAAATTAAGCAATTCGTTACTTTTGACCAAACCCCAAAAAAATAAAAAATTAAATGTTCAAATCAACATAAATCAATCCTGTGAGAAACAGGCAATGAACACTATTCAAAACTATTCTTTTTCTTTTACAAGTCTGTCTAATCTGAGAGGCACTATTTCTATAAGACACTTTACGTGAAGGAAAGCCTCACAGTTAAATTTAATGATAAAACTGTGATATAGCATCAAAGTTTAGAACTTCTTTGAAATTAACAAGCATGGTGTGAAAGTGGATCCAGAAAATGTAAAATAACATGTCAAAGTTGTGAAAAACTCCATAGTGTGCAAATGGAAGCTCAGTGGGAGAAAATTGATTTTGCTTTGAATGACAATAACTTACCTTTTCCACAAAAAAAGAATGAGTCACGTGTCCATATGTTATGAAAATCACCAAAGGGAGACCACCCTGTAAAAAAGATAATTAGTATGAAAACTTCAAGTTAGGACACTTTCTGTCAAATTTGGCCAAATTCTGTTTAATGGTTATTTTAGAAGAAGTTACTGAAGATTTTTCTATTTTTTTTAGTAACAGCAGGCATATATGGTGGCAGATTAGCATCATTTGTATAAATGTGAAAGGTTTTCATGCCAGGATACTTTATATCAAGTTTGGCTAAATTCTATTTAGTGGTGTTGAAGAAATTGTTTAAAGTTTTTTCTATTTTAGTAATGGTGGCCATATTTGACTACAGATTGGCGTCATTTGTACAAACAAATAGATCATCAAACCATAATGCTTTCTGTGATGTTTGGTCAAATTTTATTCATTATTTTTGGAGAAGTCATTCAAAGATATATCTATTTTTAGTAATGGTGGCCATATTTAATGGCAGATCAGCATCATGTGTATAAACTTGAAAGGCCTTTAGGCCATGATGCTCTATGTCAAGTCTGGTTGAAATTGGTTAGGAGGTTTCTGTTAAGAAGTTGAAAATGACAATTGTTGATGGATGACAAATATTTTTATGCCAGGATGCTCTGTGCCAAGATTGGTTGAAACTGGTCAGAACACTTGTGAGAAATTGTGAATAGCAACTATTGATGAATGATGGACAGGTTTTTATATTTTTGGTGATGGTGGCCATATTTTATGGCAGATCAGAATCATTTTTATAACCTAAAAAGCCTGTATGCCCAGATGCTCTGTGCCAAATTTGGTTGAAATTGATCTGGCAGTTTTTCATAAGAAATTGAGAACAGAAATTATTAACAGTTTGTTTGTGGAGTTTAACATCATTTTTCAGCACATGGTGGCCAGTATATTTGGTTGAGGAAGAACCACTGACCCACAGGAATCTACTGGCAAGCTTTGTCACATACCCATTTTGGTTGAACTCATGTAGACATAGGTAAGATGTTTTAGTGATCTGTAAAGGTGAGTGCCTTAGACCACTTGGCCACCCAGGGCCCCCACAATTATTAACAGATGCCACATGGATATTGCAAGACAGATGAATGGTCATACCATAAACTCACATGGCCTTATGGCCAGTTGAGCTAAAAAACTAAATCAGTGGTTCCCAAACTTTTTGATCGGGACCCTAAATACCGTTTTTGCGACCGAAAATGCAGTACCAGTATAAGTTTGGTCATGACCCGAGGTTTGGAAACCACTGAACTAAATGATGATGTGTATATGTTTGTTCTATCAATCCATCACAAACACTAACCACTAAGTATATTTTAAAAAATACAGCAACTGTTATGAGCACAAACTTCATTTATTTTTGTATCTCCAAATTACAAAATATTCATGAAATAAAATCACAAATGAACATACAGGTCCAGGGAGATAACTTTTTACAGCTGATTACGGTAACTGCAACAAAGTGTACCGACAGACTGCTGGTTTAATATACAAGATTTTGAGTGATATGAAATCAATAATTCTTGTCATTCTATCATACATAAACGGAATGATCAAATTAATGGATGTCAGATTAATATTTGAAATTTATGTTACATCAATTGAACAAGAATCTCAAACAACTTACCGCACATACTCGCTTATAAGTTGAGTCCAACTGCAAATCACACAGACCCAGATCTGCTGCCACACAATGTACTGGCAGATCTGGATCTGTATGGTTTGTTAGGAGTAATCAGCAGAACAAAGAACATAGACCTTGATCTGCCGGCACATTATACAATAGCAGGTCAGGGACTGCAAGTGGACTGAACTTGTACATGAATATAGACAGTATCTATTGCTTTATTGATGGCTCAGATGTCAATGTCTTGTTGTCTTTGAGGTACTGAAGACCATCACCTCTGGACAGACAACCAAATACCATTGAACATTTCAAAGTGAATAATATGGACTGGTTTAAGGTGGCAGGAATTATTAAGTGATTTAAACTATGATGAAATCTGAAACCAGAAGTTAGCAGCACAGCAGCATTATCCCCACGCTTTCTCAGTTATCACTACCCACACCACGCATTATACATATATGCATGTATCCATGTATCCACACCCTTAGGCTCTGTCCCTAGGGGGTAGATAACAATTCCAAACCTGTTGTACACATCAGGGTTCTCCCAAGCCAAATAAGGTGCTGCAGGGCCACACCACCTTCACTCAGGCCTAGAATTTAACATAAATTTTCTTTTAGCCAGAAGGACGAGTAGATTGAGAAATTTACTAGTCCTGTGGAATCTTTACTAGTCCTTCCCACAAAAGCTGACTGGTGACAAATGAAACTTTAATAGCCATTGAACTATTGAAATTATGAAAACTACTAGTCTGACAGGAAATTGACTAGCCTTGGACTAGTGGATTTCCGCTAATTTCGAGCCCTGCACTACCATGTTACATTTCCCACAGTGCCTTTTTCCTCATGCAGTGCTTTACAGGCCTGCCGCAGTGCTTTGATCTTCTGTGGCACACAATGAAGAAGCAAACAAACTCAATAGATGCTAATTTCCTCTTTTAATTTCCTCTGGCTACAGACCACCACTAATCATATCCTAAAGTTTCAAGTCTCTGTCATGGAGGATTTGCATGATGTTGCCAACTCCTAAAATCACTACATATTTTATATAAAATTACTTATCTGCAAATATATCCCCCCCCCCTCCAAACTCCAATCCTGGTTGATGGATCAAATTTTAACCATTAAGTACATCTCCACACCACCCAATCATATTTCAATATTTGAAGTCTCCATCTCAAATGGCATAGGAAGAGTTGTGCAGCATTGCACATTTACACATGCACAGACAGTCAGGATCATATACCCAACACTTTTTCTTTGACAAGTATGGATATAATTATCTATTAGATAATTTCCCATTTCTGGCATATAACATACAGTAATATTTGCATGAAAGATGTCATGATTTTGTGTTAATTTATGTTTTAAGAATTATTTAAACTTTGATCATACCTTGGATTGAAGAGGTACAAAGTGAATGCATTACCACTTTGCTATCTATACCCCCAAGTAATAAGAGACTATCGTATATACTAGCAAACAACATAGACCCTAATCTGCCGGCACATTATGTGCCGGCAGATCAGGGTCTATTTTGTTTGTTTCACTTATTAGTCCTTACAAACTGCATAGACCGAGATCTGCCGACACATGTGATGGCAGATCTGGGTCTATGCAGTTTGCAGTTGGTATCGGCTTATACGCGAGTATTTACGGTAATCAGGCTTACCACAACACGTGACCACAACATTGACCCAAGGACTGTTTCATCCTTGGTGTTCCTGCATCTGTACCACATCAGTAAAGGCCCTAACAGCATGGATGCAAACAAACGATTTAAGAACCTGTGAAGGGCATGTACCTTCAGTCCTTTTGTCTGAAAGATAATTTGTATGGAATCATTTACAACATATAATTTAAATAAAATTTCTGAGCAAATTATTCATCAAATGCAAATAATGTCTGAGCAAATAAAATGTATGTTAAAACAGATCTTAGTATGCTTAGATGTGAAATTCGATCAAGTCCAAGTTACAATTTGGCCCCCTCTTCAAAATTATGCTAATTATATGAAAGCAATAGTGATACTAGTATGCCTTTTTTTCAAAGTAGATAATTTATATCCTCACAGAAAATTCACTTTAAATTCACATTATCATATGAAATGATTGGCTATGCTCCACAGATGTATAGAAATATTTCATATGTGTACTAAATTCTTTAAAGTCTGACATTGAACTTCATATTTTTATGGCATTTAAGTGCCAAGATGTATTTTGTAAATACAGAACTCCCTCACTATAAGGCCCTTCATTATAACAGTTCCTGTTATAAGATGAATATTGTCAAAGATCCCAATTCATTAAGTGGTAGTAAACTTATATGTATGTATCATGTAAGGCAGTCTCACTATAAGGCGGCATTATAATTACAGCATTACAGCATATATAATGAGCGAGTCCTGTATCATGTAAGGCAGTCTCACTATAAGGCAGTATTATAATTACAGCAGCATTATAATGAGGGAGTCCTGTATCATGTATGTCATTATAAGTCAGTCTCACTATAAGGCAGTTTTATAATTACAGCATTACAGCATTATAATGAGGGAGTCATGTATCATGTATGTCATTATAAGTCAGTCTCACTATAAGGCAGTATTATAATTACAGCATTACAGCATTATAATGAGGGAGTCCTGTATCATGTATGTCATTATGTGTCAGTCTCACTATAAGGCGGTATTATAATTACATCATTATAATGAGGGAGTCATGTATCATGTATGTCATTATATGTCAGTCTCACTATAAGGCAGTATTAAAATTACAGCATTATAATGAGGGAATCCTGTATCATGTATGTCATTATAAGTCAGTCTCACTATAAGGCAGTATTATAATTACAGCATTATAATGAGGGAGTCCTGTATCATGTATGTCATTATAAGTCAGTCTCACTATAAGGCAGTATTATAATTACAGCATTATAATGAGGGAGTCCTGTATCATGTATGTCATTATAAGTCAGTCTCACTATAAGGCAGTATTATAATTACAGCATTATAATCAGATAGTCCTTATCATGTACGGCAGTCTCACTATAAGGCAGTATTATAATTGCTGCATTACAGCATTATAATGAGGGAGTCCTGTATCATGTACTACATTATATGTCTGTCCTACTCTCAGGATACTCTGTGGCTCCAATGGACAGTGTTATAATGAGGGAGTACTGTACTCTTTGTGACCTATCTTTGCTAGTCAAGAGTTGCTTATCTACATCAGGCATGTTCAGTTTCCTCCAGGGCGTGGGCCAGATAAACGATTTTTAAAGCCACACCCTATGATATAAATAAGCAGATAAAACCAGGTCGCAGTCCGAATCCATCCTGTGGGCTGTAGTTGCACATGCCTGATCTACATTGTTCTACATCAATGGCCTTGTCAATATGGAACAAAGTCAATCAACAACACTTAGCAAGTGAAGATTTTGCTTATCCAAGTAGTGGTATCAAGTGGTCTTCAAGGGGGATGACAAAAGGAATGTCTAGACTAGACAAAAAAAAACTACCAACTATAGGGTGTAACCACCAGCCTAGCAAATTCTGGCTCTAGAGGTCCCCAACAAGAGACCATGGAGGTGCAAAGCCTATGGCTTTAACCACTGTTCTATTCAGGTTATTCAACACTGATCATAAGAACAGCCTTTAGTTTTACTGAAATTATTTCATGATGTATTGACTGGATTTCAATGGTGGATCATCTGTCTGTCTTCTTCTTCTCTGTCAAGACAAGATTCTTGGTAAAGAATGTATACTTGTCCTGCAGAATGGTCTGGTTAATACAGCAGCCATGTCTTCATGGCTCTATATATATATATTAGGGATTCCTAAATTTTCCAGAGTGCAACCGGACATTTTGACGGACTTCATAGTCACACGTGAATCTGCTGTTTTTAATATATATTCATAACAAAATTTTTACCCTCCATAGGTCTCACCAGGTGGTAGCAGCAAACAATACGTTTTCCCTATGACTTGCTACAGATTTCCCATCGTTTTTTTTTTTTTTTTTTTAAACTAAACGTATTTACACAATATTCCTATCATCCATCATAATTATACCACATTTGCACTATGGTAAATCCACTCACTTTAAGTTCATCAGTTTGGCAAAAGCAGTCTCTTTGTTTTGTTGATACAGACGCGTTTCAATTTCCCTTCCACTTCCTGACTGCTGGCATTGGACCAAAGTCTTTTATATCAACACCAACAAGGTTTATTCTCATAACTCTATCGCAAGTGTCAACACTCAGTCTGCACAGCAATTTTGTTTTTATCAAATTCTGGCATGAAAATCTGTGGACACATTCCATGCTTGACACTGGAAGTTCCTGTGAAATTTCTATCAAACAAATTATGTTTGGGTACTGTCTTTTCATTGAAACTAGTTTTGTCAGTAATTCAGCTGCTGACAGTTCTCTATAATTTGCTGTACACAATGTACTTGACAATCTACTGCTCGTTACTTTGTCGGCACTGATGACTGTGTCACTGTTCTCTCTTGGTTGATGTAATCAAAGTGTCTATGTGATCATTACCAAACTAGGGCATGTCACTAACATTTTCAGGAAAAGTGTTCAGCTCAACACAGTGAATGCATTAAAAATCTCATGGTTTGGGAATCTATCACATGTTTGCATGAAGAATCTGTACACACTGTACTGCTTTGGCTGGCAAGTCATTGTCAAGTGACAAACACTTCAGTTCTATCGCTCTGAAGTGACTGCTCTTGCATGTGACTGTAAGAAACTCATTGCAGATGGGCCCAAAATGGAGTGTATCTCTGAGGTACTCTGCTTCCATTGATGTCAAAAATCCATGAACATGCTGCTTAATGATAATGTATGGCAAATCTTGTATGAAAACACTAGCCGAGTGATACTGTTGTCATCATTATTATGCTTATGCTTTGACATGGTGAGTAATGCTCTCTCAAGCAGTAAAACTAGGACTGATACTTATTATTGCCTCATCTTAGCATATATAAACCTACCAATTAATTTTTTTTTTTTAAAATAACAAAGAAACCTATTTACTGAGAAGTCGATCTTTGAAATTTACTGCACTACTATTCAATGAAGGATTAAGTTGCCCTACTCTACCCCCATTTAACCCAGCTAACTGTGAGCAGTATAACTTTCATGCAGTTTAGCTGTAACAAGCTTAGTCAGTGATGCCTCTACTGATTGTTCAACAAAGAAACAATGTGTAAACTACACCTAATCACTTCTGAATTAAGTTTAGTTAGCGTTTATTTGACAGTTTCATGGATAAATAAATCAAAGACAATTTTATATTTTGGAATATTCTATGACAAATGTCAGAGCATATGCCGGTCAAAAAACCTTTGAACTGTACCGTTTGTTATTGATGCTTATGCAGACTGGAAGAATGCTGCAAGGAGGAAATTATGTAGATTCCACATCTGTGATAATTGTTGGCAGTCTGTTCTATTATGTGATGATTCTTGGGTAAATTATGATTCCCTGAAGACTCAGCTGTCAGCAAAGGGCTGGAAAAGACATTAGCTCCAGCCCTCTGTTGGTACTATCATTTTGTCTTAAAATTGGCTTAAGTCCATGTCAATCAACTATATTTGGATTTTGTATAGCATTATCAGGTAGTGCAACAGTGTCAGGCAGTGGAGCATTGTCAGGTGGTGGAGCATTGCCAGGTGGTGGAGCACTGTCAGGTGGTGGATCAGTGTCAGGCAGTGGAGCATTGTCTGATGGTGGAGAATTGTCAGGCAGTGGATCAGTGTCAGGTGGTGAAGCAGTCTCAGCTCTCCAGGGATTCCCAACCAAGTCTCTTTATCATCCTAGTTATCCTAGTATACTGTGTAACTGTTGCAAACAAATCTGGTTGCTCACCTCTGGATTTGCTCAAGTCTGTTTATGTCTTAAGCTGTGTTAGGGCCCCAGGCAGCTGAGGTTTTACAATGTGGGCCTAACTAATATAAGGTACGCACATTGCCTTACTGGCTGAGAGTGTTTACACTCTGAGTATTCTCAAAGTAAGTCAAAGGGTACAATGGGCCTTCCATACTGTTTGATCTGTATGAGACTTGCACAAGAGATCACTGCTTGGGGCCCTGGGTGGCCAAGTAGTCTAAGGCACTCACCTTTACATATCACTGACATCTCACCTCTGTCCGCATGGGTTCGAGTCCTGGCAAGGGCAACGTGGGTATGTGAGAAAGCTTGCCAGTAGCTTTCTGTAGGTTGGTGGTTCTTCCCGGGGTTTTCCCTGGTTCTTCCTCCATGAAACATACTGGCCACCATGTGCTGAAAATGGCGTTAAACCCACAAAAACAAAACCAACAGATCACTGCTCATGTAACACCACTATACTTGATTCAACATACTATTTTTTTAGTGCATTTCTGCAGTTTGTATTTGGTCTCTCAGAAATGACTCGCGTTCTTGCAACACTCTTTTCCAGACCATTTAAACGGAAAATGGTGCAAGACAAAAAGAACAGTTTTCCTACAATTTACCTAAAATAATATGTTCCTCATGGGACAATAAAAAAGATATGCAAAGAGTGATATGAGTAGAAAATAATATTTACACATTGAAAAGCAAAACTATCTGGAGTAATGTAAAGATCAAACTAAAGAAAACAAAATAAAAGTTTCGAACTTTTGTATATGCATGTATTAGAGGTCATGTAACCAAGTGAAGTGGGCAACTAAGTCACCGAAAAAATGTAAACTTCGCCTTCTTATATTAGGAAAGCGAAAACAATTTCGCCCAGTCATTTTGATTTTTTTTATATCTACATGAGTGCCTGTAGTTTATGGCTTTTGAGATGCTCCTCAACCCAGCCAAGTAGTGTTAAGCCCCACACGAAATGGATGGCATGTTGCCTTACCATGTGTTCACATCAATTGCGCCAACAAAACAAACTCTTGCACATTCACAGGCATGTGTTTTAGTAGCTGATTGACCAATTAACTCTTTCCCCCTGCAAGATATTGGTGCCTGATTTCTGCAAGTTATCATTTGTTGATGAAAACTTAATAACTTGTGTTTTGAAACTAAATCATCTATATGTAAATAACAATTTGTGTTTTAAGAATAGAATCGGTGAAAGCACTTTAAAAATATATCTTTTGAAGATTTTAACAGCCATGCTTGCATTATTTTTTTCATAAAATCAGTTTGAAACCATAAGTGAACCTGCTATGGGGTAATAATGGCGGACATCGCTGTGTCTTGGAAGTACGTCTTCATAAGACTGTCTATTTTCATAATTCATTAGGCACATACATCAAGAAAATTATACAATTCGAAGAAGGCAAAGTGTAACTATCATGTGATAAAAGATTTAGCCTAAAATTAAAAATTTGTTGGTCAGAAATGTATGGGACAATTCTATGTTGTCGAATTGATAAATGCTGTAACTTAAGGTCAAGGCTGTTAGCTTACATCACACATATTTGTGCAAATACGAGAAAAGAGTAGCAAAGAAAAAAATATCCAACCAATACATGATGTTATTACGAGCATGTAGACAAATATTAAAACCATAAATTTTCAATCCTATATTAGGATTGATGCAACGAAGCTAGAAAGTGAGTGGTCATATGAAGAAAATCCCTGTTTAAAAAAATAGATGCATCAACTTTTAAAAACAATACCCCCAAAAATGACAATCAAAAGATTTACATTTGATTTAGAATCAACTCCCTCAAAATGCTGCTGTAAAGATGAGATTACTCATCAGTGACCACTGGTTTGAATGGATGAACACTATGATCTTGAAGATACATTTACATGTGCTCTCATGTGCGTGTTATAGCCTAATATATGGGTTGTTTCAAACTAATTTGGAAATGTTTTCAACTGACATTTTCTAGTGAAGAAACTAACAAAAAATTAAATTTGTTCTTTAGCTGGCAGTTGCTTAAGTATTTGTACCTATTTGTAATTACAATACTGTAATCTAGGTACTCCTGTCAGTTAAAATTAATTACAATGTATAGTTTCTGCTATGCTTTTTTGAAGTCATATGGCCAAAATGCATTGCATATTTCTCTCCATCAAAACATACACTTTTAAGTATGAATACACTACATATGAGTATAACACATTCATACACTTACAAAATGCAGAGAATTTTCTATTTGAAGATGAAATATTGCTTAAAACTAATATTAAATGCAAATATGCTCAATGAGAAATACAGGACACAATTCAAAAAAGAGAACTATAGCACACAAACATACACACACATATATATATATATATATATATATATTGCGTTTTTTGCATCGCTGCCACTTCTCCCTGTTCTGCTCTTACTTCTCCCTATTCTGTCGAAAAGGAGAAGTCACTTCTCTCTAAATTTCAATTCTAGCTTGACCCCTGATGTATGTTCTGGTATGTGTGTACTGGGTTATTTCACCTCCCAACGCTCTCTCTCTCTCACACACACACACACTCTCCCTCTGACCAAACCACTAGCACCAGTTCTTTTTATTGCCTCTATGAAGTCACACTGGTCCCGAGCGAATTAGGGACGTTTCGCCCAATGGACGTTTCGGCCCAAGACATTTCGCCCCACTTCAATGGACATTTTGCCCCACTTCAATGGACATTTCACCCCACTTCAAATGGACATTTTGCCCCACTTCAATGGACATTTCGCCCCACTTCAATGGACATTTCGCACCATGACATTGTATGTTCTGACATCGTTTAATAAATATAAATGTTTAAATTTAATTAAATAAATTTTTTATTCCAAAACATGTGCTAATATTTTATTTCCTTTGCAATAAAGCTTCCATGACTTACTCAAAACCTTGCCTCAGTTTAAGTACATTGATACCATATTGAGTGGATTCTCTAACTACGAAGATCAAACAAGCTACCTAATTGTAATTAAGCCCAAAGAACACTTGCAAGATAATCATGTTCGTTTAAAACGGTGTTCTATTTGAAATTATAATTATTTTTTAAACAAGTCTTTGAGGATTTTTTTTTTTTTCCATGTATCATCACCCTCAAGTGTATGGACCTAATGACTGCAAATGATTGATGAAGAGTATAGAAAAGAAAAGAGACAGTAAGACAAGTTATCTTCTTATCAGAAGGAGATAGTAATAATAATAATAATAATAATAATAGGAATAAGAAGAAGAATAGCCTTATACTTAGATTATTCGATTTACGGACCCATTTCAATTTGTTTGATTTACATTCAGCCTGTCATTATATCTGACAATATTTTCACCTTTTTCTCCGTTTATGTAATAAGACTGATCAGAAAATGAATCTATCGTTTACAGTGATCATTATTTTCTATACTGCGATGCTTTTATTTTCGCAGTTACGAAAACTGAACTTTATGATGAAGGGTAATCCTATTTATTGGGAATGGAGAGGTCGTTGTAGATAGTTAAGAAATGTAGAAATGTCCACTGAATGTGGGGCGAAATGTCTTGGGCCGAAACGTCCATTGAAGTGGGGCGAAATGTCTTAGGCCGAAACGTCCATTGGGCGAAATGTCCCGGTACCGTCCCGAGCATATCATTCGGGGGGTGGGCGGCGATTTTCTTTCAAACCAGAACATTTTTTCTTTTACCTCAAGGTTAAAAAAATTATTAATATAATGGATATACTTTGTTCTTTTTGCCAATAAGTCTGAGCAAGAATTTTGTTGTGAAGCTATGTGAGGGCTGGACATTATTTTTTTAAAAAAATCACAGGCCACTCTCGTCCCCGTTCTTTGTTGGTCGGTCGCTTAAAGTGTACATGAGCAATTTGTGTGTGTGTGTTTGTGTGCGTGTTTTTGTATGTGTTTGTGTGTGTGTGGGGTATACCTTTAACAGATATAACTAACATGGAAATGTACTTTCTTTTTTTAAATGGGTGTCACGAAACACCCAAATCCAAATGTTTAGTAACAATTTTCGGCATATATAGTTGTCACAACGCGAAATATAGGGACACAACTAAGGGTGAGTCCGTTATATTAGCACATGTAATGATGCATTGAGTTGGAGGACATAGTGAAACCCGACTTTGAATGAGAATCATAACGGACATGCGCAATATATTGTGCAAAGTAATACATGTAAGTTATAAAGTAACAAGTTATAACAGAACAATTTAAGCGGGAAAAATATAAATTTATTTAATGACTAAACGTACACATATGCAAGTTTATTAACTACAATTTGTCATTTCATTTATAATATTTTTTAGTCCTTTTGTATTTATATATCAACCAAACACAGGAACGTCGACTTTGAATGAAAAATGGGAGTGCGTTGCAATTTAGAGACGAGACGGTAGACTTAATAATATTTCGTATATTTGGTTTGGATTTGGGTGGATTTGGTGTGGATTTGGGTGGATTTGGTGTGGATTTGGGTGGATTTGGAGTGGATTTGGGTGTTTCGTAACACCGTTTTAAATCACTGTGACCAGTACAGGAAGATTCTGTTGTGTAACACTGAATTACCTCCATTTTTATTGAGGCTCCTGGTTCTAATAATAAGCAAATACCCATAAAAGCTGTGAATATTAGATCAGCTGTTAACCAAGTTTTACACTTCTGTGTAGCAAAAACAAGAAATAATATAAAGAACGCAACACCGATAATTATGTCCATGTAGTCGGTCATTCTGTTTCTGTAATAGACTTCATCAGTGCATAATAGATTGGACGGAGTCGGTACCTGAATTTTGAGCCTTGCATATTTGCGTGACTGGTTTTACATTGTGTATAAACTATTAATCTAACCATATTTAGAGACCGGATCGGAAACTGTCATACTACACTTCATAATGTTTAAAACGTCCACTTTCTTTCTTCCTTTCTATGTTGTTTGTTTCTTTTTTAGTTTTTTGTCTAATTTTTGATCTTGAAATTATTATTTAAATTCCATTTTAGTTATTATAAAGTCAGTAATAAATATTTTTAAAGACAGTATTGCAGAATACAAAGAGTAACATTTGGTTTAATAGAATTAACTACCACAAACTTATTTAAATTGTTCAGATCTATTCATAACTTTCTCCTGGATACCCGAAGAAAAGCTTTACCTTGATTATTGACTCCACTTGATATAAATTAAGATCACTGGAAACAACAATCTTTTTCTCACAAGAACAAAATCTGAATTTTTCACGAAAAGCCTCCAGTTTTCAGGAGTGTTAAATTTTATGAAATTCACTATTGGCTAATTTGAAGGTTGAAAGCAATATTGAAGAGTTTAAGAATAGTTGCAAAAAGTACTTTCTTGAACAACAATCTATTTGATTGTTCTTCTTAGTATATATATATATATATATATATATATATATATATATATATATATATATATATATATATATATATATATATATATATATATATATATATATGTTTCCTCTGTGTGTAAGTGTCTGTAAGAGAGAGAGAGAGAGAGAGAGAGAGAGAGAGAGAGAGAGAGAGAGAGAGAGAGAGAGAGAGAGAGAGAGGAGTTTAGGGGGTGGGAGGGGGATAACAAAATTGACACAACATGGAGGGGGTGGGAGGGGGGATAACAAAATTGACACAACATGGAGCATAACAATGTCATTTTATCAAGCTTTA
Source organism: Margaritifera margaritifera (assembly GCA_029931535.1). NCBI lineage: Eukaryota > Metazoa > Mollusca > Bivalvia > Unionida > Margaritiferidae > Margaritifera > Margaritifera margaritifera. Next base: position 867,234 of record JAQPZY010001183.1, on the reverse strand, counting down.
ATTTAAGTCATACTTGGATGTGTCCTCCGCAGATAGCCCCGCCCCAGCCCCCTCGCTTTTTTGAAAAAAATATTTTGATAGTAAACACAGGTTTTGATCTTCCTAGACATGGACTGATAGGTCTGCCATACCCCCCCCCCCCCTCCCTTCATTTACTGAAGAGCTATGCTGTTTGATTTTACTTTCTGCATGGTCACTGATCATAAAATTCCACCTGATCAACCTTCGATTTAGAGTTGACCAAAGCAGATGTTTTATATTGAAATTACTGGGGTTTTTTTTATAGAAATCATTCCGAAATAGAAATTAATGCAATTATACCGGTCCCTCTCTTAGAAATATATAATTACTGTAGAGCGGAACCATAGCGGCACTATTTAAATAGTGCAATGCAGGAGCATAAGAATCAGGGAACCAGACTATAAATTAACCTCGCGGTTGCAAATTAATAGTTTCTGTTACAAAGTGGCCAATAAAATTTATTGTTACAAAAGCCGTTTGTGTAGTCCTGGAGGTCCTTGTAAACATAACGGAAGCATCGTAACTTGTTAGAAGCTAATGTTTGAAATGAAGTGATATTCAAGTGCAATGAAAATTTAAAATGGGAAGTAGTAGTGGTAAATCGGCAACTGATGATTGGAGACGGACGAAAAGCGCAGATTTACACCAGAGAAAGGGGTATAAGAACGGTCGGTTTTCATTTCTCATCGATGGAATATCTACAGACTCGTCATTCATAAGAAGAAAGACTGCAGAGGATAACAACACCGTGTTTCCAGAGGAGGACTACCAAAATGGAAGCCTAGGCGTGACAGTATGCAGTTTTCACAAACAATCATATTTCTAATTAGACTCAATTATCTTAGGGCTTGGTTCTAAACCCTAATCTCGAACCCCCTTGCACCAAATACCTCTACCGTGTACTTAAATTAACGAAGTTTTCATACAAAAGAGATAAACCTTTTTATTACCTTACATTTGTATGACTTCTAACTTGAGTTTAACTTTATATAAAAATGAACACAAAGTTTGGCATAGTTCTTTAGAAACCTTCTAAGGTCTGAAACCTACTACCGGGATTCCAAACCTTGTACAGAACGGATACTGCTAAAACTGTATTTTTTCGATTTTAAATAGCCTATAAAATGCTCTTTTGTTTGTGCTTTTTACTGAAGTGTTCGAACATTAGGTGTTTGTTTTCCTGCATAATACATGGATAAAAACAATGATTAGATGCATTTTGTTGGCTTGTATAGTACAAGTAGTATAAGTCATGCAGGTAATGTAGTCATTCAGTGCCGACTATTTCAGTCATGGGTGTCATTTTTCAGAACTTGATTACACATACCTTTAAATGGCGATTATTCACTTTATTTTGATCCTCATAGATCCATATTCATTGCAAGGTCATTATATTTTGTTTGTGCTTTTTACTGAAGCAACACCAACATTAAATTCACACAGTTAGTACGAAACTTAGTTGTTACTCTAGACAGTACTCTCTCATTACTCCAACATGTTATGAACATATGCAAGGCTGCATATCTTGAGCTGAGACGCATCAGCTCCATTCGCAATTATCTTTCAGTTGATACCACTAAAACACTTGTGTGTTCCTTAGTACTTTCAAGACTGGACTATTGTAACTCAATTCTGTCTGGTTCGTCTCAGTATCTACTCCAGAAACTTCAAAACGTTAAAAACACAGCTGCTCAGATCATTCTTAGAGTACCACAAACAGAGCACACCTCCCCCCTGCTCTGTACCCTACACTGGCTACCCATTAGATCCAGATCAAACACAAAATTGGTTCTCTGTGCTATGTTTCATTGACTGAGTCCAGTCCAACATACCTATCTCACCTCACCCATGTATACACACCAGCAAGATACTTACGCTCCTCTTCCGACACTCGTATTCTCATTATTCCCACTATCAAAATGAAGTCATATGGACAACGTTCTTTTGCATACCAGGGCCCAGCAACGTGGAACGAATTTCCCACTGAACTTAGACACAAAGACACAGTGATCTCATTCAAGAGAGCTCTTAAAACTCACCTATTTCGACTGCAAGAATAGACCTAAAGACTTAATAATGTTTCCTTACCTTAACTATTTTCAGCATGTTTTTGTTTTTGAATTTCATTGTGTTTGTTTTTCGTAATCATATCATTATATATGTTTTAGGTGTTATCTAATGTTGTAAAGCGCTTAGAGCTTCTAAAGATTAGGCGCTATACAAAGTCCTCATTATTATTATTATTATTATTATATACACACCCTGAGAAATACAGACGGTAAAATCAATGTTAAAAGTATATGGACATTTTTGGACGAGGTCAGCCTAAAGCCATGATCAAGTACAAACTGGATTGAATGTCGCATGTGTGATGTCACGATGAAAGCTGCATATTTTGAAACAAAATTTGTACTACCCCGTTATTTGTTATGTTTAGACCCAATGTCCTCTTTTCCTAACCACCATTGTACAAATCCATAGTGATCAATAATTTTCATCTGTAAGTTTCATGATGACAGTTAAGGTGCAGAGCTTTCAACAGTTAGGAATTAATAGACTTTGGTTAATCAATATTAGTAGAAAAAAGTTAAGAAACAACAATTAATATTTAATTTAAAATGAGGAAGTGAACCTACATGACCACGTTGATATACACTATAGCAAGGACCACAAATAAAACATTATGCAAGCTCAGGTCCCAAAACCAGTACCCTGATATGGTCTACCCAAAAAGAAAAGGGCAACGGCTTTACAAAAATTACTTGCCTTACTCTAATTCCACTTATCCCACAGGGACATATCTTTTTTTCCATAATTTTTACGCAAGGATGGGTTCAAATTGCTATATTTTAAATAAAAAAGGAATATAAAACTGGTATAAATTCAGTGGAAAGTATCACTGGAATGGAGGCAATCACTGGAATGTACTTGTATTAGACTGTATAATCATAGATCTAAACAATAAAAGGTGTACAAGCAATTAAAAATGAAACATTGAAAATGTAGAATACATTTTATATTTCTAGAGCCGAAAACACATCCTGACAAAATATACATTTAAAACAACTCAACTGGTTTTAAATACAGCTTAATAAAGAATCAGCAAAAATAATAATAAATGTGTTTGCAGACATGAAAGCTTAATTTAAATCTTTAAAAAAATGTGGAATTTTCTTGGACAATAAAGAGACTCCTATTTATAGTGATCTAATAAAATTATGAGTAATACATTTGTCCCCTGAAGAAAAATTAATAATATCAACCAATACTCAAAATTTATTTCCCTATAAATATTTAGATCTTGATTAGATAGTTTAATACAAAAATGAATATTGAAGATAAACATCTTGCACATTTGAAGAATTTCAAGTCCATTCAGGTGATTACTCCCATCCTTGAGATTCTATCCACCAGTTTTGCTTTTTGCATTGAGAGACCTAGTGTAATTTAGAAAAAAATTGTGTGTAACCTTGTCATCTAAAATCTTGATTGTATTTAATTAAAAGCAATGTTTTCTTTATGTCCTGATGTAAACCAGTACTTAGTACCAAAATAATATATGCTTGACAGGGTTTTCATGTAGTAAGCAGGGGGTGGGGGTCAGTATAAGGGGGTATATGAATGAGTTTTACATCCAGTAGGTGATAGTTTTATAGATTTGCCCCCCTCCCCCCCCCCCCATGAGATGCATTATTTTTCCAATATAATATCAGTGCTATAGAACGAAAACTGGTAAAATTATTCAAGTTTGCTTGTGTTGTATATGAGTAAAAACCTATCTTGAGAGACCATCCTTTCTGTCAACAAGGCAGGTGGTCTGTTGAGAGAGGCCATCACATTATATAACACAGTTGATCAGTGCATGAAAAGTGTGGTCTTTCAAAATAGGTAGTCTCATATTCAGGTGGGGTTTACTGTATTCAGGGTTGGATAGCTCAGTGGGTAGAGTGTCCCACTTGCATACACTGAATTGCTAGTTTTTTAAACAAGATGTATTACCTTATCTTAACTTGTAAGCTGTCAAAAAATAGGTTAGGACAGCCAGTGTTCCTTGTTGGAAATAACTGAATTGCCAGGTTGAATCAAGAGTATTGTAATGATTTACAATTATTTGTTGTTTTTTTTTCTTCTTATCAACCCCAGTGTACTGTATAGAATTAGACAGGAAAAATCACCTGCAGATGTCACAAAAAGACTTTGAAGCTAAAATTGTGTCATAATGCATATTGTGGACAACTAAGTAAAAAACTTATTTATTTCACAGTGTCTGGTATCAATCTGTAGGATAAGGAAAGCCAGAGAAATAATAGTTCTGTGATTGTATTATTATTTCACTCCAATTATTTTGCAAATTAGTTTCTGGTATTATTTTCAGTTAAGAAGGAATGCACATGGTGAAAAAATTTCAACGTAAATGGTAATTTGTCACATGATTTCTTGCTACATTATTGATTTATTTCTTAAGACTGTCATGGTCACCATAATCTGTAGCATGTTGGTTACTGTGAATGATTGGATTGTAGGTCAATTCAATTTAAAAACAGTTATTGGTAACTTTACATGTAACTGTGCAATATATTTTAACTGTACCAATCATAACTCGGGGCTTGAATTTAGCATAAATTTCTTTGTAGCCAGAAGGACTAGTAGACTGAGAAATGTACTGGTTCTACCAAATCTTCACTAGTCCTTTCCACAAAAACAATACCAGACACATATCGAGATTAACAACACTTCTATTTCTTAAATAGCATCATCATATGAAATACAGAAGTACCGATCTTGCTTTAAATCATCAATCATCACTCAATTCCTAGTCGGGGCTTCTCAAGATAATCTGGATCCAATTCCAGAAAGGGATCCATGTCTTCCTTCTCCTTCTCCTCCTGCACTCTTGATCCATATGGGGTTTGTTCTGGTCTCCTTACCCGTTTCCTTGAAACATTCCACAAATTTATTGCTGGTGATGGATCATAAGTTTGAATTTCATCTGTATAGAACAGTAGGTTGGACAGAACATAAGGTCGCAAACACGATCTCCAGTTACTCTTCACAACTTTCATCTCTGAGAAACACTGCTGGGCATCAGCAGAGCGATTAGGATTGTCAGGATAAGATCAATCAATGCCAGAATATTCTTGCAGTCAGCAGTACAGGATTTTGCAACTGTGGGCCAGGTCAAAGCATATATATCTTTGTAACTGCAACATAGTAACCAGAAATGCATTAAGAAAATTTCTATCTGAATATATTTACATCATGAAAATGTAATGTCATTAATTAAATGCTGTTTATATTGAATTGTTTATGTAAACTTCCTTTATTTCTGTAAATGGTTCACTGTTTACTTTTGTAATGAAGATATTCTGCTAATAAAGAATTTGTAATCAATCTTCTGAATTAAACACATTTTCATATGATAAGTTGTTACATTACGATTCATTTGCATTGTATGTGCTTAACAGAGTCAGATGTTTAAAGCTGCATTTTATATTTTCAATGGGTATTTAAATTTTAAATTAAAGTAGACAACAAGGAGTCATACCTGTTCAAGGTGGTTCTTGATGACTGTGTATCCTATCTAGAAGTTGCCATGCGCTCTCTCCGTGTGTGGTAACCAGCGTGTACCTCCAACCCCGCTTGGCATGACTGGTGATACATCTAGAGCAAAAAATGACCTCTACAGATTAATTCTGTTGAAGGGACTGTTGTGGTAGAAATAATATAGTCAAGTCAAAAGAGTGTTCATCTTTGTGTAATAGGTGTTGTTTTTTTTTCTCACTACATCTTTATATGCCAACTGGAGCAGTGGATACCCTGTAAAGCTGGTTGTCTGTTTTTCAGTATAGCTACAAGTCCAGGAATTTTGCCCATCATTACCCTTGCTCTGTCACTACCAAATGCAACAACCTTATTCTGCCAATTATCAATTCCAGCATTATCCAGTGCAGTTGAGATCACCTTCAGGATCCCTTCTCTACACTGTCAATTGCCAAGAACGATGATTTAACCTGTCCTTCTTTGCAAATTCTTACATATACAATTTCCTCCTCCTGAATTGAACTGTCTGTACATCCATCACACACTATTTAAAGAAACCTTGCTTTATTCAAGCTTTTCAAAAATGTTTGCCTTTCACTTTCAGCCATGTAGTCAGCAAATGTCACAACCGGTTTATCATTCCTATAAGTCTCTCCAACATGTACCCCTTTCCTCTCTTCCTGCTGACACATCCATACAAAATCAGTAAAGAATCTTTGGTTCTTTATGATTACATGTGCATTTCTAAACAAAGTAACCAGCCGATCAAGCACATACTGATTTAAAATTTTCTCGATCTTATCAGCGATTGACTCTTCTGGCGATTTCTTGTATAGCTGCTCTTCTCCCTGAATTCTTTTGTGTTGCTCACATTTTCCATGTGCGATTACTGATTCAATTTTAAGTTTGAAAAACCCGCAATGAAAAATGAAACTTGGATTTTTTTCTCTGTGTCTGTATTTGTGAACTCCGTACACCAATTACACTTCATAACGTTGTTTTCCTCACCATAATTCAGACATTCCATGTCTTTTGTCCATGTCTGCTGAAAGGTTCGTTTACGCTATCCCCTATCATAAGAATTTGTCATCTCTTGTATGCCATTTTCATTCAACTGTTGCTTTTTATGGTGGTTTAACCCCGTCTAAAGAACGCCACATTTTTCCTGTCTTGAAAAGAGGGAATTAGAGCCTCGTTTTGAAATACGAGAAGTCCAATCCCAATTGTTTTATCTCTCTAGGGGGAAATTGGGTCTCGGAGATTTATAGAATTAGCTTCGTGAAAATTTGAACTTGAGAACTTGCAAGGGGGACAATAGAACCTCGTTTTGAAATACGAAATGTTAATTCCAATTGTTCTAACCCAGTAGGGGGCAATCAAAGATAGTGGATTTACGCAATTAGCTCTGAGAGAATTTGGACATCATCCGATCATTCAGAGTTTTGGAAAATTACCTACGATAGTGTAAATAAACGTTGACTGTTGACAACTGAAACTTACAAGCCCATCAGACTATTGACATTATGAAAGTTACTAGTCCAAGAGGAAATTTACTAGCCTCGGGTTAGCGGACTACAGCTAATTTCGAGCCCAGTAACTGACAATGATATGATGATTATTATTATTATATATAATTATCATTGCACTTTACATATTGTAAGTCCATATTACATTTTGTGTGTATATATATATATTGTACTGTAGAAAAAGCGAAACACAGTTTTTGTGTTATTTCTTGCCTGAATGCATACAGGGTCTAACCTAGGATGCAGGATTGCAGAATTCTTGCTAATTTCTAAAATATCATACTTAAAAATCAATTAAATACATGAAAATCATCCATTATATGTTTAAACCTTACCTGTATTTCTTCCTTAAATCCATCCTATATTCAGAAAATTCTCCCCTTTTTTCAAATGGAGGGTGGGACTTCACTCTCATCAGTTCTAATAGACCCTGTGCAATCAATGGTTTCATTATACTGCTCTCCCTTCTTATAATGCAAGAAGTGGGGTCAATAATTGGTCACCGCATTATGTACTGAACTGCGATATACCATTAATACTCGCGTATAAGCTCGGTCCAAATGCAAGCAACATAGACCCTGATCTGCCATCGCATAATGCGCGGGCAGATCAGGGTCTATGTTGTTTGTTCTACTGATTAGTCTTTACAAATTGCATAGACCCAGATCTCCCAGCGCATTATGCGATGGTAGATCTGGGTCTATGTAGTTTGCAGTTTTTATCGGCTTATACGTGAGTACATATGGTAGCAAGAATACTAAAAAATGTGATGATTTTGTGTATATGTCTATTCCATGGCACAGGAATTCTTTACTGAGACCATGGAGTGGCAGAAGTGTTGTGAATACGTGTCACCTACTTTAGCACTAGTCGTAGGCTCTCTGTTGATATCAGAATATTTTCAGCACTTTTACATATATATTTTGATATGATACATATGTATTTTGATATGATACATGTTTTGATTCATCTGTCTTTCCATCAGTCAGTCTCATTGTAACATAAACTTTGTCAATCTGCTCCAACTAAGATAGGATACTAGTCATGTCTGAGTTACGGAGATACATGTACTAGTCATGTCTGAGTCACAGAGATACTAGTAATGTCTGAGTCACAGAAATAAGTACATGTAGATGACCATAACTATGTTGGGTGTCAGAATGCTGCCTGTGGGGGTGGAGGGGGGAGTAGGATCAGAAGAAGATGTAGATATTTAAAATGACTTCTAGTTAATTCATTTTTTTCATTGGGGTTTTTGTGGGGGTGGGGTGGGGATTGAATACCCATCTTTTAGTAACATCATTCCAGTTTCAGAGTAGTCCATAAGATGGACTTAAACAGTGCTGGCAGAGAAAAGTTAGGCCCCTTGTACTTGTACCTTCATACAATCATGAAAGCCAGATTGGTTTACCCTGGACAAATGAAAAGTAATTTTGCTTTTCTTTCAAAAATGTCTTCATTTCAGCTTACTGCTATTGCTTGTGTGTGTGTGTGTGTGTGTGTGTGTGTGTGTGTGTGTGTGTGTGTGTGCAATTATCATTCATGTTTCATTAAGAATTTCTTCCCTTTCTTTCGTCAGAATTCTCTGCCCCTCCTGAGGAGTCATCTGTAAGGTTTGACAGTTCAACATAAAGATTCATCTGATTTATATCCATGAGATAGTGATTGACAGGTGAAATCGATTATATTATCTTGAAAATCTTGTTATAGCTACTCCGCCATATCAACATAGGATTTTCACCAAAAGAGTTCTTATGATATCTAGTTGGTCCTAAATGAAAATTGTGCCCCACAGACTTCCAGTATATCTGTGATATTGAAAATCTTGTAAGTAATTCTCTTGAATGGAGGCTCATATTGGCATGCCATATTCCCAGACAGTGTTTGAGGTTTTTTGTGACTCAAAAAGTGTGTTTTGAGGTACCAGGGGGGGGGGGGGAGGAGGTCAGTGCGTGTGACCACCCAATATGAGAATAAGATATCATAACTGGAAATTCAAATCTGAATAAAAGAAAAAAAATACCATCTGTTTTCTCTGAAGCATTTAATATACTTACAAACAAAAAAATGGTAGACTTAGCATTGTCAAATAACATCACCACACACATGTACACATGGTCACAACCTCACAGACATTAAATACAAAATTACACCTAGTTACTGTCTTTAAAATCCATTGGACAGTGGAATGTAGTTTTAATTACATGCAGTCTTTGCTGCTTTCAATAGTTCAGTAGTTGGTTTGAAGGTAATGGAAGTGTCATTTGTGTTTATCTTTGAACTCATTAGAGAATGAATGGTGATGTTGTTCAACTTTCCCTGAAGATCTTGTTGAGTTTTTCTAAGCATGATCTTTCTGCATCTGCATTGCTGTGAGGGAGTGTCAAACATGCAGTGGCCACTTGAGTCAGATTATCACTTTTCCAACTACTGAAATTGATCAATTGATTTTGGGATTAACGACATGTGCTGCCATTCGGCCATGTACGTTTGTACTACCGAATTAATCATGTTTTGCATTTTATATATGGAATAAAAATCTGACTTCAAAGAAAGGTTGCCGCCAATCAAATTAGCCTAATTGGGCTCTCCCTCAGCAGTGCTCAAAGGATTTGACATGACACATCACCCCAGTTATTGTGAGCCAATCAAGTAAATCTCTGAAAGGGGGTGGCTGTTTATCTCTGACCACCTTACCTTTTTTTGCCTCTAAAACAGCTGTATAAATTGCCCCAAGGATAGTTTTACATGAGTTCTGAGCAGGACTGTTTACTGTTTATACATACACAGATTATGGGCATATATCATGCTGATCAAGAAATAACAATTTTTGTTGTTGTTTTTTTGTGTGTGTGTGTGTGTGTGTGTGTGGGTTCTCTCCAAGATTGCTGCAAATCATGTTTTTCTAAACATGACCATGTCTATGGGTTTGGGAGTCCAAAATTGTGTTTTTCACATGACACATCTTGTTATGGCATGTGTGGAAGAATGCCAAAGATGGTTTCAACACTTAGCAGTTAAAAAGAAGAAATGATCTTATCTTAAATTCCTGGAAATTCTTTTAGAACAGTAGAGTGTCAGCCCCTTGAAGGGACTCTTGTTATTTGATATTCTAATATAGTTCCCTCTTGTAGAAAATTGTAACATCCGTGATATCATTTATTAGAAGAAATACAATAGTAAATTGCCTCAGAGTTTATTTCTTATTGAAGTTTGTTTGGGTTTTTTTTGCAGAAGTCAGAAGCGCTCAGGAAGACCTTGCAGTCACTGGGGGAGGATCAATTGTTTTGCGACCCAGACTTTCCTGCTGATGCCCATGCACTATACTACAGTGAAGACAGGTTGAAAGAAGCAGAGTTTATTGCATGGAAACGACCCAAGGTTTATAGAAGCATTAATTAGCAAGCCATTTCATTTCTCACTGGTAGTCTTATACAAAATCTAACATGCTTTTTTTTTAACATACACACCCTCATTTTCATTGCTTTTTTTAGCGTGTAATTCAAGCTCAAGATGAAACCCTAAACTGTAAAAGCATGCAAGGAGACCAATTCACATTAAAGTCTCTTGTGATTTCCCACCTTAACTAGATCAGTTTCAATACTAGCTGTGTATATTAGTAGAGAGCACAGTAATTCTTTCAAGATTTTGGGGTCTGAAGCATGGAATTACCTTCCTCTAGATGTACAATCTGCTACAGACTTTTAGATTTTGAAGAAATAATGTGTCCATTATCTGTGATCTCTAAGAGATCAATTTTAAGGTTTATGTCCTGAGATAAATGGTGTATCATGTTTTATGTCCTGAAATAAATGGTGCATCATGTTTTATATCCTGGGATAAATGGTGTATCATGTTTTATGTCCTGGGATAAATGTTGTATCATGTTGTTATTGTTCTTACCCTAATAGTTGTTTTATGTATAATTATTTTATGCAGTATGTTTGATATATAATAATATCTTAATACCTTCTTGTCAGTGTTTGTATCTTGTATGATATGTTTATTTTAGGAATGCAGTATATTAGTGTTTCTTGTTGCTTTTATTTTTGTGTTGTGTCTAAACTACCTTTGCCCCCAAAATTGTAGTAATTGTCTTGTTGTTTTGTGTACATTGTGTTCTTTTGTATGTTCTGTTGTCATGTGTATGTTTCACTTTTATGGAACCTTTGTAAAACATTTGTTTCACAGTTGACAGGGTATCTAATAAAACATTTTAAATTTTTAGAAGTTACAAAAATCATTAACAAAGTAAGTGAGTAAACAAACTTTGACTTTGATTTTAAGTTTCCTGCTCGAAAAGTTTCAGTCATCCAACACCATGTCCCATATTCACGAAACTGACAATGCAAAATTAAATTGAACTAAAAACTCCAAAATTGAAAATGATACTTAGCATGTATATATATGGTTTAACTGCATATAATCACACTCATATAGTGCCAATTAAAATGTAGGTTGTAAAATTGTAAAGATACAAAATACTGAAGACAAACCCTGCCAAATAATAGTAATCATGTACTAAAGAAAATCATGATTGGAGTATCTCATTATCTTTGAAATTTGGTATATTTATAGAAATACACACAAAAAATAGGATCAGAAATTTAGTATATAAGTAGATATTAAAAAAAATAGGATCTGAAATTTGGTATATATGTAGAAATACAAAAAGTTGGATCTGAAATTTTGGTAATTCTAATGTCTCTCTGAGCTAAGTTATAGAAGATTAAAATGTCAAAAATTTAGATTGAGTGTAATATTTGTATATGTTTTTAAAGATCTTTTGTGAATATCAGTAAGAAGTTTTCAAGGAGCTGTGCTTTTATGACAACAGTCATAATCAGCATTCTTGCCAGTTGCCATCCAGATAATTACACACATTTTGCTGATGGCATTTCATAGAAATATAATTTATAAATATTCATAATTGACAAATATTCATAGTTTATAAATATTCATTATAAATATTCAGTGTCTTACATGAGTCTTTATTTGATACATTTTGTATGATGAGCATAAAATCTGTTTATCACATGACAAAATATGTTGATATTTTGTTTATTACTGTTTATCACATGATATAATATGTTGATATTTTGTTTATTAAAGTGCTGCAATTTATATGATGCTTATGCCTCAGACATTATGCTTGTACCTTCTGTGATGACATGATATTGCAGATGTGTAATATTGAAAATAAAAATTGGTGCAACTTAATATAGGGGTCCCTTTGTAAAGCACCTCAGTATGACCCAATTCCATATGGGTATGGTGTTACCATCAGTACTTGCTTATAAGTCGTATCCAACTGTATGGACCCAGATTTGCCATCACATAATGAGCTGGCAGGTCTGAGTCTATGCAGTTTGTTAGGAGTAATCAGTTAGTTGATGCATTATGCAATAGTAGATCAGGGTTTATGTTGTTTACATTTGGACCTGACTTATAAGAGAGTACAGACAGTAGGTAAATTGTATTTCTTGGCTCATTATAACCATTCAAAGTGTAATTGTACAAAAATATTTCCTTGTCATAATGAGATTTTGCATACAACATATAATTATTCATTGTTGCATAGTGAGGATTTTAAAATTCACTCTCCCAGCTTGAAATGGAATACATACTTTCAACTGGTAGTTTGTTTTCCATTTGTTTTGATGAAGCTTATACAAGCACTTCACTCTCACTCTTCAATACTATAAAAGTGCTTTCCAGGAGGAAAGCAGACTGGTATCAGTTTATAATTATTTACATTTAGTGTTAGAAGGGTCAGAGAATTAGTTCCAAGTTTCACACAGTCTAATTTTAGTCGTTAACATAGTCAACTTTTATATTTCTATAATAGCTGTTTGAATAAGAGTTTTTCTGGGCAAGTTAAACTGATTAGTCCTTACAAACTGCAGAGACCCAGATCAGCTGGGTCTGTGCAGTTTGCAGTTGGTATCGGCATATACGCAAGTACAAACAGTAGTTGACTTTTATGGTTCCTGTGAAAATTTTATAAAAACGGATCACACCATCTGAGAAATAGAGGATCTTATATGAGTGCTGATTTCAAATAAAATTTATTTAACAAGTCAAATAATTTAGATCCATTGCAAGCCTTTCCAAGCAAAAGTTTGAAATTTTAAATTTTTTGATAAGTTTCATAAATTTCATTTTAAATAAGCATAAATATAAGATTCTGTTTATCACAAATGTAAATAACACTGATTTTATTTGATGAAACAGCAGAATTGTATACTGAAATGACTCCTGTCATGGTCATTATGCTTTTGCATTTACATTATATCACGATGCTATTAATACTGTTTTAAGGTGTTATCATATGTGTTACATATAGAAAGACTTTAATTTATGGGTATATTAACCTAAATAACACAGTGGGCATGTGATACAATGAAATATGATTTACATTGAAGGATCTTATGGAGGAATGGCAGACCCCCTATTTGATGGTAGATGGTATGAAAAAGAATGACATTAAACAAGGAATTCTGGGAGATTGCTGGTTTCTCTCCGCATGTGCAGCTGTCTCACAGAAAGAAAAATTCATTTCCAAGGTACTAGCATCATTTCATTGAAGGATAACTTTACTCATTATAATGTTTTCAGTTACAGAAAAAGCAATTTTTTGTAAATTATATTTCTCAGAGAATACTTACCTCATCACATTAAGATTAGGAAGATGCTCCGCTACCTCTCGAATCCAGCAATAATGCAAAGATGAAGAAAAAAAATTGTCTTTCTCATCTATATTCCATATTGATGAAGGGAAGAAACTCTTCTCTATCCTTCCCCTTACCTCCCCTTACCACCACTATGTGGCTGTGGTTGTTTACCAGTTTTGCTTGAGCGTTACCTCAATGAGGATGTTCCCCAATCGCATAAACATTAGGAGACTAGGTAATAGGAGGAGGCAATGCTGATTATCCTACCTCTACCATGGTTACCCTGGAGGGAATAAGGATTCTTCCCTGTATGAGGGTAAACTGCATTCCTAATAAAAGAACAGCACCATTGGTAGTCACCTAATTGGCAACGCCAGTACCCATGTAAGAAAAAGGATGAAAGCAATGACTTTCTTTCTTACTAGGTGAATCCAGCGAAAGTGCTGTTCTATGCCAGTGATAAGACCATGTTGACTTTAGACTGGTCTGGTGATGGTCTGGGCTGCAGCCATCAGAGAAACCAGATTTGAATTCTTGTCTCTGCGAAGCTAGATCATGCAGATATAAGCTAGAGAAGGTTGACTCTGCATGCCAGCCAACTGCGTCTATTATGTCTCAGCCATGTTCCATTTGAATGTGAAGCTTGCCAAGATGGCTCTTATTTCATGAGCTGAAATTTTCATAAGGTGCACTTGATCTCTTGAGATCTCTGAGTATGCAGAGCATATTTACCCACTTTAGCCATGATGCTATGCCCTGGGTGGATATATCCTCTTTCCTTGTCTTGACTGGAAGAAAGAGGTGTTGCTGACCCCTCTGCACTTTTCTGTGCACTTTTTGTAGTGTTTTAGTGTGCGGAATGGGGCCTGCATCACTGCCTCCTTAGACTTATCAATGGAGGAGAGGGGTTGGATGACTATTCTTTGATTGTTGCAGCCTGTTCTTTGATATGAAGCCAGGTTGCATCATCAGGACCACAGAACCATCTGATCTGAACTGTAGATCAGGTCTTCTGACAGGGCACACCCTGCATTGCTGAAGCTAGAGCTATCAAGAAGCATGTTTTGTATGATAGCAGCTTCAGGTAAGTGCTGGCTAAGGGCTCAAACTGATTTGAATTGAACAATATCAGTGCCCATGATAAATTCCACTTGGGAAATAGGAAAGGAGATTTTTGTCTATTTTAAAAATAAAAATTGGCTAGTAGGTCTGATAAATTCTTATCAAGACCTATATCCACTCTACTGTGATGTCAGAATGTGTCTGAGAACATGGAGTGGTAGCCTTTAATCATAATTGGTGCTAACTTTTTCTCCTCAAAGAGCCAGAGGAAAAGGTTAAGCCAATTCTGTGACTGATGTACTCGATGGAACGATGCTGCTGCCATTGCACCAGTTCCTGAAGACCTGTCATTTCCCTTGTACACCTTCAGAGTGGAGGACCTTCTAGCTTGTGAGATTCTCTCCATGACAGAAGGTTGAAATTGTTTTTTTCGCAAGGCTTTCGGTACCAGGACTGTGTGTGTGTGTGTGTGTTAGGTTGACGTAGCTCCAAAAGCCCTCCCAGGTGATTGATAGTGCATCTGTGCATCCATAACCAATGCCTTGGGGTCCAGGACTGGTGAGATGATTCCACCTCGTTGCAAAGAGATCCGTCATCAGGTGGCCCCAAATGCACAAATCCATAGAAAGATCATTGCATGAATGGACCATTCTGTGTGAAGAGTCTGGCCCGTTCTTGACAATGAATCAGCCAGGACAATGAGCCTGCCTGGAATATGTCTGATCTTTGCAGTTACATTCATCAGTGCGCACTATCTGAGTAATTCCCAAACCAGTATGCATAGATCAGGTGATTTCATCCCCCCTTGTTTGAGGAGGTAGGCCACCACCACAGAATTGTCAGACATAATGGGGACTACCTTTCTGTATATTTTCTTTCTTCCAGAAATGAAACACATTTATTATGGTTTTCATTTCTAGGATGTTGATGTGGAGAGGCAGCTCAAAGCTGGGCGATATATGGGCTCCCAAACCATGTGAGGTGTCATCCGTACAGCTAATAATTGCCGCTTAGGGCTATTGTAAAAGAAATTCCTGCTATGAGCCATTGTTTGTTGCACCACTGACTCGGGAAAGGCACTACTTCTTTAGAGATCATGATTTTGTAATGTAGATGCCTGGAAAAATTACACCATTGGGCTAGCAGGGCCATTTGCAGAGGGTGCATGAAGAGATGGCCACATTGAGTAGTCTGAGTAGTTTCATGACTGTTTGGCAGAGATCCTCTCCCTGTCAGAAATGGACTCTGTGAGCTCGATAATCTGTGTCGCATGCATTTGAAGAAGGCAAGCGAGATTGAGGTTTGTAAAGACTTGCATGCCTAGGTGGACAAAATGCTGGGATGGAATGAGGTCTGATATGTCCCAATTAATGGGATGGAATGAGGTCTGATATGTCCCAATTAATGGGATGGAATGAGGTCTGATATGTCCCAATTAATGGGATGGAATGAGGTCTGATATGTCCCAATTAATGGGATGAAATGAGGTCTGATATGTCCCAATTAATGGGATGGAATGAGGTCTGATATGTCCCAATTTATCAGAAACCCTAACTGACTCAAAAGGGAAAGAAGATTGTTTCTGTCCTAGACAAGAGATAAACTTGGCATGTGTTTTTGGACGATGTTGTTGAGATGCGCTGCTGTCGCTGCTGATGAGGTCAACCAGAAGAGAGAGACAACATAGTTGACCATCTTGGTGAAAGCCCATGGGCTGATATTGAGGCCAGATGGGAGAGTGTGAAATTGGTAAATGATTCCTTGGAAACTGAACTGAAGGAACTTGCAAGTGGATGTGTGTATAGGGACGTGAAAGTATGTGTCAGTTAAGTCTAAACTGACCACAAACTTGTCCTTTTTCATGGAAAGTCTGATTGACCTTGTTGTCTCCATCTTGAACCTCAGTGCAGCTATGTATGTGTTGAGCTGGCTGTGATCTATGATGGGCCTGAGATTCCTGTTGGCCTTGGGTACCAGAAACAGCCTGGAGTAAAACCCCAGGGAGTTCATTTTGTGAACTAACTCTACCGCCTGCTTATCGAGTAGCGACCAAATCTCCTTCTGTAAAATTTCTGCCTTTTCCTGATCAGATGGCAAATCCTTTATGGAAGAGGAAGTCAAAAGTGGAGGGGGTTGGATAAACAAAATCTGAAGCCCCTCCAAAACAACTTCGATCACCCATTAGTTGTTGGGGAAACAGATCGATCCACCTGGTTTGAAAATGAAGGAGTCAGGCACCCACAGGAAGGCTGTCTGCATGCGGTCAGTTTGGCAAATCAGTTTCGGCTGTTTGGAGGCTTGGGGAAGGAGAAACCTTGTTTCCTTTCCCCTTTGCCAAAATGCTTCCAGAATTGAGGATTTTGTTGTCACCTGAAATTGGATTGAGGACAAAATTGTTGCCTTTGAGCGTTATTCTGCCTCTTATCCTCTTGCTTCCCATGGTCTCTGAATTGCGACTGAAACTGGTTCTGTCTGAACACAGGAGCTGGTGGCAAGGTGAGTTAAAGTGGCAGTTCTTGAGATGCCTGCTTCCACACTTCCTAAAGTTTACCACAAAACAGCAATGGTGTGCCAAAAGTTGCCGAATGCAGAGCCAAGGCATGATGTATGGTCCTATTTAATTACCATGGCAATGTGGGCTGTGGCTTCCAATGCATGATCGCTCACAGTTTTTTCAGCCAGTTGAAAAAAAGCTAGAGATGCCAAGTCTAGCATAAAAGAGGTAGTGATCATGTTTCTCATCAACTTGGAGGTGGCATGTAGGACATTTTTATCCACTTTGTAAACCAAAGGGTTGGTCATATTGACAGCCACAATGTTTTCATCAAAGGATGGCAGCTCAGTGCTGAATGTCAGTGAGTTCGTTTGATACCAGCTTGGTGTGAACAGTGCTGGTAGTTGGCTTTTCGCAAAGAAAGCCATGGAATTGCCCAGGTCCCATATTTTATCAGACAGGCAGTTTGAAATTTCTTTCCTCTTTGCTGACTGTGGAAGAAGACAGAAGGAAGGATGTTCTTATTTGTCTTCCAAATCCACTCGGGGCTGGGCAAATGTGTTTTCATCCATTTGTCCAGGACAAGTGGTTTCAGAAAATTCACTTGTCCCACCTTCCTTTTTTCTTGCCCCAAAATTGTAGTCACTTGTCAAGATTTGATGAGATGTATGCACTTTAATCCATAGAAAGAACAAATAAAATAATGTACAACATATTTGTTTTTTGAAAGAATTAAATTTTTCAAGAACTTATGTTGATATTATATATTTTGTTACAATCAGAGGTTTTCAGTTTTCCACTGTCCATGTATCTTATATCCACTATTTGTTGCTCCAATATGCTAGCATCAGTACTTCCATCAGCAAGGATGGAAATGAATTTACTGGAATTCACGCATTCCCTAAATTCTTCTCTCAAGCTCTAATGTTTTTTTCATTTCAGTCTCATATAGTTCTGAAAGGGCCTTTCCTAGTGAAGTGTCAGCAACTATAACTTAAAAGATTTTTGTACATGCTGGCTAGTGTCATGCATATACTGTACTGCACAGGCCTTGTGAGGTCCTGAAATGTCATGAGACTTGATTGGTTCAATCCTGAATTTGTCAGTTACATTGACAAATATATTGGTTGAATTTCCAACCTGTGCCAGTTTGGGATATTGTTTGCAATAAATGCAAAACATTTTTCCTTTTAAGTCAATAAATTCAAGCCCGGGATACCTATCAACCTAATGCAGCTGAAAATTTCTCAGTCTCTTGGTAGTGTAATATTTTACATTTTTTGTTGCCACAGAATTTGGCTTATGTCTCTTTGGAGAAATAGTCACCACACACTAAGTGGTAGTCTTACATTGTACCCCTCCACTTTCACATGAATTTTCGTTTTTTGCATCTTCTTTATTAACTTCCTTGTGAAAATAATTTAGTAAATTCATTTTATCCACTTGGTAAATATCACCTTGCTTGACAACTACTTCTAAAGCGATCATAACATACATTTTGTCATTTAAATATGAACAGACACAACTTCTTAGTAAGCATAATTATTTCACTTCAAATGCAGTATATAAATGGACAGGGGTAGAATCAAATATTCAGTACGCCGGCAGGGCACGAATGACCAGATAAAGGTAGATAAAGTGATTATGGTATGAAATTAAGCACCTGCCTGACTTGTTTTAAAAATAGGAAAGAAGCGCTTGTCCTGGACTAGCAACTTGCAAAATTTTACTTGCCCGACTTTGAAAATGAATAGTCTGGGACATCACGCTATGGGATTTGCTCAGCCTGGCCACTGACCTTATAGGCCTGGCTTACAGTTGACAGGGCTGGGCACTCAGAAATCCTGCATGGGTGCTTTAAAAATGTATTCTGTATGCTCCTTAGTAGGATTGGCATATGGTGAATCTTCTAGGTTATTCCTGCACATCCCAGGGGGCAGGGATGAGGCAGTGCCATTGTCCCTGTGTACTATTTGATCTCTCCCCGGGGCATAAGTTGTAAACATTTGTTCTGGTGGTTGCATCATCGACTGGGCAAGTGCCACAGTTTATCTTGTTGATAAGAAATACTGGTAATCATGGATGGTTGGTTTGGTTATTGACCGGATGGTCAGCCTGTTTGGTTATTGACTGGATGGCCGGCCTGGTTATCGACTGGTCAGTCAGTGTGGCTCTTGGCTGGATGGATGGCCCAACTCTTGGTATTCGGCTGGATGGCTAGATGAGTAAACATCTGGTTGGACCATGCGGCAAAATGGATGGATCGGATCACCGGATCCCCGTGTAGCTCCGCATAACCATGTGCGAATGGCCAGTATATGGCACAGCTTGCCAAAGTGATTGATTGTCGAGTGTTGCTTGACTGGCTGGATGAGAGCAGGAACAGCATTAAACGGATTGGACTGGTGACGATATGGCTCATCCATGTCTGGAAAATACCCCATATGCCTAGACTTACATGCTCTAGGACCAAGCTCATCTTAATACAATAGCCCATTCGTTTTCTGACCATAGCTTGCACACACTGCATGTAGTCACAGATGAACATTTAGTACACACAAGACAAGTGACATGTGTGTCTTCATTGGGCTTAAACTTTTTTTCATTTTGTGCATTTCATCGACATCTTGGTCAATTTTCTGAAAGACTTTTTGGGAAATAACAACCCAAATTATGTTACTTCCACAAAGAAACAATGCTTATTACTAAATAAGGAAATAAATATCCATGGTGTATGCTAAAACAACCAACAACGGGTACTAATTATACCGCGTTGAAGCATGAGGTCAGAAATTTTGTTAACAAAAAGATGAAGCCCTTGACTGCGACAAATCCACATAAATAACAGTAAATTTAAAAAAATAATGATTGCAACATTTAGTGGAAACCTTTACCATCAATACTATACTAAAAGTGTCAACAGATGGTCGTAGAATCCACATGGTTGATTTGGATTCTGTGAGAGGTGAACATACGATGGGACTTGTATCAGCGAAAGCAAAAAAATGGTAAACAACTGTAGCCACTTAGCAGTGGTAAGGGGAGGTAAAGGGAATGATTAGGAAGAATTTCTTCTTTTTGTCCATATGGAATATAGACTGGAAAAACAATTTTTTTAAAACGCTTTCTGTGTTTGCTAGATTAGAGAGGTAATGGAACATCTTCCTAGCATTAATGTGGTCGGAGAATGTATTCAGGGGAGAAATTTTATGGCACAATTTACTCAATTTTTCTTATCTAAGTTTTTCTACACAAAGTAAAAATCCCCAGGCATCAGAAACCTGTAATATATGGAATGTTATGAATTGTAATTCATAATTTTTTTAGCTTTGTTTGTTTTTTAAGAAATTTGCCAACAGTTCATAAACATAACATGCCTTGGATGTAGTCATTAGACTATCAGCATTGATGATAGTATATCCCAGGTTTGCTTTTGCTGCTAGACTTTTTGTGCATGCATTGTCATTATTTTGAAATGTCTAGAATTTATGTGCTAATTGTAATTGGGCAAATAGAAAATGTGAAAGTCTTCTGTGAATGAATAGCATTGTCTTCTGTGAATGAATAGCAATGTCTTCTGTGAATGAATAGCATTATCTTCTGTGAACAATTAGCGAAGTCTTCTTTGAATGATTAACAATGTCTTCTGTGAATAAATAGCATTGTCTTCTATGAACGAGTAGCAGAGTCTTCTGTGAAAAATTAGCGAAGTCTTCTGTGAATGATTAACAATGTCTTCTGTGAATGAATAACATTGTCTTCTGTGCATGATTAGCAGAGTCTTCTGTGAATGATTAGCAAAGTCTTCTGTGAATGATTAACAATGTTTTCTGTAAATGATTAGCAAAGTCCTCTGTCTTGTATGAATGATTAGCAAAGTCTTCTATGAATGATTAGCAATGTCTTCTGTGAATGATTAGCAATTTCTTCTGTGAATGATTAGCAAAGTCTTCTATGAATGATTATCAATGTCTTCTGTGAATGATTAGCAGAGTCTTCTGTGAATGATTAGCAGTCGTATGTGAATTATTAGCAGAGTCTTCTGTGAATAATTAGCAAAGTCTTTTGTGAATGATCAGCAAAGTCTTCTGTATTTTGTGAATGATAAGCAGAATCGTCTGTGAATGATTAGTGATGTCAGTTCCATACTGGGAAGTATCATTGCTAGTAAAATTCAATTTTGAACAATAAAATCAAAACTAGAGTCCTTAAAACATCAAGACAGCTATTTCCCAAAATTGTTAGCACAACATCTTGCTTTGCAAGTGAAACTTGTTAGTGTATTTTTGACAGTGTGTTACTAGTCTAGTATTGATAATAAAGTACCTTACTAGGTGATGCCACTTGACCAGCCTTTATGTGGTGATGGGTACAGAGGATTATTGAAGTTCCGCTTCTGGCGGTTTGGAGAGTGGGTTGATGTCATCATTGATGATCAGTTACCCACTAAGAACAAAAAGCTGATCTATGCTTCTTGTAATGAGCCAACAGAATTCTGGGTTGCTCTCATGGAGAAGGCATATGCCAAGTATGTATCATTTAAAATTCAATCATTTTTCTCATAATTGGTAGATCTCAAGTTGAAACTTAAAATTTAGGGTAGACTTATATGTACTGAATGATCTATCCCAAACCAAGGTATCCTAATTTGATGAATGATGGGACTAAATAGTTACTGACATGGATAAGTGATGTCATTATTAAACTGCCACATACAAGTTCATGTATATTGACTCCAATCATTGCCTTAAAAAATATCAGATAAACCAATATGAATTCCACGTATTTGTTTATACCTAGGACATCTTATTCTAGTGATAGTTTGATAAAAAAAAAAAAAAAATTTCCAAAGTAAAATTTTCTGTAGCTTCAATACACCTCTTATTTTTGTCAGGCGTGTGTTGAGCAAATGGTGAGACCAAGTATAACAGATAGTGGCATTATCAACATTAGATGTAGAAAGATTTTGCAATTTTTAAATAGTAGGCTTACATCATACCATACTTCATGTATTTTTTCATACTAAAAAAATAATTATTATTTATTTCAGAGTACGAAAAATAATACGTAAAATAAATAATTATTATTTTGTAGTACTGACCATGTACGAAAAATAAAGGGATTGTACCAGAACAAGGTCTATGTGACACACGATATTCGACGACCTAATGGTACTAACGTACAAAATAAACATACAAATTTTTGTCTCATTCTGCTCTCAACTCAAGAATCCAATTACAATAAAAATAAAAGTATTCAAAAAGACTTTTGTTTTTGTTAGTATTTAATGAGAGAGAGAGAGAAAAAGAGGGGAGATGGTTGAAATGATAATTTTGTCTCCGTGTGCAAGATCATGTATATTCCGAGCATACTTCTTTGTAGCTGTTATGGTGTGTTATGTTGGCAAAATGATTAAGATGGTTTATACATGTATTATTTATAGGTATTTATCTGTAAATTGTACACAGCAATACAAGCCCCTGTTGTCAAAGAGATAAGTGCAACTTGTATTCTTACAGCAACAGTAACCTCATTATCAAATTACTTTAAAAAATAAAAGAACTTGAAAAGATTTGTTTTTAGTGAATACATCTGTCTGTGTGTGTGTGTGAGAGAGAGAGAGAGATGAAACAAGGTAGTGTCAGTGTGTAAGATCATATATATTCAGAGCAGTTTTTATTTGTAGTGTTTGGAGAGAGAGAAATAGAGGTTACAGGGTAATTGTAAGCAGTATTTTTCAGTTACCTGACAGTTGTGATCTTCCTCATGGACAAGGGTACTACCATATTCCATTATTAATTAACACCTCTAAATAAACAATTTATTTTTGTTTTAATTATGATATCCATTGTTACAAGAACCACATGGCTATGCAGTGTTATATACATGCTAATTAAATATGCCTAGAGCTTTGGTCAGGTTATTCCAGTTTACACTAGATTGAGGGCAAGATTCAACAGAAGAGATAAAAATTAGTGGGGCTTCTAATAGGGAAATGAGGCTATTCATAGGGAAATGAAAATCTGTCAATGAGCTATTAAGGCCATTGTCCAAGCAGCAGTAGATGTTGTAATGACAAGCGATCACACACATCTCTTGTTATTCATATTCATCGATAAAGATAACAATAGAGGGGTGTATCATAGATTAGATTCTCAATAAAATGTTAATTTGATGAGAAAACATCAAATGGCATCACAACTCTTGTTTTAAAACACGGTAGCCATATCATGGTTGTTTGTAACAGTGACAGCCTTAGTAAAGATTAATAATTAACCATATTGTTTAAGGACTGAAACCAAGAACTTTGTAATGAAGATATATCCAAGTAAAAACTATACAAGGATTTACAAGATATTTTATAAGAATCAAACTCACCGAATCAATGACTTTTGCATTTATGATAGAAAATGACAAGGTTTTTATATTTTATTTTTGTATTACTATAATGAAACAATAAGACTAATTGACCAATGGTTTGTGGTTTTCACTTTAGCATGTACTGAGATATAATTTTTGCTGGATAAGAAAACATCAAATGGCTTCCAAACTCATTTTAAAACGTGTGTGATGCTTTGTTACAGCGACCAACTTACTAAAGAGCACTTATTAACGTTATTGTTTAAGAATTATGTACTGTAAAGGTCATTGTCCAGTTGTTAATGAACAGCAGTAGATATTGTAATGACAATAAGAAATCATAAGCATCAATCATTATATTGTCTTGCCAACAAAAGAAGACAAAGAAGGGCAGATTGATGAATGAGAGTAGATTTTCAATTAATGAAACAATTACCCTTTCAACATGAGATGATCAAAGGCCTTTCTGCAGGATTATAAATGGTGATTATTTCATTATTTCTTGATCTCCTGTTTCATTATTCATATTTCAGTATTTTTTTCCAAACCATTTGAAATGTGAACTTCTCTTGATTCAAATAAAAAACATCAAAATATGCGGTTAAAAAAATAATAAAAGAATGAAATGATCAGTAACCTTTCTGTGCGATTATAAATGGTGATTCTTTTATTTCTTAATCTTCTGTTTCATTATTCGATGCCTAAATTACAAATTTATGATTTACGAGAAGTTAACAAATAGTTCAGGTAAGTTTTTATTCTAAGGCAACAAATTATTATGTTTTTCAAATGGGTTTTATATCACACATGTGCTCAGCAAACAATATATTGGTCATTTGACGTATCAACATCATACATCGGTATTTTTTTTAAGCTGTTTGAAACGTGAACTTGTCTTCATGATTCAAAATAAAAAACATCAAATACATGGTTAAAAAAATTAATTAAAGAATGAAATGATCAGTGACCTTTCTGCACGATTATAAATGATAATTCTTTTATTTCTTAATCTCCTGTTTCATTATTTGATGCCTCAGTTAAGAACTTACCCAAAGTTAATCACCATTTATAACATATGCTTAGCAAAGCAATACTTTGGTCATTGGACGTATCTAAATCATACCTTGGTATATTTTCGAGGTCGTTTGAAACGGAAACCTCTCTTCAATTTTAAGACATCAAAACAAAAGGTAAAAAAATAACACAAAGAAAAAAAAACAAGAACCAAAAGCCCACCTTAATTGTATATGATTTAAATCTCTTATTCATTTTTGTAATAAAAACAAAATGGCAATATTTTTGATCTTTTCTGCAAATGTATATTTTCCCATATATGAAAATTTAAAGGATTTTTTTAAAAAATATGAAGTGCTATGTACAAAAAAATATAATATAATTTAAATATTTATTATTTTTTATTGCCAGATGGTGTATGAAAAATTAAAGGGTATAAAAATTACATGAATTATGGTAGCACAGTTTGCAGGGAAGATGTTGTGTTTTGTAGAACCCTTGTTAGGATTAAAGGTTTTAATTGAGGCAGATTTATTTCAGATTACATGGATCGTATGAAGCTATTGAGGGAGGACACACCATGGATGCCCTGGTAGACCTGACGGGAGGTTTGGCAGAGAGAATACTGATAGAGGATAGGAATGCAGACTTGTACAGAAAGATTGAAAGAGCTTACAAATCTGGTGCTTTTATTACTTGTTCAAGAAGGGTAAAGTTTCTATCTTATCAAGATAAGAATGGTAGAATTAAGTCCACCACAGCCCACTAATTGGTTTTCAGTGCCAAAGATTATCCCAATTTTCATTGCTGAAAGCTGGTGAAGGTAGATAGTTTCCCAGGATGGTATGTCAGTCAGTTGCAGGTTGACTTTATAGCAGATCCTATCCAGGTTAACTGAAGCAAACAAGATTGACCTATAAGTACTTTGGTGAAGGGCATAACAGCTATTTGCAAGGCAGGACTCAAACCCGAGATCTTGAATCCACAGAACCTACCACTAGACAATGCTGCCTAATTATGCTAAAAATATGTTAGGAGATTTCTGTCTTGTGTTTAGGATTTGAGAACATTAATGGTAGTTTTACTTTACCAAATATTACTGGTGATGCATTAGTTGAACGAGTAAAATGGATATCTGCAATGGTAAAATGACCATTAATATTCTCAGATTTTTAAATGCAAGGTTCTTATCCCTGTTCTAACACTTGTAGAAAGTTTTGTGCAGAAATTGTGAAAACTGGTCATTTTGTTAGTATTACATAACATAAAAACTCAGGAGTCAGAAACTCAGGAAAATAAGACTGCAAACTGATGTAGATGAGATGACTGCACCTCTACTGGCTTGTCCAGGATTGGTCCAGATCAGCATTTTCATTATGGATTCAGTGGAGTTGGTCAGAGAACTAGGCTAACTTTACAGGAGTACCTCAGATGCTTTAATCTGCCCATATTTATCATGTAAAGCACCTTCATGATCAGGCTTTTGTTTTTATGTTACAGCATTATTTAGAAAAGTTGTCCAACAAATGAAACATGTTGAAGGCAAAAGGGAAAATCAGCCTCTTAAAAGTTAAAACAATCAGCATGGAAGTATACAAAGAAATATTCAGATTCTTGGCCACGCTTGGGATAAAAAGCATGAGAGGCAACACTTATTTATTCGACATCAAGTGTTGATTTGAATATTGCTCATGGTGGGAGAGATGATTGCTGCCACCATGTGAAATTGCAAAAAAAAAAAAATGGATTACATATGTTGAGATATATAGCAAGAAGTCATTGACCTCCATGGGCTTTGGAACTGCAGTTTCATAAACTGAACTGGAGGTCATTAAGGTACTTTACAAACTTTTTAGTTGAAAATTATATTTTCTTAGCTGCATCAGATTACACTTCTGAATTTTTCAAATGCATGTTTTCCAAATCTACATAAGCATTACATGATATTTTGTTGCACCTTACTGAAAATTTGTTTAACTTGAGGAAGAACATTGACTGCCTTATTGAGAAGGCCTTGTTAAGGTTGGCAGGTCTGCCCCTCGGCTACCGAGTCTTCACCTAGACCTAGTACATCAAAAACTATTTCAGAGTTTATGTTTCAGAATAAGAGAGTAAATCTGACATTTTGTTGACTCAGCACACCATAATCAACATTCTTCCTAAGTTATATACACTTAATTATAGTGTTTGAAAATTACATTTTTGTCCTTAAAAAGTGCTTGAATTTTCTGGTGAAATGTGTGTATGAACCATGATATAGTTTTCTGGTGAAATGTCTTGTATGAACCATGAGAGCCCTGAATAATTTTCTAGTGAAATGTCTTGTATGAACCATGAGAACCCTGTATAATTTTCTAGTGAAATGTCTTGTATGAACCATGAGAGCCCTGAATAATTTTCTAGTGAAATGTCTGGTATGAATCGTGAGAGCTCTGAATAATTTTCTAGTGAAATGTCTTGTATGAACCATGAGAGCCCTGAATAATTTCTGGTGAAATGTCTTGTATGAATCATGAGAACCCTGTATAATTTTCTAGTGAAATGTCTTGTATGAACCATGAGAGCCCTGAATAACTTTCTAGTGAAATGTCTTGTATGAACCATGAGAGCCCTGAATAATTTTCTAGTGAAATGTCTTGTATGAATCATGAGAGCCCTGAATAATTTTCTAGTGAAATGTCTTGTATGAACCATGAGAGTCCTGAATAATTTTCTAGTGAAATGTCTTGTATGAACCATGAGAGCCCTGAATAATTTTCTAGTGAAATGTCTTGTATGAATCATGAGAGACCTGAATAATTTTCTAGTGAAATGTCTTGTATGAACCATGAGAGACCTGAATAATTTTCTGGTGAAATGTCTTGTATGAACCATGAGAGACCTGAATAATTTTCTAGTGAAATGTCTTGTATGAACCATGAGAGCCTTGAATAATTTTCTGGTGAAATGTCTTGTATGAACCATTAGAGCCCAGCATAATTTTCTGGTGAAATGTCTTGTAGCCCTGAACAATTTTCTGGGTTAAATGTCTCGTATGAACCCTTGCTGTGTTTTGCAATACAATGACCCTTGGTTTTAGTTGCAGAAACCCAAACTTTGAGGGCTAAAAGAGTTCAGATGACCTTATTGTCTGTATAGCTAGGGAAAACCCATTGCTTCCCCATAGTGTTACATGTATTTTATGTATTTCAGGGAGACTGGAAGTTCAGCTTCATGGCAGATCCTAATGGGCTGGTATCAGGACATGCCTACACTGTCACTGGCATAGAAAAGGTTTGCAAACTGATTAACATTTTAAAGACATAAAATTATCTAAATACGAGTCCCCACTATTAGAAATGAATTGTCGTTTAGAGGAGTTTTACTTGTCACAAACACATCTTCAAAAATTGGTTTTAAAAAGATTTTTGTGGGTATTTTGTGGTCTAGTGTATGGTAGCAATGCAGCACTGTATTGAAATCTTATTCCCTCCCATTGCTGTGAACAGAATTTTGAACCTACGTACAACATTTTGCCCATTCTCAGCAGTTTCCTTGTCCATATGATAAAAATTAAGCACAAGTTACAGATACATTGATCTATTTTTGAAAGGATCTAACAAAAAACTGCAAAGATTTGCCTAACAGCAAACTTGAAAACAAAGTTCGAAAAATATTTAAAATGTTTCTTGAGGTTTGATGGGGTAATGCATACACTAAGTTATCTACAGTGGTTTTTTTATTTCAAGGTGGAAATGAGTTTTATTGTACAGCTATCAATTATTTTACTCAGGAAAGAGCCAGAATTTTACTGTCATTTCCTAGAAGTAGGAAAACGATACTCTCGTTTTCTGATTCTGTATCACCATCCTCTCAAAACAGGCAGGAACTATTTTTGTCCTTGAGGTTTCCTGGTTACAACTAAACAAGCATGCACAAATAAGCAGTGGCCTAACTTGATATGCAAAAGGAAGTGAGTAGCATTCTCTGTAACAAATCTGTATCAAGTTCCAACAATTTGTCCAATCCTGTTGTACATAACTGTTAAAATAATGCTGTCAGTCCCATGCCAAGTCTCACAACGTCCCATCAGAAATGGTTCAACCGCTGTTAGGCTGGCTTTGGAGAGAAACTTTCAGAGTCATTCAGTTGTTGAAATTTTTTGTTATGCAAAATTTTATAACTGCACAATAGCTGTAATAACATATATGGGTCTGCTGCCCCCATGTGTGTAAATAACAGTGATTGTGGTGAAAATGAGTGACTGTTGGTTTATGCACTTCCTTCATAAACTGCAAGATTCATGTGCATATCAGCTGATCAATGTGTAAGTTCATGATAATTTAAGATGAAGTTCGTATTAAAATGGTTGAAATGTTAAGCAATTTATATTAATTTTTCAGTTATGTATTGTGATTTTATTAAATGATCTGAAAAATGACTGATGTATAATAAAACTATCATTATGATAGTAATTCAGTCCTGATTGCCATATCACATCTTATTGTCAGCATCAGAAAATCTGGATCATGACTCGATGCTTCGTGTCTCTTGTAATGATCCGGATTTTCTAATGCTAACAACTCGACATGATCTAGCAATCAAGATCACATTACTATAATAATAATATATATTAATTTGGCATATGATGACCATGTCATATTCCTATGCCATATTAAATGAGTTCATATCATGTGGTATGTATTTATTGCATACCAGCATATTATGTGGTTTGTATTTATTGCATACCAACATATCATGTGGTTTGTATTTATTGCATACCAACATATCATGTATTTTCTATTTATTGCAAACCCACGTATTGTATGGTTTATATTTATTGCATACCACCATATTGTGGTTTGTATTTATTGCAGACCCATGTATTGTGTGGTTTATATTTATTGCATACCAGCATATCATGTGGTTTGTATTTATTGCATACCAACATATCATGTGGTTTGTATTTATTGCATACCAACATATCATGTGGTTTGTATTTTTTGCAAACCCACATATTGTATGGTTTATATTTAATGCCATTTTTATCTTGATTTTATCTTATCCATCCATCTGTGCATCCATCCATCTGTACAACCATCCATCCATCCATCTGTCCCAAGAAGCTTGTTGGCAAGATTGCACAAAAACCACTCGGTGTAGACAAATTGAATTTGGTAGGCATATTGCTGTACATATGTAGATGACCAGATTAGATTTTCATGCTATTACAACAATTTTGTTTACACATTTTTGAACCTAAACTTCATATTATGAAAACTTTTTTGCCATGATTAATCAAAAACAAAGTAGACAAATAAAATTTGGTAAGAATATTTGTATGCATGTGTAGATGACCTGATTAGATTTTCATGCCATCATAGCAATTTTTCAGATTGGTCTAAAATTTATAACAGTTTTTGTAGTTAAACCTTTTTTGGTACTCATTGGGGGCATACCTTTTTTACAAGCATAAATGTTGTTTTAAAAATAAATGTTTACATATCTTTATATGTATGGTTTAAATAGAATTCCAAGTACATTTGGATTTTAAAATGTTCAGTTAGGTACATCCAACAATATCCATGGACAAATGTCAGTTTAAACAACAATCACCGCTTTACTTTTCCAATGAGATGCACATACGGTAAAAAATATTTATTAATTAAAAACTTCATATAAACTTCAAAAATTACAGTGAAAAGCTTTAATCCTCTTGCTGACTCAGTGATGTAGAATAGATCCAATACACTTAGATTACTAATGGAGGTACAGTGGTTAGCGTTTTAGAGTCGCGACTGAAAGTGTGTGTATTTTGAATCCTAGCATTGGATCAGCTCGAGTTAACTACTATGGTGTATCCTTGGGAAGGGAAAGGCACTTTATTCAAATTGTGTCAGCACTAAATAGCCTACTTGTGTTGATGTACCATAAAACACCACACCAAACCAAACCAAATAGCTTTAAAAACAATTTATTTATTACATTTAATCAATATCAAATTATATGCTGAATTTTTGCAAAGATTTTGAACATGTGGCACAAACTTTGGAATATGCAGCAAAAGGAAACTACAACTTTCAGACATACAGAATATTGTATTATATTTTGAAAATATAACTAGCAAGAAAAAAAATAAACAAACTGGGTGTGCAATGTGGGAAATTCTTGTTGCTGAACTAAAATATATATTGCACATTCATATCCAATGCCATGTTCAAAATATAAGATTAAATGTGTATATAGTATAATTGTGGTCATCATATCTAAGATTTCAAGCTTGACCTTTTCCCTCTCATGCATACATGTATATGTACTCTGGTCTATTTAGATACTGTGTATTGATTATATTCCATCATCAGTACTACTGCTCAAAATTCATGCATACATGTATATGTACTATGGTCTATTTAGATACTGTGTATTGATTATATTCCATCATCAGTACTACTGCTCAAAATTCATACATACATGTACATATACTATGGTCTATTTAGATACTGTGTATTGATTATATTCCAACATCAGTACTACTGCTCAAAATTCATACATACATGTACATGTACTATGGTCTATTTAGATACTGTGTATTGATTATATTCCATTATCAGTACTACTGCTCAATATTCATACATACATGTACATGTACTATGGTCTATTTAGATACTGTGTATTGATTATATTCCATCATCAGTACTACTGCTCAATATTCATACATACATGTACATGTACTCTGGTCTATTTAGATACTGTGTATTGATTATATTCCATCATCAGTACTACTGCTCAATATTCATACATACATGTACGTGTATATGGTTTATTTAGATACTGTGTATTTATTATATTCCATCATAAGTACTACTGCTCAAAATTCATGCATACATGTATAATGTTTATTTAGATACTGTGTATTGATTATATTCCATCATCAGTACTACTGCTCAATATTCATACATACATGTACATGTACTATGGTCTATTTAGATACTGTGTATTGATTATATTCCATCATCAGTACTACTGCTCAAGATTCATACATACATGTACTATGGTCTATTTAGATACTGTGTATTGATTATATTCCATCATCAGTACTACTGCTCAAAATTCATGCGTACATGTACATGTACTTTGGTCTATTTAGATACTGTGTATTGATTATATTTCATCATCAGTACTACTGCTCAAAATTCATGCATACATGTACGTGTATATGGTTTATTTAGATACTGTGTATTTATTATATTCCATCATAAGTACTACTGCTCAAAATTCATGCATACATGTATAATGTTTATTTAGATACTGTGTATTCATTATATTCCATCATAAGTACTACTGATCAAGATTCATGCATACATGTATATGATTTACTTAGATACAGTGTATTCATATATTCCATCATGAGTACTACTGCTCAAGATCCATACAGTGTTGCACTTGAGCATAGGATCTCACGTTTCTCACAATTTTTGTCTTGTGTCCCTCAAATCTTGACTCCTTTGTGTACCTTAGGCATGCTTTTTCATCATCATGTATATTTAATTCTTTAGAGGGGAAAATCGCAAAATCTGCGATCATCAGTTTTTCTTGTTGGTGGTCTTACATTAAGACAAATATATGTAGTTAAGAACTTATACATATAAACTTCCACATCTTATATCATTTGTCAGTGTTCACATCAGCATTGATGAATATGAATGATGTAGGAGTGGTCTATTTACTGTGTTGTCCTTCTTAGGAAATATTGTAATTAATTACCATATTTACTCGCATATATTTTGATGCCAACTGCAAACTGCATAGACCCAGATTTACCATCACATAATGCACCGGCAGATCTGGGTCTATGCAGTTTGTAAGGACTAATCAGTAGAACAAACAACATAGATCCTGGTCTGTCGTCGCATAATGCGCCGGCAGAACAGGGTCTATGTTGTTTGCATTTGGACCCAGCTTATACGTGAGTATATACGCTAATGCTATGGAACTACAATCTTGTTGCTAAAATATCAACACAGGGTTGTCCTGTGTCATTGCATGTGAAAGGGATAGGGATAATTGATAAAACCATTCTCTGAAAATCAAATTGAGATAGCAATAAAGACCTGGAACCAGTCCTTTGAAAAATATTAGCTTAAGTGAATATGTGCAATTTCATGAATAGTCATCAACTACTTGAGTGCTTGAGAAAGCTTTATTACAGTAGTGTAAATATCCATGGAAAAGATGGTAGTGCTGTGTAGATAACAAAGTTAAGATAGCAAAACTATCAAAGCAAATGGTATTATATGTTTTTTTTACTTCTACTGCTTAAAGTATATTCTAGTATATTTCTTTGTCCTTTTGAAATAATGTGTGTGTGTCACTTAGATTCGGTGTCCCATGCACTTATTATCCAAGGTACACCAGTGTTTAAAGATCTGAACGTGTTTGTATAACTTAACTTCAGTACTGTAAGTCAGTGTAATGACCAAACACATAATTGTCTACAGAAATGTTCTAATGGAATCATAAGGAATTATTTATTTGGTTAAAATTCATTGCAGTCTTTTTCACACTCCTCATAGCTCATACTCTTTCAGATTGTAATGCTGCCATAAGGCTAAGTCCATCATCTGTGTGCATCAGTACATGCATGCCTTGGCTGGATCCTATCTCACTACCCTTGTCACAGATTGAAATTCAATCAGGAACTAGGGAAAATAAAACAGACTAAGTATGGCAGCTCAGATATGCTTCATTGAGATATATTGGCGTATTGGGACGTCTGCCTGCATGCTGTCTTATAACATCGTCAGTCTTGTGCTGAGCCGTCAATGCATGTGAAGAATTTCTGACTTTTAGACTTCTAAGTAGCACCCAAAATCTTCACATTCTGTGTTAAAGCTTGTTAAGAAAAAAGATTGCAGAAAATGTAATCTAAATTGAGTGTGATACACTTATAAAAAATATAGTTTTATCTAGTTGGCATTTTACCACCAAATTTACAGCACTGTGGTATTGGCATTATCCTACCAAATTTACAGCACTGTGGTATTGGCATTATCCTACCAAATTTAAATCATTGTGGTATTGGCGTTATCCTACCAAATTTACAGCACTGTGGTATTGGTGTTATCCTACCAAATTTACGGTACTGTGGTATTGGCGTTATCCTTCCAAAGAAAGGTAACTGACTATGAAGAGGATATTCATTTCCTTGAGACTTTTGCCTGTCTAACTATTATTTAAATATTTATCAAATAATTTACAGATTGCTTACATCTGACAGTTGGGTTAATCTGTTGTTTTGATAGAATATTGCTTGCATCAGCTTCATTAGACTTGACTGTTTTCTATCTTACTAATAATTGCAGATTCAGCACAAGTGGGGGGAGGCGAAATTGATACGGGTATTAAGTCCTTGGGCAGATGGAACAGAATGGAGGGGCTCCTGGAGTGACAAGTAAGGAATATTTCCATTTAGCTGTTTTCTTCATAATATGGCTTTGGCAGTAGCTCAGCATACATGTATATGTGTGTGATTCAGGAAATGCTTTTATTCAAGTTGGGCTTTGCCAAAACTAATTGCCACAATCTGCATTTGTCTTTGATTAGCTACTATAGTATTCAGGTCAGCTTTTTGAACTGTGCACCATTCAATGCCAATTACATAAATATTTTTAAGCATGCAGTAGTTAATCCCTTGTGTGGCAATTTACAACTTTCCTATGGATAAGAAAGGTCTTAAACTTAGCCATTTGTCTGTCAAGATGGGTAGTTGTTGTAGCCTTCTAATACAGCCTGCCAAGATGGACAGTTGTTGTAGCCTTCCATTGCAACCTGTCAAGATGGGCAGTTGTTGCATCCTTCCAATACAGCCTGTCAAGATGGGCAGTTGTGGTAGCCTTCCAATACAGCCTGTCAAGATGGGCAGTTGTTGTAGTCTTCCAATACAGCCTGTCAAGATGGGCAGTTGTTGTATCCTTCCAATACAGCCTGTTAAGATGTGCAGTTGTTGCAGCCCTCCAATACAGCCTGTCAAGATGGGCAGTTGTTGTATCCTTCCAATACAGCCTGTCAAGATGGGCAGTTGTTGTAGCCCTCCAATTAAGCCTGGCACCTGCAGCGACAGTATTTTTGTTTTGTTGCTCATTTGTTTAATGTACCTATGAAAGTAATGCCAGTATATGTGTAGTATAATGTACCTATGAAAGTAATGCCAGTATATGTGTAGTATAATGTACCTATGAAAGTAATGCCAATATATGTGTAGTATAATGTACCTATGAAAGTAATGCCAATATATGTGTAGTATAATGTACATCTGAAAATACTGCCAGTATATGTGTAGTATAATGTACCTATGAAAGTAATGCCAGTATATGTGTAGTATAATGTACCTATGAAAGTAATGCCAATATATGTGTAGTATAATGTACCTATGAAAGTAATGCCAATATATCTGTAGTATAATGTACCTCTGAAAATAATGCCAGTATATGTGTAGTATAATGTACCTATGAAAGTAATGCCAATATATGTGTAGTATAATGTACCTATGAAAGTAATGCCAATATATGTGTAGTATAATGTACCTCTGAAAATAATTTCCCATCAGCACAATGTCCTTAGGATCTGACTGTAGGACTACTACTATATTAATTCTACAAGTACACTGCCAATACATGTGCAGTATAATGTATCTCTAAACATAATGCCTGATAAACACATTAGAGTCCAACTATATGACTTACTATATTAATTCTACAAGTACACTGCCAATACATGTGCAGTATAATGTATCTCTAAACATAATGCCCGATAAACACATTAGAGTCCAACTATATGACTTACTATACTAATTCAACAAGTACACTGCCAATACATGTGCAGTATAATGTATCTCTAAACATAATGCCCGATAAACACATTAGAGTCCAACTATATGACTTACTATACTAATTCAACAAGTACACTGCCAATACATGTGCAGTATAATGTATCTCTAAACATAATGCCCGATAAACACATTAGAGTCCAACTATATGACTTACTATATTAATTCTACAAGTACACTGCCAATACATGTGCAGTATAATGTATCTCTAAACATAATGCCCGATAAACACATTAGAGTCCAACTATATGACTTACTATATTAATTCTACAAGTACACTGCCAATACATGTGCAGTATAATGTATCTCTAAACATAATGCCCGATAAACACATTAGAGTCCAACTATATGACTTACTATACTAATTCAACAAGTACACTGCCAATACATGTGCAGTATAATGTATCTCTAAACATAATGCCCGATAAACACATTAGAGTCCAACTATATGACTTACTATATTAATTCAACAAGTACACTGCCAATACATGTGCAGTATAATGTATCTCTAAACATAATGCCCGATAAACACATTAGAGTCCAACTATATGACTTACTATATTAATTCTACAAGTACACTGCCAATACATGTGCAGTATAATGTATCTCTAAACATAATGCCCGATAAACACATTAGAGTCCAACTATATGACTTACTATATTAATTCTACAAGTACACTGTCAATACATGTGCAGTATAATGTATCTCTAAACATAATGCCCGATAAACACATTAGAGTCCAACTATATGACTTACTATATTAATTCTACAAGTACACTGCCAATACATGTGCAGTATAATGTATCTCTAAACATAATGCCCGATAAACACATTAGAGTCCAACTATATGACTTACTATACTAATTCAACAAGTACACTGCCAATACATGTGCAGTATAATGTATCTCTAAACATAATGCCCGATAAACACATTAGAGTCCAACTATATGACTTACTATATTAATTCTACAAGTACACTGTCAATACATGTGCAGTATAATGTATCTCTAAACATAATGCCCGATAAACACATTAGAGTCCAACTATATGACTTACTATACTAATTCAACAAGTACACTGCCAATACATGTGCAGTATAATGTATCTCTAAACATAATGCCCGATAAACACATTAGAGTCCAACTATATGACTTACTATATTAATTCTACAAGTACACTGTCAATACATGTGCAGTATAATGTATCTCTAAACATAATGCCCGATAAACACATTAGAGTCCAACTATATGACTTACTATACTAATTCAACAAGTACACTGCCAATACATGTGCAGTATAATGTATCTCTAAACATAATGCCGATAAACACATTAGAGTCCAACTATATGACTTACTATATTAATTCTACAAGTACACTGCCAATACATGTGCAGTATAATGTATCTCTAAACATAATGCCCGATAAACACATTAGAGTCCAACTATATGACTTACTATATTAATTCTACAAGTACACTGCCAATACATGTGCAGTATAATGTATCTCTAAACGTAATGCCCGATAAACACATTAGAGTCCAACTATATGACTTACTATATTAATTCTACAAGTACACTGCCAATACATGTGCAGTATAATGTATCTCTAAACGTAATGCCCGATAAACACATTAGAGTCCAACTATATGACTTACTATACTAATTCAACAAGTACACTGCCAATACATGTGCAGTATAATGTATCTCTAAACGTAATGCCCGATAAACACATTAGAGTCCAACTATATGACTTACTATATTAATTCAACAAGTACACTGCCAATACATGTGCAGTATAATGTATCTCTAAACATAATGCCCGATAAACACATTAGAGTCCAACTATATGACTTACTATATTAATTCTACAAGTACACTGCCAATACATGTGCAGTATAATGTATCTCTAAACATAATGCCCGATAAACACATTAGAGTCCAACTATATGACTTACTATATTAATTCTACAAGTACAATGCCAATACATGTGCAGTATAATGTACCTCTAAACATAATGCCCGATAAACACATTAGAGTCCAACTATATGACTTACTATATTAATTCTACAAGTACACTGCCAATACATGTGCAGTATAATGTATCTCTAAACATTATGCCCGATAAACACATTAGAGTCCAACTATATGACTTACTATACTAATTCAACAAGTACACTGCCAATACATGTGCAGTATAATGTATCTCTAAACATAATGCCCGATAAACACATTAGAGTCCAACTATATGACTTACTATATTAATTCTACAAGTACACTGCCAATACATGTGCAGTATAATGTATCTCTAAACATAATGCCCGATAAACACATTAGAGTCCAACTATATGACTTACTATATTAATTCTACAAGTACAATGCCAATACATGTGCAGTATAATGTATCTCTAAACATAATGCCCGATAAACACATTAGAGTCCAACTATATGACTTACTATATTAATTCTACAAGTACACTGCCAATACATGTGCAGTATAATGTATCTCTAAACATAATGCCCGATAAACACATTAGAGTCCAACTATATGACTTACTATATTAATTCTACAAGTACACTGCCAATACATGTGCAGTATAATGTATCTCTAAACATAATGCCCGATAAACACATTAGAGTCCAACTATATGACTTACTATATTAATTCTACAAGTACACTGCCAATACATGTGCAGTATAATGTATCTCTAAACATAATGCCCGATAAACACATTAGAGTCCAACTATATGACTTACTATATTAATTCTACAAGTACACTGCCAATACATGTGCAGTATAATGTATCTCTAAACATAATGCCCGATAAACACATTAGAGTCCAACTATATGACTTACTATACTAATTCAACAAGTACACTGCCAATACATGTGCAGTATAATGTATCTCTAAACATAATGCCCGATAAACACATTAGAGTCCAACTATATGACTTACTATACTAATTCAACAAGTACACTGCCAATACATGTGCAGTATAATGTATCTCTAAACATAATGCCCGATAAACACATTAGAGTCCAACTATATGACTTACTATACTAATTCAACAAGTACACTGCCAATACATGTGCAGTATAATGTATCTCTAAACATAATGCCCGATAAACACA
This sequence comes from Margaritifera margaritifera, assembly GCA_029931535.1. Lineage (NCBI taxonomy): Eukaryota > Metazoa > Mollusca > Bivalvia > Unionida > Margaritiferidae > Margaritifera > Margaritifera margaritifera. The sequence continues at coordinate 828,546 of JAQPZY010001183.1, read as the reverse complement.
TTAGAGTCCAACTATATGACTTACTATATTAATTCTACAAGTACACTGCCAATACATGTGCAGTATAATGTATCTCTAAACATAATGCCCGATAAACACATTAGAGTCCAACTATATGACTTACTATACTAATTCAACAAGTACACTGTCAGTACATGTGTGGTATAATGTATTTCTGAAAATCATGTCCATCAGCACATTAGGATTTCACTGAGTACTACTATACTAATTCAACAAGTACACTCCCTGTACATGTGCATCTGCATAGTAGTACATGTAACTCACACTGGACAAATCAAGCTATATATGTAGAACCACAGTAAGCTAAGTGAATCTTTAGATACTCTATTTATAGGAACAGTGCTTGTACCTAATTTTCATACTGTTGTTGCCACTGGAGGCAAAGCAGGTAGTGTGTGTGTGTGGGGGGGTCATCTAAGTGCTTGTACCTAATTTTCATACTGTTGTTGCCACTGGAGGCAAAGCAGGTAGTGTGTGTGTGGGGGGTGGGGGGGTGGGGGGAGTCATCTAAGTCTCCATTCAGGTAATCCAGGAAGATCCCAGTTGCATCATTCAGATTTCTTCAAATGTAAACATGGCTCTTGCTTGCACTCTCTGATTTTTTAAGCAGAGAAACAAATTGAAATAGTGATGTTTTTCTGAGTGAATTTCATCTGAAAAGGCCTTCACTGACCAAAGTCAGAACTAGATTAGAAATGAACATTGACCAAAGTATTTATGCAAACGATGTGCTCCATTTTTTGCTCACCTGCCCAAAGACCAATTGAGCTTTTGGTAATGCCATTTGTCCATTGTCTGTCCATTTGTTTGTGTGGTAACACTTGCTTGTGAACATCCTGGAGGGTTCATTTCTAATCAGATTGCTATCAAATTTGGTATGTAAGCTTATATCATTAAGCTCTTGGTTGAGATTTATTATGAGCACCATCCATGCATACTAATGAGGTTAACTTGCATCTGATTGGCTGACTTTGTGAATGCTCTAAAGGCCATATATCAGATTTGTTATGTAAGCTTATATTATCAAGGTCTCATATGGGCTCAGATATAAGTGATATCCATGCATATTAATGAGGTAATCTTGCATCTCACTGGCTAAGCTTGTATCATCAAGATCTCAGATGAGTTAAATTATGTGAGATCCACATATATATTAATGAGGATTCATGCTGATTAGATGGTAGAAATGAGGATCCAGACTGATTAGATGGTAGAAATTAAGCCCACAACCATCTGGTCATGAATCCAATGCTTTAACAACTTAGCGTCTGTAGCTCCCTTGGATGAGGATCTCAGTAATTTCCAGGTTATAACTCTAGGGGTGGGGTGGAAGGGTGGGGGGTAAGGGAAGTCAAAGGAATCCATGCTGACTGTGACATTAACTCCTCTTATCCATGCTGACTGTGACAGATTAACTCCTCTTATTCATGCTGACTGTGACAGATTAACTCCTCTTATCCATGCTGACTGTGACAGATTAACTCCTCTTATCCATGCTGATTGCACAGATCAACTCCCCATATAATACCAAGTAAATGTTTGTACTTTTAGGGTGGGGCTACAAACAGTTTCTCAGTTACAAATCAGCGTCTAGTCCCCAGGGGGAAGAAGAGATCCAGGGGAGAATGCTGATTTTACAAATGAGTTGTCCTTTTAATGCAGAGAAAATTATATATATATATATATATATATATATATATATATATATGGTCTAGTAAAGAAGATAATGACACCAACATTAATAGACAATATAGCAACTATGTGCTCCAAACTTTTCTTCACCTTCGACAGTTTCAGCACATGCATTTCCATTCACAATCTGATATATGTGAATTACCCAGCCACTTGATATCATGCCCACTTGGGCGACTTGTTTAATGATTATCTTAAGATGTGGACTTATCAAGCGCATGATGATTATCGAATGAAGAACAAAACTTTAAATAATAATTATTTATATCTTTATGTGTATATAAAGTCATGCAATTATATAATTAATCTGAGGCTGCCATGGTTCAAAACCACCTGGCACAAGACTGCACATTGTTATTACCAATCCATCCTTGACAGCCTGATTTCTGATTCAGTGTCCAGTTCTAATATAAGGTATGGTTTACTTGAGAGGCAGGTGGATAATATCACAATATTATAGTTTATGGGTATGCAATGAATTCTTGTATTACATACTTTCTATTTCATTGTCTCATAAAGGATACTTCAAAATTATTTGAGAAAATATTGTCAATTTGACAAACTGACATAATTGGATATACATCACAACTACATAAACATCATGTGTGTGGCTTGGAGCAGTCTTCCTTGGAAATGCATCAAGCATGGTTCTTTTTTTTATTGCACATATCACTGATTAAAAGTTGTTTGAAAGTGAAAAATGAAATCTATCATTTTATGTAATACTGCATTTTTTATAACATAAGAATTATTAAAGATTATAATCTCATCAGCGATGTCAACTGGACATATGTGGAGGACAAGATTAAACAGCAACTGGAGCAGGAGTCCAAAGATGACGGGGAATTCTGGATGTCATATCAGGACTTCTGTAAACACTTCTTTGAGCTGACGATCTGTCTAACGGGGCCAGACTTTGATGGGGATCTAGTCTCAGATACAGCGAGTAAATAATTAAAGCTTATCATACCCAACTGCAAACAGCATAGACCCAAATCTACCATTTCATAATGTACAGGTAGATCAAGGTTGATACTTTTCATTTGAATCAAAGTAGAACAAAGAGAATAGACCTGGATTCGCTGAGACATTATGTTACTATAGATCTGGGTCTGCATTCTTGTGTACAGGTTATAAACATACAAATACTGTAAGTTTTTTTTTGTTCAGCTTGCCTTGGCAGAAGCAATCACTTTGGCAACTGTTCATCTACACGCTAAATTAAAGCTTGTAAGTGTGCTCAAATGATGACAATCTACCATTAGATATGGCTAATGCTACTAAAAATAAACAACTTTTAATAACTTCTTTTAAAAAGCCATTTTGCAGAATTTGAGCAATAGCATCCTGGCTTAAAACCTTCCATGTTTATAGAAATGATGCTAATTCACCATCAAATATGACTGCAGTTACTAAAAACAGTACACAGCTTTATCTCAAAAAGACACTTAACAGAATGTGAACAACATTGACTGAAAGGGTCCTTGCATAGAGGTCTTTCAAAATTGACAAAATGTGCTGATGTGCAATCAGATATTAAAATATAAAAACTAAAGAAACCTTGAAACAGTTCTTTTCATAACATATGCAATCAACAGCAAATGAATAAATTTATAAAGAAAGCATTCTTCAAAGCCAGATTTCTTGGCCAACTGCTCTTCGGGTGAGGAATCTCAGTCCCACTTGATACTCTTGTTTGTCGTAACTGTTATCAGCTAAAAATGAATAAAGATTTCATATGTTTTTACTGTGTATTATTTAGCAAAATAACTACAGTTATACCTGTCAGTAGCAGCCACCCATGGGAAAAAGTCAAACTGGCCATTGTACACAGGTGACCTCTATGCAAGCTCACCTTTCAAATTTGTTTTGTTTTTTAATAAATACCATGCTCCAAATACCAGTATCAATATTATCATTATTATTATTATTATTATTATTATTAACATTCAGTTAAGTGCACTATTGAACAAAATTATAAAATATATATATATATATATATATATATATATATATATATATATGTGTGTGTGTTGTTCTCTTCCAAAGTTATGTTCCAAACAAGATTACTGTATCCTGCTCACTTTAATCCATCCTATAAACTAAACAATCACTGATGCATTAAAAAAAATATTTAAACAAAATCACTGATCTTTTTATTGTGCACCATAACAAAACACTAATTTCACTACTAATTCACAGCTTACATATGAGTGTGAAACAGAGGACAGACTCTTTGTCATATTAAGGTCTAGGAACAGGTGCTCACACTTCAAAAAGATATCTGGGTTAACCAGTTGCTCAGCTCACTGAGATGAAAAGAGTCAGCTTATGTGAGAGGCCTGTGATAAATAGGGAATGAAAAGGAGCTTAATGTGACTATAGTTATTAAAACATGAACCAAAACTTTGCCTGCCTTACAGACAAGTTTTGTATATATTAAATTACGGCTGACCTTAATGAAATGGGATGAATTTGTATATCTCCTCATGTATTAACTTTTTTCATCAGATATAGAAAGAATTAAGATTTCAAACAATACTTCTCACACTGTCACAAAAGGTGACTCTTATTTCTGCTGTTACTTTATGACTCCTTTTCCCACCATCCAGCTAATGAATGCTTCGACCCTCTCTCTCTCTCTCTCTCTCTCTCTAATGATAAAAACCACCTCACTTTTGAATTTGACATATTGACACTTTTGAGTTAGATTGACAGTATAACTAGAGTATGGTGAGTACAAGTGAGATAAGAAATATTTACACATCAATTCATATGCTATTCATTTACCTAAACAATACTTTCCTCATCAAACAAATGTTTAATTTGCATGTCGATATGTTCCAGTGACCTCTTAGTGCAGGGAGAGACCATTATTTGATTAGGAAACACCTGGCTGCTGACTGCAGAAAGCAGATGACAATTATATACATGACTTTTATTTAGAAGACTTTCTGGGGGAAAATTAGAATGGCAATTGTGACCAGGTGACCGCTATATAAAGGTGACCATTGTGACAGGTTTTACTGTACTTTGAAAGGGTAATTCCTTGATAGCAAGGGAAGCAACCTATATGATACTGAAAGAGTCAATTGACTACAACAATTAAAGAAACACTACAATTTCAAAACTGCAACCAATATGATACTAAATTGGTCAGTTGACCACAACAAACAAGTACAATTGCAGTGTAAAAACTGCATATAGGAATATTGGACCTCACATAGTTCACCTTTAGGTTTATTCCCAAATTCTGCACTCATTTACACAGAAAGTAATCTTGTTAAACATCATACTGGATGGGGAATATATTATGGCTTGTGTTAAGTTTGTGGATTAGCTCATGACCCAGTATGTTTTTTGCATGTTATGTACATACTATCCTATCTAGAATGATAAAACTTGGTGAGGGGATGCATCTTGATGGAAATTACTCCCTCATTTCCATAGTAGGTCATAATAGCCCATATATTACTCTTCACTGACTTAGGTTACATTTTGTACTTGATGTTCTTTTCTCAGGTACTGTTCATGTTAAAATTATGAAATTTATGATGATATGCATCTCTGTTTTAGGGTACACCCTAAATCAAAAGGGGCTCATTGTGACCTATATTTCATCTTGTACTGGCTTTGGTTAAATTTTCATGTGTGTCTCATGACAAAACACATTTTTGGCATGCTGTATGCATACTATCCTAACTAGAATCATGAAACTTGGTGATCAGATGCATCTTGAAAAGTATCACACTCTTATTGCAAAAAGAGGTCACTTTGACCTGTATTTCATACATCAATGACTTATTTGAAATTGTGCTTTAAGTTCATTTATTGGGTGCTCTTTATGTTTCAATTATGCAACTTAATAATTGGATGCATCTCTGTTAGTACTTCAACCAGAGAAGGTCACTGTGACCTTCATGTTATGTTTTGGTAGCATTTTATGCTTTAGTGATATGGTATTTGTGATTAGGTCATGACCACATAGATTCTTCCATGCTATATACATCCTACCCTCCTCAGAAGGCCCTTTATGACTAATGCAATTGGAAGTTGGAATACATATGCTTATTTAGTGGTTAACGTTCTATATTAATGACTATACATTGTATATTGTGATAGGTTACCCTCGACAGGTTAATTGTGTATTGTACATGAGAATGGGTGTAGGAATTAGATAGATCAGTGGTCTGAATGCTGCATGCTTTTCATGTGAGACCTCAGGTTTGGTTGCTTATCAAGTTAATTGCTGATGCATGAACTATGCTTGTAATAGTGGCTGTCACTCCAAAGTTATTCAAAGTTTGTGACTTTCACACATTAAAATCAGGCTTCTTGGTGTGGACAATGAGAATTATAAAATCAGGCTTCTTGGTGTGGACAATGAGAATTATAAAATCAGGCTTCTTGGTATGGACAGTGAGAATTATAAAATCAGGCTTCTTGGTGTGGACAATGAGAATTATAAAATCAGGCTTCTTGGTATGGACAATGAGAATTATAAAATCAGGCTTCTTGGTGTGAAAATCAGGCTTCTTGGTATGGACAATGAGAATTATAAAATCAGGCTTCTTGGTGTGGACAATGAGAATTATAAAATCGGGCTTCTTGGTATGGACAGTGAGAATTATAAAATCAGGCTTCTTGGTATGGACAGTGAGAATTATAAAATCAGGCTTCTTGGTATGGACAATGAGAATTATAAAATCAGGCTTCTTGGTGTGGACAATGAGAATTATAAAATCAGGCTTCTTGGTATGGACAATGAGAATTATAAAATCAGGCTTCTTGGTATGGACAATGAGAATTATAAAATCAGGCTTCTTGGTATGGACAGTGAAAATGATAAAATCAGGCTTCTTGGTATGGACAATGAGAATTATAAAATCAGGCTTCTTGGTGTGAAAATCAGGCTTCTTGGTGTGGACAATGAGAATTATAAAATCAGGCTTCTTGGTATGGACAATGAGAATTATAAAATCAGGCTTCTTGGTATGGACAGTGAGAATTATAAAATCAGGCTTCTTGGTGTGGACAATGAGAATTAATAAAATCAGGCTTCTTGGTGTGAAAATCAGGCTTCTTGGTGTGGACAATGAGAATTATAAAATCAGGCTTCTTGGTATGGACAATGAGAATTATAAAATCAGGCTTCTTGGTATGGACAGTGAAAATGATAAAATCAGGCTTCTTGGTATGGACAATGAGAATTATAAAATCAGGCTTCTTGGTGTGAAAATAAGGCTTCTTGGTGTGGACAATGAGAATTATAAAATCAGGCTTCTTGGTATGGACAATGAGAATTATAAAATCAGGCTTCTTGGTATGGACAGTGAGAATTATAAAATCAGGCTTCTTGGTGTGGACAATGAGAATTAATAAAATCAGGCTTCTTGGTGTGAAAATCAGGCTTCTTGGTGTGGACAATGAGAATTAATAAAATCAGGCTTCTTGGTGTGGACAATGAGAATTAAAAAATCAGGCTTCTTGGTGTGAAAATCAGGCTTCTTGATGTGAAAATCAGGCTTCTTGGTGTGGACAATGAGAATTATAAAATCAGGCTTCTTGGTATGGACAATGAGAATTATAAAATCAGGCTTCTTGGTATGGACAGTGAGAATTATAAAATCAGGCTTCTTGGTATGGACAGTGTGAATTAAAAAATCAGGCTTCTTGGTGTGAAAATCAGGCTTCTTGGTATGGACATTGAGAATTAATAAAATCAGGCTTCTTGGTGTGGACAATGAGAATTATAAAATCAGGCTTCTTGGTGTGAAAATCAGACTTCTTGGTGTGGACAATGAGAATTATAAAATCAGGCTTCTTGGTATGGACAATGAGAATTATAAAATCAGGCTTCTTGGTATGGACAGTGAGAATTATAAAATCAGGCTTCTTGGTATGGACAATGAGAATTAAAAAATCAGGCTTCTTGGTGTGAAAATCAGGCTTCTTGGTATGGACAATGAGAATTATAAAATCAGGCTTCTTGGTACGGACAGTGAGAATTATAAAATCAGGCTTCTTGGTGTGGACAATGAGAATTATAAAATCAGGCTTCTTGGTATGGACAATGAGAATTAATAAAATCAGGCTTCTTGGTGTGGACAATGAGAATTAAAAAATCAGGCTTCTTGGTGTGAAAATCAGGCTTCTTGGTGTGGACAATGAGAATTATACAATCAGGCTTCTTGGTGTGGACAATGAGAATTATAAAATCAGGTTTCTTGGTTTGGACAATGAGAATGATAAAATCAGGCTTCTTGGTATGGACAATGAGAATTATAAAATCAGGTTTCTTGGTGTGAAAATCAGGCTTCTTGGTGTGGACAATGAGAATTATAAAATCAGGTTTCTTGGTGTGAAAATCAGGCTTCTTGGTGTGGACAATGAGAATTATAAAATCAGGTTTCTTGGTGTGAAAATCAGGCTTCTTGGTGTGGACAATGAGAATTATAAAATCAGGCTTCTTGGTGTGGACAATGAGAATTATAAAATCAGGTTTCTTGGTGTGAAAATCAGGCTTCTTGGTGTGGACAATGAGAATTATAAAATCAGGCTTCTTGGTGTTGACAATGAGAATGATAAAATCAGGCTTCTTGGTATGGACAATGAGAATTATAAAATCAGGTTTCTTGGTGTGAAAATCAGGCTTCTTGGTGTGGACAATGAGAATTATAAAATCAGGCTTCTTGGTGTGAAAATCAGGCTTCTTGGTGTGGACAATGAGAATTATTATAAAATCAGGCTTCTTGGTGTGAAAATCAGGCTTCTTGGTGTGGACAATGAGAATTATTATAAAATCAGGCTTCTTGGTGTGAAAATCAGGCTTCTTGGTGTGGACAATGAGAATTATAGCTTCTAAAGCAGATTTGAATAAAAAAGATTTTTTTACAAAATTAATCTTATGTTTTTATGAACTAATTATAGTACCTGTACCATGATATTACAGAAAAGACTAATTATTCTACCTGTACCATGATATTACAGAAAAGAATTTTCTTTTTTTTATTTTTTTTTTGGGTATGTCACAGTATGTATGTAATAGTTAAGATCATGTCGACACAATGCTGTGTATACTGTGCTGATTCAAAATTAAGTTCTAAAAATGTAGTGATGGAAAAGCAACTAAAGAATTCTATGTAGAAAAGGGGCCAAGATTTCATTGTCAAGATCATTTTAGTCTGATTTTATTTTCTGCAAGATAATTAATGTTTATGATGGTTATAGGAGACTACTGAAAACTTTGTAAGGTGAGCTATATAATTGTTGATTACATTCTGCAAGATAATTAATGCTTACAATGGCTACTGGAGACTATGAAAAGCTTTGTAAAGTGAGATTACACTCTGCATGATAATTACTGTTTACAGTGGCTTCTGGAGTCTAAAGGAACATTATAACGAAGCCTTTGGAATATATAGTAATTAGGAATTTGGCCGGGGAAATTAAACTTGAATGTTCTGACAGAGAAAATGTCTTATCCAAGAATGTAATAAATAATATTTACATGTAATACATTGCCATGAAAATGATGTTTTTTTAATTTTGTGAATGTATGGATAATACACTGTTTGCTGGAGAAAGTGGAAAGGGATCAAACCCAGGGGGTTGAAAGTCTACACAGCAGATCATGTATTATAATTGTTCTTATATTATGAATTACTAGGTACATAAATTGCCTACATAAATTAAGTTTTTAAACAAAAAACACTATCCTCAAGCAGCATTAGAAATTATAATGTTTGAGTACATCTGACATCGTAATGTGCATGATGTAAAACCAGGCAGAACCAGTCCAGTCATTAAGAATACAAGAAATAATACAAAATGTTGATATTGCAGGTCATATGGAGGTGATTAAAGGAGAGTGGATAGAAGGAAAAAATGCAGGAGGGTCCAGGAATAACATAGAATTGTTTGCTACAAATCCACAGTATTTTCTTACACTAACTGAACCAGGTATGTTTTGAAATATACCTCAACTGCAAACAGTACTTTGTGCTATTGGTTATGTTGATGATACACAGCTAAAAGCCAAATTGAATATTTTTGTTATTTGTGTGATAACAGTGACTTTTCCAGAATTGAATCAAAGATCTCAAAATGACTGTATTTGCCAGACATGACTTACAAATGAGCTCAAATGACCATTTACAAACTTGATATGTCCATACATAAAGTGCCCATAATTATCACATACAGTTGTTTGGTCATTATGTTTTCCCAGTTGCTTAAACACTCTTTAGACACAAAGCACATTCAGAAAAGGTGTGAAAGCATATCTCCAGAACTTATAAAAACCCTGTAGTTGAATGATTGCCCAAGGGTCTGTGCTGTAGGTGTTACATCAGTCCTTTACAACATGTTATTTTTTTAACTCTATTGTGTCAGTACATATCAGAGTTTGAAAACAAAATATGTGTAGCCTAGGCCATAATTAAAGGAAAAGATACTAGCAACAACAACTAACTTTTATTATCGTCCTCCAAGACTTTTTTTGAGGACCTGATCAATAAGCTTCAATTGACTTGACTGGAAATGCCTGTCAATTAAGTGTTATATTTTTCAGGTAATTAGTCTGTTCATTATCAGTAAGTAAATAATTGTTGAAAACAGTAGGTTGGAATAAAATACTGTTGCTGGGTATAGTTTTTAGAAAGAAAAAATCATTTTTATAACAAATAGTTTACTAGTGAAGCATGAAAGGATAATACTAAGACTGAGGTAACAGCAAATCCAGAACCAACAACAATGACACATTTGCTGGTACATTTAATATATAAATGTATCAATGTTTTCTTTTTTTGTTAACATTTTTTATACCTGCTTTTGAATATTTTTATATTCAGTTTTACAAATATTTGATTCCCATGTTAATTTTTAGGAAAATATGTCTGGCAAGAGCCATTAGAATTTTGGCATCCCTGAATTGAATGCATTGTTTGAGTTTTCCATGTTGTAAGGTTTTCCATTTTTAATTTTAATCTACTCAATTTTTGTTCACTCAATGGCATTATTAAAAGTAGGGATTAGGAGTTTAAAAAGAAGTTATAATGGATGTTTTACCTGAAAATTCTAAAAGAAATAACAGAGTGGAATAAGTGGCTAAAATTTTCCATTGTTGAATTTTTGAAGATGATAAGTTTCCATCTAATTGAAGTAAATTCTCATATTGCATATGACTAATTTTGAATTATGGAAATTAGTTTCATTCGATATTTTGGATGAAAACTGTGCATAAAATTGAAGAGTGGAAAAGAGAATTTGGTTCATTTTTCAGATGACTTTGATGAGAACAAAGATGATCCAGATAATGAGGGGTTATGCACCATTGTAATTGCTTTGATGCAGGAACACCGCTGCTCCAAGAGAAATGTCAAAGTGAAGAGTTTACAAATCGGCTTTTTTCTTTATCAGGTAAACATTCAGCATTTACTAATCACCTTATACTGTAGTATCACTAGTTTTCATGGAGCACCAATTTTCGTGGATTTCGTTGTTGCACCGAACCACAAATTTAAAGACCCAATGAAAAATTAGCCACTTATGCTGAAGATGCCCCCCCCCCCAATTTGTTTGTTGTGTTTTATTCCTGAAGATGAACAAAACTATTTGATAAATCAACGTCATTTCTGTAATCTGGTAATAAAATATTAGCTTTTACATGTGTATGTTTTATTTAAACCCTTTAAAAAAAAGAATTATAAAGCATTTTATATTGTTTTAATACACGCATCTACACATTATTTGGTAGCTGTAATTTCCACTCCCTGTTTGAAATTGATACATTGTGAGATAAGTAAGGATAGAGAGAAAGGAGAAAAAGCATAAGGTATTTAAACACTAGTATTACTAAAAATGAAAGAAAGAATAATAAATGATACAAGTATATGAAAATTAGATTTAATACTTATTCCAGTTGATTCTTGATTCAAGTGAAACTGTTGTAGAATAATTGAAATCCTCGTGAAAGCATATATCATTTTATCCATACATGCTTGATCCTAATGAACAACATGACTATAAAATACTAAAACTATTGCTTGAAGCACAATTACTAATGAAACACTATCTATATACACTAATTGAAGCCCTCACGTCATTAATTTTCCAACAAAATGACTGAATCAATATCGTGTTGATCAAGTCTGCTGGTATAAACAAATGTTTGTCAGGTAAATAATCCTGAAATTGTTGAATTAAACTTTCTCAGCTTTCTCAAAACCACTGATAATTAGGTCTGATCTTTCACACATTTTTGAGTGAACCACAATTATCCATTCAGCCTGATTTCCTTTTCCCTGTTTAGCAAACCATTTGTGGAATGTGATTTTAATTCTTCTATGTTGTCTTTATTTATTGTAAAGTCTGGTGGTTGAAGTTGGTTCATACATGAGGCAGGCTTAAACAAAAGAGTGATTCCATTGTTTTTCAAGTTAGTTAGCATCTTCGCACTTTGATGGGCTATGAACACATTAAATGTTGATACTGCGTGATAATTGCATTTAACAAGTTATAGCTGGTCATGTGTTTGGTTCACACGTTGAAAGATGACATTATCAAAACTGATGGGGATCTATGTTGAATTTTACCACTTTTTAGTCAGGTGTTAATGCCATTGTCATCAGAAAGTATTGATGGTATAACTTTATGGACAGTGTTTTTACGGGAAAAGATCATGCACATGTACTTTAATAACTGTTCAACTTTGTGTTGTTAGCTGCATTGGCTCCCTTTGATGTTGAATGTCAGTGATTGATCTTGACAGGTGTTTGATTTGTGCTCATACAGATGGTAGTGTTGTTTTAACCATTGAAGCGACTGCCATTTGTTGTTGGCATAGTTTTGTTCTTTTGTATTCTTTATTTTTGGTATTTGTAGAGGTTAATCCATGAAATTAAATACTTACAAATCTGCAAACTTTGACAGGCAAAACCATGAATTTAAGTATCCACAAAAATGTCCCTTTTTACAAAACCACAAAAATAATAATAATAATAATAATAATAATTTTGATTTTACATTTCTATCTTTATTTGTATTCATCACTGATTTCATAAAAAAGTGTAAAAAATATTGTCATCTGAATATTTTAATTATATTATTTTAAATGTAGTCTAAGCACTAACATTTTAAATGCTACTTAATTATGAATGTTACAAAAATATTAAAAAGCCATTTTTATTCAGACTGCATTATTTTGAATGTGTGGCATGTAATTAAGAACAAAATGATAGTCTGTATTCTACTTACATTACATTTTTATGATTCAGATAATGTTTTTCACTGTAGTTTCGTAGCCTTTATTTTATTTTACTGATTATAGTGGATGGTAATGTGGACGTTTTATACAGTATAATTGTACAGACTTTTAGTTATACCTGCGCGAGGATAAGCATCACAACCATGCACCTTACGACGTGTATTAGGCTGTTATTATACTATAAATATCATTTCTTTAACATTGCACTCACCGTTAGCCACTTTATTTTTCCAAGTTAAAAAAGTTTGCGCAGACGGAACAAGGTTTGGTTTGAAATTTTGTAAGGTATAAATAGATTAAATAATCCTCAGCTAGATAGTAACTGGCCCAAGTAAATACTTTCAAAGACTGAAGGTGGTGTACGATGCAGAATGGAACGGCCCCATACTATAAATGGGAAATAAAATTAGTGTAATTAATCGTGTCTCAAAAAAAAAAAATGTCTCATTAATCAATTATCATCCAATCTTATTCATATCAATGGCCCTGTATCATGTCGTCTTATCTCTGTATTTATCCATCTGTCCATACCTTTTTTATCTTAAGAACAGCTCAATAACTATTCATCATATATCAGTCTTATTTTGTATACAAAACCCCCATCTCATGACAGTGATATGTTTACAGTGTACCTGTATACTAACTCTCCATCTCATGACAGTGATATGTTTACAGTGTACCTGTATACTAACTCTCCATCTCATGACAGTGATATGTTTACAGTGTACCTGTATACTAACTCTCCATCTCATGACAGTGATATGTTTACAGTGTACCTGTATAGTAACTCTCCATCTCATGACAGTGATATGTTTACAATGTACCTGTATACAAACTCTCCATCTCATGACAGTGAAGTTTGTACAGTGTACTTGTATATAAACTCTCCATCTCATGACAGTGATATGTTACAGTGTACCTGTATACTAACTCTCCATCTCATGACAGTGATATGTTTACAGTGTACCTGTATACTAACTCTCCATCTCATGACAGTGATATGTTTACAGTGTACCTGCATACTAACTCTCCATCTCATGACAGTGATATGTTTACAGTGTACCTGTATACTAACTCTCCATCTCATGACAGTGATATGTTTACAGTGTACCTGTATACTAACTCTCCATCTCATGACAGTGATATGTTTACAATGTACCTGTATACAAACTCTCCATCTCATGACAGTAAAGTGTGTGCAGTGTAGTTGTATACAAACTCTCCAACTCATGACAGTGATATGTTTACAGTGTACCTGTATACTAACTCTCCATCTCATGACAGTGATATGTTTACAGTGTACCTGTATACTAACTCTCCATCTCATGACAGTGAAGTGTGTACAGTGTACTTGTATACAAACTATCCATCTCATGACAGTGATATGTTTACAATGTATCTGTATACTAACTCTCCATCTCATGACAGTGATATGTTTACAGTCTACGTGTATACTAACTCTCCATTTCATGACAGTGATGTGTGTACAGTGTACTTGTATACAAACTCTCCATCTCATGACAGTGATATGTTTACAGTGTACCTGTATACTAACTCTCCATCTCATGACAGTGAAGTGTGTACAGTGTACCTGTATACAAACTCTCCATCTCATGACAGTGATATGTTTACAGTGTACCTGTATACTAACTCGCCATCTCATGACAGTGATATGTGTACAGTGTACTTGTATACTAACTCTCCATCTCATGACAGTGATATGTTTACAGTGTACCTGTATACTAACTCTCCATCTCATGACAGTGATATGTTTACAGTGTACCTGTATACTAACTCTCCATCTCATGACAGTGTACCTGTATACTAACTCTCCATCTCATGACAGTGATATGTGTACAGTGTACCTGTATACTAACTCTCCATCTCATGACAGTGATATGTTTACAATGTACAGAGGAGCCTCGTTAATCCGGACACCTTCGTTCCCAGTGAATATGTCCGGATTAATGAGTTTTCCAGATAATTGAATCGTGTGCATTTTTATTTTACAATGTCATCATACCGTATACATGTACTGTACATGTACATGTATTTGCTAGCTGTAAATGTACTGTATATGCAATAATGGTTGAAATAAATGAATGAATACATCTATTGACTTGTGTTTATTTCACTTTTTTATAACATGCACTTGTACATACATATACAGTAAATAAAAGTTTAAACAATTAACACATCACACTATGTACATTTACATATATGTACTGTACATACATTTATTATGTCAATTTCCTGAAGAAATCTGTGACCTTTGCCTGCTGGTCGGAATCTCTACTCGTCTACGCTTGCTTGATGGTGTCGCCATAATAATATAAAAAGTACAATGAATACAAACTGATATCTTGCAGTTAAATGCGTTATTGTAAACTAATAAAATGCAGTCATTTTCATAAGTCGTATTTTACAACTGTTATAGCTGCTAATGAGCTGATAATTGTCGTCCCCCTTTATTCTCAAATGAAGCCCTATACTGTCCACAGCTTAAGTCAATCATTTTTTTTTGTTCAGCCATCAACAAACTGTGATTGCTACATACTATTGGTAAACAACAAAGAGACTTAATGACACACTTTATTTATTAACCAGGTTTAACGAGGTTCCTCTGTATGTGTATAAATATATATATATATATATGTATGTATGTACACACATACAAATCATTGATCCTAGTCATAACAAGTTTACTCAAATTCCACTGTGATTGAAATATTTTTATATAAGTTCAAAGACTGCTTTTTGCTACTGTCTATCATTTATGGTCATGTCAGGCTTGACTTTGTCATCAAAACTGATCACTATCTTAACACTGGATAAACAGGTACATTGTAAACATATCACTGTCATGAGATGGAGAGTTACAGGTACATTGTAAACATATCACTGTCATGAGATGGAGAGTTAGTATACAGGTACACTGTCATGAGATGGAGAGTTAGTATACAGGCACACTGTAAACATATCACTGTCATGAGATGGAGAGTTAGTATACAGGTACACTGTAAACATATCACTGTCATGAGATGGAGAGTTAGTATACAAGTACACTGTAAACATATCACTGTCATGAGATGGAGAGTTAGTATACAGGTACACTGTAAACATATCACTGTCATGAGATGGAGAGTTACAGGTACATTGTAAACATATCACTGTCATGAGATGGAGAGTTAGTATACAGGTACACTGTCATGAGATGGAGAGTTAGTATACAGGTACACTGTAAACATATCACTGTCATGAGATGGAGAGTTACAGGTACATTGTAAACATATCACTGTCATGAGATGGAGAGTTAGTATACAGGTACACTGTCATGAGATGGAGAGTTAGTATACAGGTACACTGTAAACATATCACTGTCATGAGATGGAGAGTTAGTATACAGGTACACTGTAAACATATCACTGTCATGAGATGGAGAGTTACAGGTACACTGTAAACATATCACTGTCATGAGATGAGAGTTAGTATACAGGTACACTGTAAACATATCACTGTCATGAGATGGAGAGTTAGTATACAGGTACACTGTCATGAGATGGAGAGTTAGTATACAGGTACACTGTAAACATATCACTGTCATGAGATGGAGAGTTAGTATACAGGTACACTGTAAGCATATCACTGTCATGAGATGGAGAGTTAGTATACAGGTACACTGTAAACATATCACTGTCATGAGATGGAGAGTTAGTATACAGGTACATTGTAAACATATCACTGTCATGAGATGGAGAGTTAGTATACAGGTACACTGTAAACATATCACTGTCATGAGATGAGAGTTAGTATACAGGTACACTGTAAACATATCACTGTCATGAGATGGAGAGTTAGTATACAGGTACACTGTCATGAGATGGAGAGTTAGTATACAGGTACACTGTCATGAGATGGAGAGTTAGTATACAGGTACACTGTAAACATATCACTGTCATGAGATGGAGAGTTAGTATACAGGTACACTGTAAGCATATCACTGTCATGAGATGGAGAGTTAGTATACAGGTACACTGTAAACATATCACTGTCATGAGATGGAGAGTTAGTATACAGGTACATTGTAAACATATCACTGTCATGAGATGGAGAGTTAGTATACAGGTACACTGTAAACATATCACTGTCATGAGATGGAGAGTTAGTATACAGGTACATTGTAAACATATCACTGTCATGAGATGGAGAGTTTATATACAGGTACACTGTAAACATATCACTGTCATGAGATGGAGAGTTAGTATACAGGTACACTGTCATGAGATGGAGAGTTAGTATACAGGTACACTGTAAACATATCACTGTCATGAGATGAGAGTTAGTATACAGGTACACTGTAAACATATCACTGTCATGAGATGGAGAGTTAGTATACAGGTACACTGTAAACATATCACTGTCATGAGATGGAGAGTTTGTATACAGGTACATTGTAAACATATCACTGTCATGAGATGAGAGTTAGTATACAGGTACACTGTAAACATATCACTGTCATGTGATGGAGAGTTTGTATACAAGTACACTGTACATATATCTCTGTCATGAGATGGAGAGTTAGTATACAGTTACAGAGGAGACTCGTTAATCCAGACTCCGTTTATCCGGAAACCTTGCTATCTGGACATAGTTCAACAGGAATGGAATTCCTAAATGTTAATTTGCTCTGTTAATCAAGAAATCCGCGTTCTGGATCCGGAAATCAAAATTGGGGACCAATGTGTTAAATTACTATAAAACTTGCCTCGATAATCCGGAAATAATTTGTCCAAAAATAAGAAAATTAGAAAAATCATATATGAAAATAGTCATTCTGATAACAGATTCACCTACGCAAATTTGGAGGTGTGTCAATGTATCAATCTCTGATTGGTCAAATTCTAGTGGCATGTTAAAGTTATAAATTGATCACGTGATCATGTGTGCGGATAAACTTTAAATAGCATGACCGTATTGTAACCAGCGATTGTATAAACAATGTCTGTTTTTACTAGTCGCCGACGCGGGTGTTAATAATTAAATAAACAAACTGGGATCAAATCGTCCACACTTTTTGATGTAACATATGGTTAATAAATAAAGTGTGTCATTAAGTCTCTTTGTTGTTTACCAATTGTATGTAACAATCACAATTTGGTGATGCCTGAACAAATAAAGTTGATTTATTTAAGCTGTGGACTGTATAGAGCTTCATTTCAGAATAAAAAGCGACGTCAATTATCAACTCATTAGCAGCTGTAACAGTTGTAAAATACGACTTATAAAAATGACTGCATTTTATTAGTTTACTATAATGCATTTAACTGTAAGATATCAGTATGTATTCGTTGTACTTTTTACATTATTATGGTGACACCATCAAGCAAGTGTAGATGAGTAGATACAGGCAAGCATAAAAAAGATTTGCCAGCACAAAGAAGATTACCCAAAAGCTACCATTCAAAATATCCGCGGCATATTATAGCTGACTCATCCTTATACATTGGCAAGTTGACAATTGTGGACATCATAAAAAAACAAGGACAAATGGTTGTCCATACCTGCCAACTCAGCAGACCTAAGTCACGTTTGCCACGCCAAATATCAACAAGTCGATGATGCCGTATATCATGTGGTTCTCAGACATGTACAAGTGCATGTTATAATAAAGTGAAATAAACACAAGTCAATAGATGTATTCAGTAATTTATTTCAAACATTACTGAATATACAGTACATTTACAGCTAGCAAATATACATGTACATGTACAGTACATGTATACGGTATGATGACATCATAAAATAAAAATGTGTATGATTCAGTTATCCGGAAAACTCATTAATCCGGACATATTAACTGGGGTTGAAGGTGACCAGATTAACAAGGTTCCTCTCTATATATATTCATAATTCATCCATATTTTCTAGAAACCAAAGTGCAGAACAACAACACTTTAATCTAACAAAGTGTCCAGTGTGACAGGAAGATCAGTTTTGTTGATATACATAGTTTTTGTCAAGTTTAACTGAATAAATAATGCATTTAATTCCCAATATTCGGTAAATTTATTTATATTTGTAGGGTTATCAATTTTCATGCATTTTGTGGTTAAGATCTAATGAACAATTGTGCATCTATGGAGACATTATAACCCCTTCCCAAATCCATGAACTTCAGTACATGTATATGCAAAAATGTCTTTTTGTAAGATGACAGCAATTTATAGCAATCCCCCCTCCCAAAAAATTACAACATATATGACCATTCTTAATATCATATCTTTTCTCTAATTTCAGACAAATAATCCTCATGAAAGACTTTCTGTCAGGCATTTCAGATATAAGCCTGAAACTAAGAAATCAGGGGTTTACATTAACTATCGTGAAGTGAGTGCTAGATTTCAGCTGGAACCAGGACACTATGTTATCATACCAACAACGTTCAAACCGGACTGCCGTGCATCTTTTATGATTCGGGTTTTTAGTGACAAGAAATTTACTTTGAAAGGGTAAGTATTGTTACTGATTTGAGATGTTTGCATGTTTAAATATTAGTATATTAGGATTTTAAATGTTTTCCTCCACTGGTAATAGACTAGAAGGGCCTATTTAAGGGCCTTTCATTTGTCATGTGTCAATCATCCATTATCTGTTGTTTGTTTTTGCTACTTCTCCTAAACTACTGGGACTTTGGCCACAAACCTTTACAAACATATTCATTCCAAGTTCTAGTTGGTCCAAAATGCTAATGGTACCCATTGTACATCCAATATGGCCACCGGAGCAGCAATCTTGAAAATCTTGTTATCACTGTTACTACTCTTGAATGGATGGTCATATTGACAAGGGATTTTCACTAGAAGACTTCTAATGATGTCTAGTTGGTCCTAATTGAAAATATTGCCTTTCAGAAATGCCCTCAAAATCAAATATTGCCATTACAGTTGCCATCTTGAAGATCTTGTTATCACTAATCGTCTTGAAAATCTTGTTATTGCTACTTCTCCTAAACAAATGGTCATAGCAACATGAGGTTTTACTTAAAACTTCATGTGATGTCAAGTTGGTCCTAAATGTAAAAGGTGCCAATCAAACCTCCAATATGGCCACTATGGTGGACAGCTTGAAAATCCTGTTATAGCTACTTCTGTGTGGATAGTCGTAATGACATTAGGTTTTTACCAAGAGACTTCTTATGATATCTAGTTGATCCCAAATGAAAAAGTGCCAATGAGACGTCCAATATGTCCACCATGACAGAGATCTTGAAAATATATTTATAGCTACTTCTACTTAATTGATTGTCATATTGATATTGAGTTTTCACTAAAATACTTACTACTTGGTTCTAAAAGATTATTGCTGCCATGATGATGGTTGCCATCTTGAAAATCTTTTTATAGCTGCTTCTTCTGAATATAAGCTTGAGGTATTCACTAAAAGGACTTCTTATGATATATAGTTGGTCCTAAATAAAAAAATTGCTGATCAGACTTCCAACATGGTGGCCATCTTGAATATCTTGTTATCACGGGTCCTCTTTTAAGGGATGGTCATATTGACCTGGGGTTTTAACTAAAACACTTCTCACTATATGTAGTTGGTCCTAAATAAAAATAATGCCAATGTGAACTCCCAAAACTTGACAAATCATGTAAACTGGTTCTGCAAAATGGATGATCTTACTGACATTCTGTTTTAAAAATAACTTCCTTCTTGCAATATATAGTTGTTACTGTAATGATGCTGATACAAGCCTTAACATGACTGCCTTGATGGCCATCTAGAAAATATATATATGGCTAGTTCTGAATGAAAATTATGCTCATTTGACCTCCAGCATGGCACCAAAGCCATCTTGAAAATCTTATCACTACTCTTCTTGCAATATTTAATTGCTTCCAGATTAAAATGGTGCAGATCTAACCACCTACATATCTGCACTTTGGTGAAGGAGTTTTGACAAAATATAGATTTAACAAAATTGTGCATTTTGGTATATCTTGACATTGTCTGCGACATGTTCTGTGATTCATGATATCCGGTTCAAGGTCAAAGAATTTGGTACCGCACCTTAAGTTATCTTGTGAACATGTTAACTCAAGCATAAGAAAATAGTTTTCAAATTTGGAATGTTGGTGTTTCTCAAGAATATCAGAGATGGTTTCAGTACTCATCAGTTAAAAAGAAGAAAGACATCTTGGATTCTGGAAATTCTTTTCAGCCAGTTGGGAGTCAGTCCCTTCAAGGGACTCTTGTTTAGCTCCTATATTCAAAAAAGATATTAATAATTTACATTTTCTTTTGCTTCTTTATTCACAGAATAGGCAAGCAGTTAGTGTTATATTTCATTTATACTTGATTAAACCTGTCTGTTGTCTGTTTCCATTTACTGATGTACAAGATCTTATCAAACTGTTCAGTTTGCATGAAATTTATTAAACAAGCTGAACAATTTGAAAACGCCATTGAAATTAAATTATGTCTACCTATTATGACATCCAGGTATGATGTTTTTATCCTTTTATAATGTAATGAAGTGATATTTTACCAGCTAATATATACAAAATATGGATTGGATCAAAGAAACATAAAATTGATGATGTAGTGATAAAGCCTGTTCATCATTGTCCACTTTGTCACATGTATAGTAGAAAGTTTACATTACACCCCATGTTATCATTCGAGTTTCTGTTATTGGTATTAGTGAACATTGATCAGAAAGGTCTTCTGTTTGAAAATAAAAGAATCCCCTTACTTTTAATTGAATTTATTGGATACATCGTTCTTTAAAGATTTAACTGGATCTTTTTGTATGGTTCTTTTAGCAGGGAGCATTCTTAGTGCCAGTACATATTGGAAAGAGAAAGCCAAATGTCAAAATAATGCTATTGTTTCTTTAATATTTGTTCTTCTGTACAGTTACATCACAAGTAGTGTAAAAATTGTAACACTGTAAAGTTACATCACAAGTAGTATAAACATTATTAACACTGTACAGTTACATCACAAGTAGTGTAAAAATTCTAACACTGTACAGTCACATGACAGGTAGTGTAAATATTTTAACACTAGTTACATCACAAGTAGTGTAAACATTTTAACACTGGTTACATCACAAGTAGTGTAAAAAAAATTGAACACTACAGTTACATCACAAGTAGTATAAAAAATGTTGACACTGTACAGTTACATCACAAGTGGTATAAAAATGTTAACACTGTACAGTTACATCACAAGCTGTACAGTTACATCACAAGTGGTATAACAATTTTAACACTATACAGTTACATCACAAGTAGTGTAAAAAAAATTAACACTGTACAGCTACATCACAAGTAGTGTAACAAAATTTAACACTGTACAGTTACATCACAAGTAGTGTAAAAAAATTAACACTGTACAGCTACATCACAAGTAGTGTAAAAAAATTTAACACTGTACAGCTACATCACAAGTAGTGTAAAAAAATTTAACACTGTACAGCTACATCACAAGTAGTGTAAAAAAATTAACACTGTACAGCTACATCACAAGTAGTGTAAAAAAATTAACACTGTACAGCTACATCACAAGTAGTGTAAAAAAAATTAACACTGTACAGCTACATCACAAGTAGTGTACAAATTTTAACACTGAAAAACATTTTTTTGTATTATTTTAATTGTAATTTTATATACCATTTATAACCCAGGTCCAACTACAAACAACATAGACCCTGATATGCCATCACATAAGGCACCAGCAGATCAGGGTCTATGTTGTTTGTTCAACTGATTACCCCTAACAAGCTGCATAGACCCAGATCTACCGGTGCATTATGTGATGGCAGATCTGGGTCTGTGCAGTTTGCAGTTATACCTGACTCATAAACAAGTACAAATAGTATGTACTGTCTTTAAAGAAATGTACATAATAAAACCCACATATTGTTCCTCAGTATAGTGCCAAGTTTCCATAGTGACAATGGAGGAGAAGCTTTCGTACATAACTGATTTTAATTACTCTTTAAACAAAATTTATTTTAGTAGGAGAAAAATGAAAATGAGAGGAGGAGAGGGTGGTGAAGGAGGAACAAGCGAATCGTGTTAATTGTTGAAGTAAATTCACATTTTCTGTTGTTCTCTTTTAACATTTATCATATAGAATATAACATTTTCTGGTATGTCTACCTTATATGATTTTTTTCACATGACTCAACAATTACCCAGAGTTGAAATTTTGGAACAAGTGTTCAGTTTTTCAGAATTTTTAATTAGTAGATTTAGTAAAATTATGGCAAATTAATTTTTTTGGTTCAAACTTGTACACTTTGACACTGCAGGCATTTATGTCTCTCTATGATGTTTTTCAGACCACTGGAATCTAGCACTGAAGACTGATTCAGATCTGTAACTTTACATCGAAGCCAGTCTTCCTAGAGATGAAATGAAGGTGGAGACCAAATGATCTCACAGCTCTGTTACAGGAGCAATTCACTGGCATTTTATGTTTCAGGGTTTAAATGTAATTTGTTTTACATCATTTTCCAGTACACGTTCTTACAACTTTACAGCTTGCTCTTGATGCAATCTTTAAATTGGAGGAAACTGGAAAAACTGGAGAAAACCACCGAACTTGGATAGGCAAACTGTTTCACAGGTGGTGCTCTTACATCGAATGCCTTTGCCACAACAAGTTGAAATCTGCAACTGTTTTGCAGAAATGCCAGCTCTTCTTGTACCTCATTTTACACAGAATTCACAAAAAGTAACAGAAAATATAGAAATTTTAAGTTTTTTAAGCCAGTAAATCTAATACTGAACTTTTTAAATTATCATGTTTTTTTGCCTAAATTCTGTGAAAAAAATGACTGAAATAACTAAAAATGAGACTGACCCTGGGGTAATATGGCCTGTACAGGTAGTTGTGTTGTTTTCAGAATTATCTGGGGAGGAGTTTGTTTGATAGGTAGTCACTTATCTTTACATATGCTGTAACATTGGATGGGGGGTCAGCAGAGGTACCAATGTGATCATTGCACTATCCAGGCTTTTCAGGGACTTGAACTACATAAAGTGTTAAAGTCTTTTCAATCAGGTACTGTACATAGTTGCTTACAAGTCGAGTCCAACTGCAAACTGCACAGACACAGATCTGCTGTCGCATAATGCACAGGCCGATCTGGATCTATGCAGTTTGTTAGGAGTAACAAGTAGAACAAATAACATAGACCCTGATCTGCCAATGCATTATGCAACAGCAGATCAGTGTCTGTGTTGTTTGTAGTTGGACAAAACTTATAAGTGAGTATATACAGTATGTCTATTGACTGATAATTTTTCTGTATGCATCCATATTTTTGGTAATCATATTTTGTTCAGTCTGGATTATGAGGTTTACAGTATATATATTATATACAGATTAATCTTGTTCATTCAGGCTCAACTCATCCTTCTATTGCTCTCATATGCCATCAAATTTTGAAATATGCAGTAGTCAATTGGACCAGCAGAAGACCCACATAAAATGTAAAAACATAAATAAGTAAAATAATGCAGTTGTGTAAAAGATTACGGAGACAAAAAAATGTTGAATTTATTTAGTTTTCTGGCTATCAGTTTTGCCGGCATAGACAATTTCATCAGTACTGAAATTTATGGATTGGGAAAGGAGGCTTTTATTGTTTCCACAGAAGGAGATTTCTATTGCTTCCACACAAGGAGGTATCTATTGTTTCCACAGAAGGATATTTGTATTGCTTCCACACAAGGAGATTTCTATTGCTTCCACACAAGGAGATTTCTATTGCTTCCACATAAGGAGGTTTTTATTGCTTCCACAGAAAGATTGTTGTTTGTTGGGTCTTTAAATTCATGGCTTTTATCAAGCAAAAAATCCATGAAAATTTGTGAATTGGCAGTATTATATTGTATAAGTCAGTTTGGATCAATCTCAAACTTGTCGATGTAGTGGCCACTTACTGACCAGCTTAGCTGATCTATACCTTTTAGTACAATGGTGCCATATATAGTCATTGATAAGTTGGATCCAACTGCACATACCCAGGTCTGCCATCACATAATGTTCTGGTAGATCTGCTTCTATGCAATTTATTAGGAGTAAGTGCAAGAAAACAAAATAAAAATCCTGATCTTCCAGTGCATTATGTGACAGCAGATCAGGGTCTATGATGTTGGCAGTTTGACCTAATTTACAAGTGAGTAATGATGGTATGTGTGCCTGGCTGCAAATAGATGAACCAGGTTTGATTCTGGATGGCAATGGGTCGACTTTGTTCCTTCTTCCTGTAACATGTATGGACTCCTCTTACTGTAAGTAGCTGGTGGCGTGATAGGATGTGTTTCGACTGCTCTAAGTGTTGAAACTGGATGACATTCGCGGACAAATGTCAAAGTATGGAGTGGATGGGATAAATTTTTAGTTTTTCAGGGTATATGAGGTCACTTAATAACCAGTCGAGCAGGTAGGAACTTTTTTGTTTAGTTGTATGTATGCCTGACTGCAAAACAGATGAACCCGGTTCCATTTTTGATGGCAACAGTTAACTTTGTACCTCTTCCTGTTTCACATGCACACAATGAGCTTAGATTGATTGTGATTGTAAATACAGTGTGAATTCATCAACATGGTGTAGAGATACTGCACATCATGTGTACATGTCAGCAATAGTTGCATAGATGGTGTAGAGATACAGCACATCATGTGTACATGTCAGCAATAGTTGCATAGATGGAGATTGTAACTGTACTTAAAGAAAACCATTAATCACATGCTGAAGCCCAGAACCTAGCATAATGTGGTATAGGAATGAAACTTACAACCTGAGAGGTGCAAAGTAGAACATTTTTTAAGTTTTAATGAAAATGTATCTTTTAGATTACTTATTTCTTTCCTCGGTTTTATTGGGTTTTACCATATCCTGAACTACTTTCTGGTTCTAAGATTAGAGAAAGGATTAAGACTTGGATCCAGATATTCTGAAAGTTGAATTATAAGTATAGCTATAATCATATTAAATTGAATTATTATGAATGTTGAATTATAAGTATAGCTATAATTGTATTAAATTGAATTAATATGAAAGTTGAATTATAAGTATAGCTATAATCATATTAAATTGAATTAATATGAAAGCTGAATTATAAGTATAGCTATAATTGTATTAAATTGAATCAATATGAAAGTTGAATTATAAGTATAGCTATAATCATATTAAATTGAATTAATATGAAAGTTGATTATAAGTATAGCTATATTTGTATT
This sequence comes from Margaritifera margaritifera, assembly GCA_029931535.1. NCBI lineage: Eukaryota > Metazoa > Mollusca > Bivalvia > Unionida > Margaritiferidae > Margaritifera > Margaritifera margaritifera. The sequence continues at coordinate 802,301 of JAQPZY010001183.1, read as the reverse complement.
AAATTGAATTAATATGAAAGTTGAATTATAAGTATAGCTTTAATTGTATTAAATTGAATTAATATGAAAGTTTCATCTTTTGTCAAAAACATTTAAATAATCACGTGTTGATTGGAAAAAATTGTAGAATAGTCACAACTTTTACCATGGTTATATTCTTAAATGTCATCATGGTGTAGACAGCAGTCTTTAAAAAAGAAAAAAAAAAAATTACAAGAGCCGCCACATATACAAATAAATGTTCAAAATGAATGAGATCTCATCAAAATATGTAAATATCTCAATTCTCATTTAAAAAAGTATTTTTTTTGTTTGTTTGTGAAAGTCACTAATTTTGAGTGAAAATTAGGAGATCATTTCCCTAGCTATTGATGTTTTTATATGTATTGACAAAAGCATTACTGGTAACATTGTTCTTTACAATATATGTATTGACAAAAGCATTACTGGTAACATTGTTCTTTACAACATATGTATTGACAAAATCATTACTTGTAACATTGTTCTTTACAATATATGTATTGACAAGAGCATTACTTGTAACATTGTTCTTTACAACATATGTATTGACAAAAGCATTACTTGTAACATTGTTCTTTACAATATGTGTATTAACAAGAACATTACTTGTAACATTGTTCTTTACAACATATGTATTGACAAGAACATTACTTGTAACATTGTTCTTTACAACTTATTTTGTTTGTATCTCAGTTTTTCTGCTCCTTTTTTTGCTACTAAAGGTCTTACACATTGAGACTGTCTTGTAAAGATTCTTAGGTTCATAGCCAGTGTGATATAGCATGTTTCTCATGTACATTATCTATGTAGCATGCATGTCCATTTCACCAAAAGTATTATTGACATACCGTATATATTATCTTATAAATCCAGTCCAACTGCAAACAACATAAACCCTGATCTGTCATCACATAATGCACCAGCAGAGCAGGGTCTATGTTGTTTGTTCTGTTACTCCTAACAAACTGCATAGACCCAGATCTGCTGGCATTATGTGATGGCAGATCTGGGTTGTGAAGTTTGCAGTTGGACTTGACTTGTAAGCCAGAATAGATGGTAGTAACAAAAGTATTATTGACATAATTCAAAGTAGTAACCCGACTTGTACAAAATTCAAGTGGCTTATTATTGACATAATTCATAGTAGTAACCCGACTTGTACAAAATTCAAGTGGCTTATTATTGACTGGCCCTTTCTGTGTCATGCACTGGGCATCATTCATCATCCTTTGTCCATCATATACTATTTATTCACCAACAATTGCAAGTGGACTCCTCATAGGCTTAAGTGTAATGAACCATCTGTTCACCAACAATTGCTAGTGGACTTCCTATAGGCTTAAGTTTAAATAAACCAGTTGTGATTAAGCGTGTTATTTTGGTTTAGTAAACAGCACAATTAAAGATTAAGGTAATAGTGTCTTGCTTTAATAAAAAGTCTCAAGTATGTACTTGACTCATAATTTTGTTTTTCTGCAAATTTCCTTTAAAGGCAGATTGAAGATCAATATTTCAGTATTAGGCTTCACAATAACCATCTTGTTTTCAAACACAGGTTTAATGCAATTTTTCTATCACAACTTATAAATAATCAGCAAGCAAAACTTCTAGAGCCGAGTTTTTACTTGTTGCTGAGATGTTTTATGCAAGTGTGAGCAGGGTGTTTTAACTGGATGACCTCGTAGATGCTCTATAGGATTTGTGTTAATTAACACATTTTGATAAAACTTGCCATGTAGGTTTTGCTATTTGACTGTCTATAATAAACACCCAGGTGCAAGCAGCATAGACTTAGATCTGCCATCTCATAATGTGCTAGTGGATCAAGGTCTGCATTATAGGGATTATACATGGTGTGTTGTGTGCAAATGAGCACAAGGGAAGACTTTAAACCTGAGTGTTTAAAGTCATTCCTGAGTGATCTGGCAAATGTTTAACACAGCAAACTGTGTATGGTCATTATCCTTACATGATCAGTAATACTAGTTAATAATTTTCAACAACTATAAAAATCCTACTTCAGAATATGAATCTCCCTGTACTGTTGACATATGAATTAGGTCACTAAAGCTTGTATGTCCACTGTTTAGGGCAAACAATTAAACACATGCAACTTGACCAATTGACCTTGACTTGTATTCTGCATTATTTCAGTCATCACAGATTTCTGCCCCTTTGATGCCAATATCACATATTCACCCACTTTTGTCCAGCACTTTAATGCCACAACCATCTTGCCATATTGTCATCAGCAACTTGCATGAGACTGCCCTGTAGTCAGCATAAGTAAAATAAATATAATTTTTTAGTACAGCTCACACAAAAAAATGCATTTGCCAAACCAGAGTATTATGATGTTTATAGTTGGGTGTACATTATATAAATAAGTCAGTCTGTGATAAATTTAATAACCAGCAAAATCCATGTATATGAGTGAGTTGATCTGCACTCAAATGTATTGATTTTGTTAATTCTACTATTCATAGACCAGAAGAGCTTATGGGATGGACTGTCATCCTTCATCCGTTGTCCATCTGTAAGTTAGTTTGTTATTGCTACTCCTCAACTATTTGGAGGACTGCCATGAAACTTTGCACATACATTTGTCCCATGGTCTAGGTGGTCCTAAATGAAAATGGTGCTGCTCGGACATCTAATATGGCCACTACAGTGGCCATCTTGAAAATCTTGTTATAGCTACTCCTGAATGGATGGTCATGTTAACATGGGGTTTTCGCTGAAAGACTTCTTATGATGTCTAGTTGGTCTTAAATGAAAATGGTGCCCATCTGACATCTAATATGGCTGCCACATCAGCCATCTTGAAAATCTTGTTATCGCTAGTCCTTCTGAAAGGAAAGGCATATTGACATGGGGTTTTCACCAGAAGACTTCTTATGATGTCTAGTTTGTCCTAAATGAAAATGGTGCGATCTGACCTCTAATATGGCCACCACAATAGCCATCTTGAAAACCTTATTATCACTACTTCTCCTAGATGACTGGGCATATTAACGTTGCTCTTTCACCAGAAGACTTCTTTTGACATCTAGTTGGTCCTAAATGGAAATGGTGCAAATCTGATATTCAATATGGTCATCATGGCAGCCATGTTGAAAATCTTCTTATTGTTACTCATTCAAAATGGAAAGTCATATCAACATGGGGTTTTCACCAGAAGACTTGTTAGTCCTCAATTACAATGGTGCTGATCTGACATCTAATATGGCCATCTTGAATAGAAAACCATTTTGACTAAAAGTTTTCATCAGAAGAGTTCTTATGGTGTCTAGTTGGTCCTAAATGAAAATGATGCCGATCTGACATCCAGTATGGCCACCATGGTGGCCATCTTGAAAATATTGTTTTCTCTACTCCTCCCAAATGGATGGCAGTATCAACATGGAGTTTTCACCAATATACTTCTTATGATACCTAGTTGGTCCTAAATGAAAATGGTGCTAATCGTACATTCAATATGGCTGCCATGATGGCTGTTTTAAAAATCTTGCTGTCACTGCTTCCCCTAAATGGATGGTCGTATTGACATGGGATATTCACCATAAAAGTTCTGTTTAATGTCTGTTTGGTTCTAAATGAAAATGGTGCAAATCTGACATCCAGTATGTTCACCACAGCAGCTAATTTGAAGAATATCAGAGATGGTTTCAGCAGTTAAATGGAAGAAATGTTCTTATCTTGAATTCTTGGAAGTTCTTTTTGGCCAGCAGAGTGTCAGTCAATTTGAGGGACTCTTGTTACTACCTGAGGAGCTTTATTTACAAACAGATTTGAATTAAACATGTGTTTATATTAATAGAGGAGGGTTCTGTGGAATGTAGTGTCTGTCCTTATTTGAAGTTGTGGACTTGCACAAAAACTTCAACAGCGGGATGCAGAAAAACTTTAACATTGAGTTCATGTCGTATGTATACTGATGACATTATGCTGCTGTGTCTAATTTTTCTTTGGAAAAAGCGAGACAATAAAACTTGAGTTTAATAATCAGCAAAATCTAAGGTGTTCTTGGTATTGATTGGTTTGATAGATGCCTGAAACAGATTTATTATTATTATTCTTGAACTTGTTTTTATTATTGATTTATATCAAGAGCTTATTGATTTATTGATCTTTAGTGATTTATATCAAGAAGATCTTAGACAGATGTGATAATCGTGTGATTCTTGTATTTTAATGAGTTGACCTGGGGTCTGATTAGTTGACCTTGTTACCCAACTACATAATTTGATGAAACTTGCTATGTGGACTCCAACAAGATCATAGGTGGTCCATGTTTTAAACCATATATGTAGATTAGGGTCAATAATAGGACCAGGTAATTGATATTGGGCCCACTTTGATTTTAGTTCTACTAGTCATAGTCCAGTTTATGGGATGGCCTGTTGTCTTTCTGTCCTTTTGTTAGCGCAAATTTGTTATCGCTACTCCTCCTAAATTACTAGGAGGATTGCCATAAAACTTTACACACTTATTCATCCCAAGGTCTAGTTGGTCCTAAATAAAAATGATGCTGCTTAGACATCCAGTATGGACATTACAGCAGCCATGTTAAAATTCCTTGTTATTGCTACTCCTCCTGATTGGATGGTTATATCAAACTAGGGTTTTCACTAAAAGACTTCTTATGATGTCTAGTTTGTCCTAGATAAAAATGGTTCCAATCTGACATACAATATGGCCACCATAGTTGTCATCTTGAAAATCTTATTTATAGTCCTCCTGAATGGATGTTCATATTGGCATTTGGTTTTCACTGAAATGCTTCTTATGATGTCTTGTTTGTCCTAAATGAAAATGGTGCTGATCTGACATCTTATATGGCTACTATGGAAGCCATCTTGAAAAAATCTTTTTATTTGCTACTTCTCCTGAACAGAAAGTCATGTCAACATAGGGTTTTTGCCAGAATTCTTCTCATGATGTGTAGTTGGTCCTAAATAAAAATGGTGCCTCTCAGACATCCAATATTGTGGCCATCTTGAAAATCTTGTTATTACAAGGAAAGTCATATCAACATGGGGTTTCACCAGAAGACTTCTTATTGTGTCTAGTTAGTCTTAAATGAAAATTGTGAAAATCTGACATCCAATATGGCTGCTACAATGGCCATCTCTAAAATCATTATTTTTACTCCTCCTAGATGGAAAGTCATATTGACATGGGGTTCTCACCAAATGATGTCATGATGTCTAGTTGGTTCTAAATTAAAATGGTGCCAATCTGACTTCAAATATGACTGCCATGGCAGCCATCATAAAAAATATTCTTGTTACTACTCTTCCTAAAAGGAAAGTCATATCAACATGGGGTTTTCACCATAAGATTTATGGTGTCTAGTTGGTCATGAATGGTGGCCATCTTGACAATCTTGTTATTGCTACACTTCCAGAATTGATAGTTATATAAACACATGGTTTTCACCAACAGACTTCTGATGATAACTAGTTGGTCCTAAATGTAAATGGTGCCCTGCAGACATCCAATATGGCTGCCACTATGAACATATGGATCATCTTGTTGTCACTAATTCTCTTGAATGATGGTCATATTGGCATGGAGTTGTCACCAAAAGTCTTCTAATGGTGTCTAATTTGTCCTAAATGAAAATGGTGCAGATCTTACATCCAGTATGGCTGCCACAGGGGGGAAGTTAATTTGAAAATCTTTATGATCAAGAATATCAGAGATGATTTTAACACTCAGAAGTTAAAAAAAGAAGAAATGGTGTTATCTTGAGTTCCTGGAAATTCTTTTAGGATAGTAAAGCATTATTCACTTCAAGGGACTCTTGTTTCTTTTTGTCATTATGATTTTATTTTGTCAATTGCTATATTGAACTTGGTGACTTTCAGGTCTGTACCATCCCCACATTTAAACAATAACCATTTTATTCAAGAGAACTTTCTTTGATTAAATTATGTATACCAAATTAAGAAAGGTTTTCAGACTTATGTAGTAATTAATAAGATCTGTTAATATGTTGTAACATTGTCCTGTTTCTCAAGTTTTGAATACTTTTTTATAAGCTATTTTTTCATACGAAACTTTGGGCACAAATATCTCTATTCTGAGCATTGTACAGCTTTGGTATATATTTTTTTATGTGCAATACTACACTGATTTTTTAATAAAATTGTATTTGAATGTGCTTTCTATGCAATGAAATGTCATTATTGCAGTCATTACACCAATCCATTAATATGATAATTTATGCTTGTGTGGTAAATATGTAGAATAAAATTTTTAATGTCCGACACTGTTAGGTTTTTATGCATGGATATATAGTAGTCCATCTGTCCATCAAACAGTGAATGCAAGTAGTCCCTCAGTTTTTGATGAATTGCCATGAAACTTAGTAAATTTTATGGTCATCACCTGAAGATGCACTATGCTCCTGCAGTTTTTTTATAATAGTTATTTCCTGCTATTACTTGAAGATGACTGTAGTGCATGACAGAATCTTGTGAACACAACTAGTTACAGTTTTCAGTGGAACACCATTAAATTTGGTAATGCTAAAGACATTTTTTGAAGATGCGCATATCAACAAATCACTTTACTCCCACAATTTTGTTATAGATATTGCCCTTTTTGTCTTGCAGCTGTTTACAGTGTATAACAGAATCTTGTTATTGTCCTTTTTTATTTGGAACTTGATGTTGTGTATGACATATTCTTGTGGAAGCAACTTGTTGCAGTTTTTAGTGGCTTTCCAGGAAATTTTGTGAATGTTATAGGCACCATTGGAAAATGAGCATACTGACAAATTACTCTCTGCCTGCAAGTTTTGGTTATTGTCCTTCTTGTCTTGCTAAATGCAGTGTAAGAGGGATTGTGTGAAAGCAGCTGGATGTAGTGTATGACAGCTGGATGTAGTGTATGACAGAACCTTGTGAACACAATGTGTCTCACAGAAATGCTGTAATCTGTTGTCCTGATTGCTTGGTGAAGTGTGTGCAAGGCAGATGGTGTCCGTTCATGTTAACATGTTCTGCTATTACTGATTTTCGTGTCGATTACAGTTCTGTTTCATAAAATGTTGTAAGTTAGAAATAAATTTTTTTGAAAATGGAAACCACTGCAGTATTTAAGTCCGGGCTCAGGAAAAGCACTTGTCCACTTGTCCTGACTGGGTAAAAATTGGCTGGGCATAGTAAAATGAATGTTACTACGTACTTGTCCCTGGGCAGAGTAGATGGAGAATCACACCTTGAGAATAAATCTGAGTGCATTTTCTACCCTTACCAAGTGCTGAAGTTCAACATCGATTAACATTTGCTGTGCACAAGTTATAAATAATTTATGACTAATCTGCCTGCTTGTTGTCACTCTAAAACATGTTGCAAAGAAAACGACTTTTTTTTTTTATACAGGTACAAGATGTAAAATTGATACCAAAAATGGGTAAATACTGCGAACATGTTATGTTGCTGTTTCACACTTAGCTCTCGATTTCTTAATGGTGTTTGCATTTACAGTGATACTTTTCAGTAATTTAGGCGTCATTTTGATGTGGAGAAACATTCCCTTTCAATGAGGTATCATACATCTTTATGAGTCAGACCTCCGAGAAGTTAAGAGAAAGAGAATGTAAAAATTTTGTGTGATTTCATCTAGTCAGGCAAAGTTACCATTGCCACAGGTCAACGGTATTTTCAAGACTGAAGCTTTATTGATACATTGTCACGCCAAAGGGAAGACGCCAGCAGATATTTCTACATGCATGCAATTACTTTTCACAAGGCAAATGTTGCCAACTTACATACAAAATCAGTATTTTAAGTATCTCAGCAGATTCCCACTAACTTTAACACAATGCATACTGTTTTCATCTATATATAAAGCAGGTAATGTTGAGACAACAGCTGATGGGTCAAAATCTAGTTGAGGTAATGATCTAGAAATGTTCGAATTCTTTTCCCAATCAGCAATCTTTTTTTGTGTAGCTCTCTAGAATGGAGGTTTGACCAAAATGGATCATTTAGTACAAAAATTGGTGGAAATTGAGATGATTGCAATTCTTCTTTCAAATGCAAGTTACTGACATTTGTCTTGTGAAAAGTAATTGCATACTTATATAAATATATTTTGGGTTTCTTTTCTTTGGTACAGTGTATTGATAAAGCCAAGCAGTTTTGAAAATACTGGTGAACTGGGACAGGCGTAACAATGTCTGACCAGACAAAAATCATAAAATTTCGCCTCTTAATTTCTCCCATATCTAACTCATAAAGATGTGTGATAGCTCGTTGAAAAGGAAAATTATGACACCTAGAATACTGAAAGGTTTCACTGTAAATGTGAATAACAAATTAAGGGCTAAATGTGCAACTGCAATTTCTTGAGTTACAAACCTTGTGTCTTATTATATGTTTATCTAAGGAGTTGCGTATTCGAACATGATATTTTCATGATTTTGACCCATTTCAGTATCAAGCTTCAATTAGGTACCTGTGGTTTAGTAAAAGCATAAGCAGTGTAGTGGAGAAGTGTACCGTGTTGAATATAATGAGGACAGGGAATGGTAACTCTTGCAACTCACTCGTTCCAGAGAAATTTTACATCCCAGGCTGATCGGTGGAGAGACTTAACTTGTTTTTAGTGCCATTTGATGTAGAATATATACTCGCTTACAGTCAGGTCCAACTGCAAACTACACAGACCCAGATCTGCTGTTGCATATTGTGCTGGCAGATCTGGGTATATGCAGTTTGTTAGGAGTAATCAGTAAAACAAACAACATAGACCATGAGCTGCTGGTGCATTATACAATGGCAGACCAGGGTCTATGTTGTTTGCAGTTGGACCCAACTAAAAAGTATGTACAGTATTTACAATTTAAAATTTATTCTCAAGATCTTCATTTGACGAATTGTCTTCTGTAGTCAGTACAGTGTCTACATTGTTAAACTCAAAGATCTAATTTACTCTTTCATATTACATGTGAATTTTAAATAAAAATTGGTTTTGTACATGTATATATGATATGATAGGACTGTTTCTGACCTATGTTTCAGTACCCACAAAATTATTTTCTATCAGAAAGTAGTAGTTATGCTCGAAGAGACGTATTATTGATACATACTTGATTATCTAAGGAACTTTGGAAAATTTAAGAATTCCTGGAGAGAGAGAGAGATTTCATGGAGTATTGTATATTGTTTACTTGAAAATTGAGAATCATTTGCTGATATTCCTTGAAAGGACTATGGCAAAGGAATATGGCCAAAACTCCACATTACAGTATACTGTGTACACAAATGCCTGACATTTCATCTTGGATGTTAGAAGGTTTAAAGATCCTAAATGTTAAAATGTTACCCAACATTTCTACTCCAACAAGTTAATTCTAAGAAATATGCCAAACAAGAGGTACATACAAGCATTATATATTGTATAGCTCATTAACTGGAGGACTACAGGTGTACCATTATAAAATTTATAATTTTTTTTGTCAAATGTAATATTTTTGTTAAAAATATTGATCACCTTTTTATATCTTAGTCTACCTATATAGCTTAAAAATAAAGAATTATTGCAGTTAAAAGTGGGGTTTTATTATTATTTACACAATAGTCTTTTAGCTCATCTGGCTGAAGGCCAAGTTAGGTTACTGTGTCCATTGTTTGTCAGGTATTGTCCATCTGTCAACACTGGCTTGTGAACCATCTGGAGGCTTCATTTCTGATTAGATATTGATTGGACTTGATATTTAAGCTTATATCATGAAGATCTTGCATGAGTTTGATTGTGAGTGACATTCATGCATATTAATGAGGTGATCTTGCATCTGAATTGTCCGACTGTTTTGCCATTCTAGAGGCCATATAAATCTGATCAGACTTTGATCAAACTTGATATGTAAGTTTATATATCAAGATCTTGGAGGAGTTTGATTACGAGTGTCATCAACATATATTAATGAAGTGATTTGACATCTGATTGGCTGAACTTGATTCCACTTCAGAGGCTTTACTTTTAACAGAATTAAAGTTTTAAAAAATGGGGTGTATTAGCTTATATGTTTAACATCTTTGATGAGTTTGATGATGAGCACCATCCATGCCTATTAATAAGGTAATCATGCATCGGATGGGTTGAACTTCATGAAGCATTCTAGCATCTAATTGTCTGACTTTGTTACCACACTGAGGTTGTTTTTTTCTTATCAGATTTTAATCAGACTTTGCTATAAGCTTATATCATCAAGATCTCATATGAAGTTTGATTATGAGCGACATCTGCCCATATTAATAAGGTAGTTTGTCTTCTGATTGGCCAAGTTTGTTATCACTCTAGAGACTGTATTTCTGATCCTATTTTGATAAAACTTGGTACATGTATAAGCCTGTTTCATCAAGATCTTGGATGAGTTGGATTGCGAGTGACATCTGCACATAAAAATCACTTTTATGTGAGCTAGTTGAGTGATATATCAGGCCCATTTGGGCCTCTTGTTTTAGAATGAAATTTTCCCAATATTTTAATACAATTAATGGTTAGGATCATTTCTAACTGACTCTGCACCTGACATTAGGATCTTTATGTTTCATTAATATATATGCATTTAAATCATTTGATGTAGATTTCAACACCGCATTATTCTTCAAACAGAAACTCTACAACTGGTAACAAAGCTGATGAGCAAAAAACAGTAGTAGAGTCAGCAAAGATCTATAGCCTGTTACATTACCGTATATACTCGCGTATAAACCGGGTCCAAATGCAAACAACATAGACCCTGATCTGCCATCGCATAATGCGCTGGCAGATCAGGGTGTATATTGTTTGCTCTACTGATTAGTTCTTACAAACTGCATAGACCCAGATCTGCCGGCGCATTATGCGATGGCAGATCTGGGTCTATGCAGTTTGCAGTTGGTATCCGCTTATACGCGAATATATATGGTAGTTAACTTCCCAGCATGCTATATTTTTCAGGAACTGCTCTACAGCAGTACCCTTCATTTCAGTTCCTTACTGAGGATACTATCTGTTGATTGCATATGTTATGAAAAAAACTTTTAAGTTTCTCTAGTTTTTGTACATTCATCCTATTTTGATAGCACATCAACATCATTGTCAAATATTTCAAGGCCTCTTTGTTTTGATGCTTTCTTTCACAAGTTTTTCCAATTCTGTAAAGCACTTTTTTGAGAAAAGTTTGTGTATATGTATTTCTGAATTTATTATTAGTGGCTATATTAGATGGTGGATCAGTACTTTTTTTATAAATATTAAAGATCTTCAAGCTAGGATGCTTCTTGTTAAATTTTGTCAAATTCTGTTATGCAGTTTTTTTTAGAAGAAGTTATTACAAGATTTTCATTTTTAGTAGCAGCAGTCATATTTGATGGCAAATTTGTACAAGTTTAAAAGCCCTTCATGCCAAGATGTTTTCTGTCAAAGTTCAAATTCTGTTGAGTGGTTTTTCAAACATCATCCAAAGTATTTTACAATTTTAGTAATGGCAGCCATATTTAATGCCAAATCAACATCATTTGTATAAATTTGAAAGCCCTTGAAAGTAATACGTTTTCTGTAAAAATGTGGTCAAATTCTGCTTAGCATTTACTGACCTGGAGTGATTTCAAGTTTTATTTTCTATATTTAGTAATGTTGGCTATATTTGAGGACAGATTGGCATTATTTGTACAAATGTTAAATACCTTTTTTTTAGCCAGGATGCTTTTTTTTCCAATTGGTCAAATTCTTCTGTTTTTTGAGAGACATTTAAAGGTTTTTTTGTTTCATATTAATGCCAGCTCTATTCGATTGCATATCGGCATCATTTGTATGAGTTCTTTATGCCTGGATGCTTTCTGTCAAATTTGGTCAAATTCTGTTGGTGCCATTTTGGAGGTCAGATAAACAGCAGTTTTATTCCAAACATGCTACATCTGCTGTAATAGTGTTCGAGTAAAAAACTCATGTTGATAACACCAACCATTCAGGAGAAAAAGCCATATAAAAGATTTTCAGGAAGGCTGTCAAGGCATGTTATATCAGTATCATTTCAATATAGAAAAAAAATATATATTGCAAGAAAAAAGGTATTTTTTTTTTTATGTTGGTATGGCCATCAGTTTAGGAGAGCTAGCTGTTAATAGATTGATCCAATTCTGGGAGGTCACATTGGCATCATTTTGATTTAGGACCAAGAACTACAAATAATAATAATAATAATGACTTAGTACAGTGCCTAATCTTTAGAAGCTCTAAGCACTTTACAATATTAGTTAACACATAAGGACATATATATATAGACAAGATTACAAAAACAAACAGCGTGAAATTACAACAAAAAAAAAAAAATTGCTGAAAATAAATAAGGTTAGGAAACATTGTTAAGTCTCAAGTCTGTTCTTGCAGTTGAAATACGTGAATTTTAAGAGCACCTTGAATGATGGTGAAAACTTCACGTTGCTTTGACTTTCCATTCAGTAGGAGTAATGATAACAAGATTTTTAAGATCACTGTCATGGTGACCTTATTGGATATCAGGTGGCACCATTTTAATTTATGACCAACTAAATGTCATAAGAGGTCATTTAGTGAAAACCCAATGTTGATATGACCATCGGTTCAGGAGTAGTAGTGATAACAAGAATTTCAAGATGGCCACTGTGGTGGCGCACCACTTTAATTTAGAACCAACTAGTCCTTGGGATGAATGGTGTGTAAAATTTTATGGCAATCCTCCAAGTAGTTTAGGAGGAAATGCAATGGCAAACTTATAACAATGGACAGACGATGGAGGAAAGGACGACAGACAACAGGCAATCCCGTAAGCTCTTCTGGTCTATGACCAGTAGAGCTAAATACCACTCAGCAGAATTTGACCAAATTTAACACAAAGCATCCTGGCATGAAGGACTTTTTTGTTTGTACAAATGGTGCTGATCTGCCATCAGTTATAGCCACTGTTATTTATATAGAAAAAAATCTCAACTACTTTTTCTTAAAAGCTGCTCAACAGAATTTTGCACCAAATTTGACAGAAAGTATCCAGGCAAACAAGAACTTTCAAGTTTATACAAATGCAGGGTCCATGCTGAATTCTAATATTTGGGCAAAATGTCTTCTCTCTCCAGCCAGAATAAGGTGAAGTTGACCTAAATTGGGGGAAATTAATGTAAAACGTTAAAAATAGTAGAATGTATGTTTTTGCAAATTTTCATGTCAGCTGATTAAAATACCGAAAAAATACTATTAAAATTTTATGAAGCTAATTAAAATGTTTTTTATTTTGCTTCACCACTGCTGTTGTATAACATAGTTATTGTATAAAACAGCAACCTCAAAAATTGGCTCTAGCAAAATATCAGCAACTGTTTCCATTGTAAAAGTCCACCTTTCACAAGTTTATAAAATGAAATATTGGATAAATTAATTAATTTAATTAGCAATGGACCCTGATACATCTACAGTCATAATTTGCTTCCAACTGGACTGGAAAAATTAAAATTTTCACTAATTTGTTTCAAGGATAATATGTAAATTTTTGGTGGAAATTCCTTTGATTGTGCTATAATTTCTGGCATTTATGATCATTAAATTAACACCACAATGGACAACAGAACATAAAACTTCTTTTTTGCCACTTTTCACAATCCATTCTGAAAGGAATATTGACACAAAAGGTCTACATTTTAATTTGATGATTAATTTTTTTTTAGCCAAAAGGGGGTTGGAGAAAAATGGCATGAAATCAAGGCAAGGTGAAGTGGACTTCACTTTTTGGGCTTGTTTAGGCAAATGGAAAGACTCGAGGGCATTTATTTTGCTCGAATCATACCAAAGTATGGACTATGCATATGATGCTGATTCCATCATCAAATATGGCCACCATTACTAAAAATAGAAAAATATATAAACAATGTCTTCTTTAAAAGTACTCAATGGAATTTGACCAACTGTGGCAGAAAGAATCCTGGCATAAAGATATTTCAGTATTGGACAAATGATTCTGATGTGCCATTAAATGTGTATAAAATACAAAATATACAGAAACCTTGAAACAATTGTTTTCATAACATATACAATCCAAAACTTTAGAAATTTCTACAAAATGCATCCTATTTGATCCATATTTCTTGGCTAACTGCTATTGCATTTGGTTATTAGACATGTTAGCCAGGTGAGTGATCTCGGGTTCACTTAAGCCTCTTGTTAGAGTCGAGCCCCATTCTTTTTTATTCAATTTAAATGCACTTTTGCATGTTCATATGTACATGGATACATTCTGCCAGAGTTATAGCTATTTTCGATTTGCACTACTCATGGAATCGTGGGTGTGGGGTGGGCATCTATGTCCTATGGACACAGTCAAGTGTTTGGGGTTGAAATGAAATAGATCTTGTTCTCTGGTCTAACTGGAATGCTTCTATGCAATTAAAATCCCACACTTTTTTTTTTACTACCTTTCGTTTCTTCATATACTTGAATAATGGGAAAGTCATATTGCATATAACACATGATTTGGGCATGGTCTGCGTTGATAGGTCATTTTGGCTCATCAATCACAAAGTCACTATAAGTTTCACTTAAAGATACAGTGTGATCTCTTCGTCAATATGTGACTGACAGACACTAATATATGAGAGAACAGACTAAAACCTTGTGGATTATGTTAACAATGAAGATTAAATCATAAAGAAAAAATCTTGCAAAGATCTGAAGGGAATAAGATTTAAATTTGTGCTGAGCCTTGGGAGTAAATGAAGAAAACAATAACTTTCAGCCTGCTTAAATTTCATCTTAGTTTCGTTTCATCTTAGTTAAACATTCAGTTTGTAAATCGTTTTTTGTTTTTGAAAAACAATTAACAACAGAATTGTGCAAAAATCTTCCACAATGTTTATTTTGAAAACATGTTCAAAAAAAAAAAACTCTTAAAATTCAAATTACAAACTGAAAAATTCTACTGATCAATATAAAAACATACAAATGCACCAAATGAATTTTGTTCTTACAAATATGAGAAAATGTCTCACAAATGAACAGTGATTCTTCAAAAATCAACTCTCTCACTAACAATTTTCATACAATGCCATCAGAGAAATCTGGTAGATCCAGAATAAGATTGTAAAACAAAACACAAGGAACTAGAAAATAAACTGTATTGATAGAGGCTGTATAAATAGTAAGTTGAATAACAAAGCACAAAACACCTCTTTAAACAGAACTTTTAAATTCAGGAAATGAAAATGTGTCAGAACATTTGTATACAATGTACTATATTTTTTATAGATCATATGTAATTTGCTGTATGTAATGTTTGTCTGAGCTTAAATGAAGAGTCTGGGCCTAAGGGTTTGAAGTCTATGTAATGTTTGTCAGGGCTTAAATGAAGAGTCTGGGCCTAAGGGTTTGAAGTCTATGTAATGTTTGTCAGAGCTTAAATGAAGAGTCTAGGCCTAAATGTTTGAAGTCTATGTAATGTTTGCCAGAGCTTAAATGAAGAGTCTGGGCCTAAGGGTTTGAAGTCTTTGTAATGTTTTTCAGAGCTTAAATGAAGAGCCTGGGTCTAAGGGTTTGAGGTCTCTCCAATTATGGTAGTGCAATTGTGATGATAAAGTACAGCTGATGTCACAATATCACATGTCAAACAAGCTAAAATTTGCATAATCATATAAGAAATGGACATTAGTTGCTACATGTCAATACAAATTCAAGTGTCCTCATATAGGTGAAAGCCATCTAAGCCAAGTATATATATATTTGTTAATTGTGCCAAACCATTTCTGAACCAGTCCATCTTTTCTACCTTCAAAACTCTTCAACATAACTTGCCTATTGACTCAAATAATACCAACCATTTATTAACCATAATCTAGGGTATTTCACCTCTGATAAGACCATGTGGACATTCTAATAAATTTATCAAAAGTAGGGGGTAAGCATAGCATCAGACGAAGATACCATCTATACTCGCTTACGAGTCCTATCCAACTGCAGACTCAATCTGCCATTGCATATTATGCTGGAAGATCAGGGTCTATGCTGTTTCTTCTACTGATTAGTCCTAACAAACTGCACAGACCCAGAACTGCAGTGCATTATGCAATGGCAGATCTGGGTCTATGCAGTTTGCAGTTGGACTCGACTTATAAGCGAGTATAGATGGTATCCTTGCTAAATATTTGCCAACATTTTGTAAAAATGGGCTTACCATCAAGCATGAGCTTATCACTGGATAAATATGGCATGTTCTTTATCACTTTAGGCTAATATAAAGTAACACAGTAGCACAGCTGAAAAAGTTATAAAAGGGCAAATAGTATTAAAATAGTTTTGATATACCATAATTCATGTAATTTTTCATACCCTTTAATTTTTTTAAACCATTTATTCACAAGAATCATAATTCAATGAATCATATTTTGCATACACACAATCTCATATTTTTAATACACACAACCTCATATTTTTAATATACACAATCTCATATTTTTCAACAAAAACAATTTCAATAAAAAAAGATTCAAATGAGTTGCAAACAAGATTGAAAATATAGTCCAATTTTTTTTAAAGGAAAACTAATAGAGAGATTAAAATCATACATTTATGGCATTGTTTTGTTGTTCTTGTATCTTTTTTTTTATCATTTTATTTATTTATTATTTATTATTTTTTAACTTTGTATTTTGATGTTTTATATTTGAATCAAGAAGAGAAATGCACATTTCAAATGGCTTCATCAAAATACCAATGTACAATTTAGGCAAGTGAACTGTCCAGTGTATTGTTTTTTAAGTATGTTTCATCAAATCACATATGAAAACAAAAATATTTCTTAACTTTGGTTAAGTATTTTGAGACATCAAAGAGAAGAGACAGGAAATATATTTTTATTGCTACTAATAGTGCAGAAAAGAGTTTTTCTTCGTATTTATTCCTATGTTATACTTTTAACGTCTTTGCGTCGTCATCATCCTTGTCATTATTGATGCTATCATCTATTAACAATTATTTTTCTCTCTATTTATTCTGACATCCTCTGTTTAAGTTCATGCTATCATTATTGTCTAAATTATGCTGACTTCAGGTAGTGTCAACTTTAAAATATTCTGTATCCAGTGAAATGTACGATATCATGTATTCAATATTATATAGTAGTTATGTTGACTTCAGGTAGTGTCAACTTTAAAATATTCTGTGTCCAGTGAAATGTACGATATCATGTATTCAATATTATATAGTAGTTATGATATCTTACAACAAAGAGATTAAATAAATTTTAAAAAATTAATAATTTACAATCGTGCAAAGACCAGAGGCCAGTGGTCAAGTAGTCTTGTTTCATTTTGGTAAACAAATTAAAATACTAAAACCATGACATTTTCTAATGTGGAAGTCCCTGTGAGTGAATGAATTCGATTCTTGGATAATGTTTAGTGCTTATGTTGTTTTTTCTTTTATAAAGATACATTTTGATTCTATCTTTGATTCTTGAATGCAACTGGATTTTATTTACTGACTGCATATGAAGGACATGTCTATATTAGTGAAATTTGTCAAACCCCTGCCAAAAGGAAAGACTTTCATTTAAAATTTAATACCATACTCTGGCTAAAAAAATGTTGTGTTTATAATATGTATATAAATATTTCTATATACAGGTGTCTTCGTTGTTTTTTTTATGTAGGCATTGGTTGTTAAATGCATTTACCATTCATATTATGAATTGCAGACAGCCAATATTTCAACTAACAACTGTTATTGTTTTGTTTTTTTCATTTTCCAACTGTCAGCCTAATTTCCCTACTGATAACCTTAGTAATTATATCTCATCTGTGGGCCTCTTTCACCCTATTCTGGCCTTGACTAGAATTACCCGGACAGTAGTTTGGTTTCAGTCAAATCTCTAGGCATATTTAATTAGCATGTAATAACTCTGCTTTGCAATGTGGTTTTTGGCATGTTGTGACAATGGGTTCTGTAATTAAAACAGGAATAAACTGTTTATTCTGTGGTGTTAACTGACAATGGAATATAACCTGTCAGTGCTCTTGTACACGAGGAAGATCAGAATCATGATGTAACTGAACAAAGATTAGAACTGCCATGTAACCTCTCTCCCCCTCTCTCACTTTTCATTGCCAACATAACACACCATAACAGATACAAAAACATGCTGCTCTGAATCTTGTGTACTGACGCAATGTTATTGTTTCATCCATCTCTCTGTCATATACACATACATACACACATTAACTTGTTATAATACAATTTTTTTGGGGCCCCTTGTTGCCGAGTGGTCTAAGGCGCTCACCTTTACAGATCACTGACATCTCACTTCTGTCTGATTGGGTTCGAGTCTCAGCTCAGCCAACATGGGTATGTGAGAAAGGCTGGCGTTTTCCCAGGTTCTTCCTCCACCAAATATAAAGGCCACCATGTATATCATGTGCTGAAAAATGGCGCTTAACCCACGAAACCAAACCTTGAGTTCTTTTATTTTTTATTGTAATTATATTCATGAGGTTAATGCTGCTGTAAGAATATAAGTTGCACATAACTTGGCCATCTTAATCACCTGTTGTCAAACTGGATGAACACTGAAAGTACCGTATATACTCGCGTATAATCCGATACCAACTGCAAACTGCATAGACCCAGATCTGCCATTGCTTAATGCACCAGCAGATCTGGGTCCATGCAGTTTGTAAGGACTAATCAGTAGAACAAATAACATAGACCCTGATCTGCCGGCGCATTATGCAATGGCAGATCAGGGTCCATGTTGTTTGTATTTGGACCTGCCTTTTACGCGAGTATATATGGTACATGATTTACCAGTTTATTTATAACATTAGTACAGGTAGATCTGCAAGTACTGTAGGTTACATAGATCTTTTTTTGGGTCTGATCCCCTTATTTTTCATAGAGTCAGTACCCCAAAACAATAAATCTTTTTACATAGCACTTTTTGTCCTCTGAAACAAAATAATTCTTTTTTCATGTACAAAATATTACATGAATTATGGTGTACAAATTTTAGAAATGCTAGATTTCTGTAAATACTTTAAGTTATAATATTTGGTGTTATTAAATTTTTGCCCACATTACATATCTAGCATTATTTGCAACATAAAATTTTCACAAGTTAATTATGAACTGTATGGATTCTCTTTTGCATTGTAAATGTTTTTAACATTTATATTTTTGGCAAATTCAGTTTTGCAGCTAAACTGTGATAATTCTATGATCTCATAAATCTATAGTGTTCTAATGAACAAGGTGTCTTGCATTGCAATATTATGACAATTCAACCTTCTATTCACACATACAAGACAGGACATGCTAGCATATCAGGGTATACACTTTAGACATATAAAAGACAGGAAATGCTAGCATATCAGGGTATACACTTTAGACATATACAAGACAGGAAATGCTAGCATATCAGGGTATACACTTTAGACATATACAAGACAGGAAATGCTAGCATATCAGGGTATACACTTTAGACATATACAAGACAGGAAATGCTAGCATATCAGGGTATACACTTTAGACATATACAAGACAGGAAATGCTAGCATATCAGGGTATACACTTTAGACATATACAAGACAGGAAATGCTAGCATATCAGGGTATACACTTTAGACATATACAAGACAGGAAATGCTAGCATATCAGGGTATACACTTTAGACATATATCATGTAGTATTATGATACTAGTTTCAGTTGAATTATATATGAATTTAAACACTTGTAACTCAGGACCTTAACATGGTTAAAGATGATGCCACCACTGCCCGAAAAGTGACACATATGTCTTGCCATTCACAGGTAAGATAACTCTTGGTAGAGATGTAAAAAAAGTTCAAGCCCAATAAAAAAAACACTTACCGTATATACTAACATATAAACTGGGTCCAAATGCAAACAACACTGACTCTGATCAGCTGTCACATAATGCGGCAGTAGATCAGGGACTATGTTGTTTGTTCTACTAATTAGTCCTTACAAACTGCATTGACCCAGATCTGCTGGTGCATTATGCACCGGCAAATCTGGGTCTATGCAGTTTGCAGTTGGTATCAGCTTATACGCGAGTATATACGGTAACATCTGGACTATCTTGACTTGTGTAGTGTTTGGCACTGGATGTTAATTCAATGATGAAAGGATTCATTTTGTGTTCCTCTATACACAACACTACATAGTCTTTCTTCACCATTCTTTCCATGTTTACTTGTCAAACCAACTGTGAATTCACTATTCTACAAGGTGTACAAAATTATGTTTATTTCATGGCTGCTAAAAATAATGAATTTAAAGATGCAATGAATAATGATTCATCTCTTAAGATAACTGTATCCAGACCCAATGAATAATGATCCATTTTGAAAGACAATTGTATCCAGACCCAATGGATAATGACCCATCTCTTCAGACAATTGTATCCAGACCCAATGGATAATGACCCATCTCTTCAGACAATTGTATCCAGACCCAATGAATAATGATCCATTTTGAAAGACAATTGTATCCAGACCCAATGGATAATGACCCATCTCTTCAGACAATTGTATCCAGACCCAATGGATAATGACCCATCTCTTCAGACAATTGTATCCAGACCCAATGGATAATGACCCATCTCTTCAGACAACTGTATCCCCTCCCCATCCCTGAATGTGAGTAGTGATGAAAATACAAAATACAAAATTTGAAACCCATGAAAATATTAACTAATACCAGCAGTTATACATTCCAAGTCTTATATATATACACACACACACACAACAGCAGTTACACATTTCTAGACTGATATCTATAATATCAATGAACACAAAATTGCTATCAAAATAGATCACAACATATTATTTCTCTGAATAATACTGACTGTAATGCAAAACATAATCTTGAGCCAAAACTAAAATTATGTCCATACAACATGGATGCCCATGCCAATATCATGCAAATAAAGGGCAAAGTTTTATATCAAACAGGGCCATATCTCCAATGCATTCTGTCTGAAAATGGTGAAAACCAAACTTGGCCAAAAGTCTCATATCAAATTTGGCTTCAATCCAGGAAATCCTTCAGAAGTTACTGAGTGGAAATGAAATTCATATCAAAGGTGACGAGATGGATGAATATATGGGTAACACTATGTGCTCCATAGATATGGTGGGTGTACCTCTATAGGGATATGGTGTGGGTCATACATCTATAGGGATATGGTGTGGGTTATACCTCTATAAGGGCATGGTGTGTCATAACATCTATATGGATATGGTGTGGGTCATACCTCTATAGGAATATGGTGTAGGTCATAAATCTATAGGGATATGGTGTGGATCACACCTCTGTTGGGATATGGTGTGGGTCATACCTCTATTGGGATATGGTGTGGGTCATACCTCTATTGGGATATGGTGTGGGTCATACCTCTATTGGGATATGGTGTGGATCATACCTTGGTAGGGATATGGTGTGGGTCATATCTCTGTAGGGATATGGTGGGGGTCATAGCTCTATAGGGACATGGTGTGGGTTATACCTCTATAGGGATATGGTGTGGGTCATCATCTATAGGGATATGGTGTGGGTCAAAGTATTTATCATCTCTCCAAGAGATATGAAAATGAAAAGACATACCTCTCAGTCTACAGCACAGTTTATATGCCACATTTACTCATATATTAAGTCTTTCCAGCACTCTTTTGTGCAAAAGTACAGATAAAGTAGGACTGAATTTTAAAAGTAGGAAAATATTGGTATTTCTTGGACCCAAAAGTAGGGCAGAATCTATGTAAATAAGACCAGAATATAAAAGGTATGGCCAGGTGAGCTAAAAATCATACAAAAGGTATAGTCAGGTGATGTAAAAATGACACAAAAGGATGGCCAAATGAGCTAAAAATGATACATAAGTAGGAAAAAAATGACACAAAAGGATGGCCAGATGAGCTAAAAATGATACATAAGTAGGAAAAAAATAGGGTGGTCATCAAAAAGTAAGAAAATTACAAACAAATAGAGCCCCTGGAATGACTGTGTAATATATATATCCAACTGTAAACGCTGTAGATCCAAATTTGCTGTTACATAACTTGCTGGCAGATCAGAATCTGTACCTATCAAATGACATTATTTGTACAATGAACGGTATAGGCTCTGATCTACCTGTATATAATGTGTCAGCAGATCTGAGTGTGCTGTTTTGTAGTTGGTATGCGTATAAAACAGTCAGATAAATACAGCATAAAACAACATTACAATAATGTTGTACTGCTGAGTGAGCAAAGTTGGTGCTGAATGAACAATGTTGGTTTCAAGACACTTCCAACAGAGATGGATTCCCATTAATTTACATAATTTGAGCAATTTTAAAATAAGATCAGTTTTTGTGAAACTGAAAGCTGAAAATATTTATATTTCTAACTTTTTAAAATAATTTTCATAAATTTTTTTTAACATTCTTCTTTTTGCAGAAACTGGGTACTCAGTGCAGGAATGGGGTACTTTATTGGAGTAGGTATACATCAAAACATTGATCATTAAGTACTGTATGTAAAGTGGACCAAGAAAAGCTACTTTCTCATATATATATATATATATATATATATATATATATATATATATATATACCGGTATATATATATATATACATACAAATATAGAAAACAAGTTGTGATGCACAATCTAACATACATAACAAGAATGTCACTATATTTGTTCCTACAAATTAAGTCCTGTACAACAGGCGGGTTTCAGTATTATACCTTGCTGGATCCCATTTGAATACTTAATTAAGGACAATGTCCTTGCTTTCTGATTATTATGGACATTTACATTATGATTTCAACAAACTGGTCATGATGTCACCACATGCTCTCACTGTCACAGTGTCACTATAAGACAATTATGATATCAACAAACTGGTGATGATGTCACCACATGCCCTCATTTTCCAAGTGTTGCTAGAAGCCAATTTATGCCTGACAAAAAACCTAGTGTATTTGACCCAATCAAAAATCAAGACAATGACTTAAACACAGTGCATGTTTCTAATTGAGGGTGAGAAAGTCTCATTATCAAAACCCATATGCCACTGAGTGCAAATAATTCTATTTTTTTTTTTTACCACAAGTGTGTTTTGTGAAAATTAAACAAGCCATATAGAACAATTTGTGTGTTTTCTGGTGGTAAGACGGTCACTTTCCATTGTGAGGCACTGCAAAGAACATGCTTGTAATATTAGTTAAAACAGGTTTTGTGATGGAATGCAGCTTTAATAAAAAGGATGCCTGCAAAATTCTAATGAATTTTTTCATCACTTAAGCTCCACTCGTTTTTATTCCAGACTTACCGTATATACTCACATATAAGCTATTACCAACTGCAAACTGCATAGACCCAGATCTGCCATCACATAATGCATGTTTGCACCGGCAGATCTGGGTCTACACAGTTTATAAGGACTAATCAGTAGCACAAACAACACAGACCCTGATCTGCCAGTGCATTATGCGACAGCAGATCAGGGTCTATGTTGTTTCATTTGGACCCAGCTTATATGCAAGTATATAATGTACAGAACATTTTGTATTTAAATTTTGCAATTGGTAAACGTTAGTTTTTTAATTTCTGAAACAAGAATTCTTTGTAATGCTATATCTTGCCTGCTTCAGTGCTACATGATCCAAGTAGTGTCACAGTATATACCTACTTATAAATTGAGTCCAACTGCAAACAACATAGACCCTGATCTGCTGTCACATAATGCGCCAGCAGATCAGGGTCTATGTTGTTTGTGCAAAAAAAGGCACAAAAAAGAATCAGTCTACCTAATTAGTAATTACTGTATTGTTCTAATAATCTGGCACAGAAATAAACCGCAATTTGTCCACCAGAAAGCTGTAATAGAGCTAACTTGAGTCACTTTAGAAGAAAGAAAAAATTAATGATTTTCTATAAACAAACAAGTCTCTACAAAACAGACCAAATTTTCAATTCTGCAATGTGAAAAAATTATTATTTTCTTTTGAATGTTTTTACATGATCTAATGATTTTCTATGTAGCACATGATTTTCTACATGAACTCTTGATTTTATATTTATAACATGTGAACTAATGATTTTCTACTGATTTTCTGTGACATGAACTAATGATTTACTATGCAGCACATAAATAAATGTTGCAAGTTTCGTTTCCTTATCAAGAATAAATGACTTTTTGTTGATTTACTACATGAATTGGTTTTTTATGTAGTTATAAACAGACAATTTTCCACACCACAAACTTCTGATTTCCAAATGATTTTCTAAAGATTTTTGACAGCATAAATTTACAACCAATATGCAGCACAGTAACTGATGATTTTCTATTACACAAAACTACCAACCTAATACATAACACACAAACCTTTGCTTTTCTAATATTTCTGTCAATAAATTAATACAAACATAATTACAAGAACTCCTATCTACACTGGTATTTCTTTAAAAGAAACAAAAATCATTATACAAATTATAATTTCACACATCGGAAACAAATGGAAGAAATGATTAGTATGCTTTGCCTTTCATCAAATTATTTTCCCAGTTACCAATTTCCTCAAAACAAAATGAAACACTTGCTTTCTATAAAAATTTGCCTCAAAATAAACTGAAGCATTTGCTTACAATGTAAGAAAGTATAAATCAGGTCACAACATACAGGCAACTGATTTGTGTGATCCCCCAAAAGAAATGGCAGTTTGTATATACACAGACATACGGGGATTAAACCAGGAATTTGTTCTGGGGCCCATTATGGCCATTTTTGGAACAAGAGTCCTTCGAGGGACTAATGCTCTACTGACCGAAAAGAATTTCCAGAAATTCAAGATAAGACATATTCTTAAGATTTTTCAAAAATTAGCCATTGTGGCAGCCATATTGGATGTAAAATCAGTACTATTTTCGTTAAGATAAACTTGACACCATTAGAAGACTTTGGTGAAAACACCATGTTGATTGACTATCCATTCAAGAGAATTAGTGACAAGATTTTCAATATGTTCATTGTGACAGCCATATTTGAAGTCAGATTGGCACCATTTTCATTCAGGCCCAACCAGATATTATAATTAGTCTTTTGGTGAAACCCCATGTCGATATGACTTTCCATTTATCAGGAGTAGCAGTAACAAGATTTTCAAGATGGCAGCTATGGTGGCCATACTGGATGTCAAATTGGTACCATTTTCATTAGTACCAACTAGACATCATAAGAAGTCTTTTAGTAAAACCCAATGTTGATATGACTTTTCATCCAGGAGGAGTAGTGACAAGATTTTCAAGATGGGCACTGTGTTGGCCATTCTGAATATCAGATTGGCACAATTTTCATCAAGACCAACTAGACACCATAAGAAGTCTTCTGGTGAAAACCCCATGCTGATAGGACTTTCCATTCAGGAGGAGTAGCAATAACAAGATTTTTAAGATGGCTGCTGTGGTGGCTATACTGGATATCAGATCAGCACCATTTTCATTTAGGACCAACTACGACCATCCATTCAGGAAAAGTAGCAATAAGAATATTTTCCAGACAGCTGCTGTGGTGCCCATACTTGATGTCTTGGTGGCACCATTTTCATTTAGCACC
Source organism: Margaritifera margaritifera (assembly GCA_029931535.1). Classification (NCBI taxonomy): domain Eukaryota; kingdom Metazoa; phylum Mollusca; class Bivalvia; order Unionida; family Margaritiferidae; genus Margaritifera; species Margaritifera margaritifera. The sequence goes on along the minus strand of JAQPZY010001183.1, from coordinate 776,641 downwards.
AACTGGACATCATAAGTCTTCTGGTCAAAACCCCATGCCAATTATAAGAAGTCTTTTAGTGAAACCTCCATGTTGATAAAACCATCCACTCAGAAGAAATAGTGTTAACAATATTTTCAAGATATGCCACAGTGGCAGCCATATTGGAAGTTCAAGCAGAACCATTTTCATATAGGACCAACTAGACATTATAAGTCTTCTGGTGAAAAGATCATGCTGATATGACTTTCTGTTGAGGAGTCACAATAAGAAGATTTTCAAGATGGCTGCCATGGTGGCACATTGGGCATCAGATCTGCACCATTTTAACTTAGAACCAACTAGATATCATAAGAAGTCTTTTAGTGAAAACCCCATGTTGATATGACCATCCAATCAGGAGGAGTAGCAATGACAAAATTTTCAAGATGGCTGTTGTGGTGGCTATACTGGATTTCTGAGCAGCACCATTTTCTTGGCAATCCTCCAAGTAGTTTAGGAAGAGTTGTGATAACAAACTTGTGCTAATGGATGGACGTATGACAGACAAGGGACTACAGGCAATCCCATAAGCTCTCCTAGTCTATGACCAGTAGAGCTACACATTTTGTGAATAAACATCCCCATGGAACAGAAATATGGAAGGATATAGTATACTTGTTGAAGTGGTATAGCTGTAAATGACAAATCAAATGTTACCTTAACACATGGGGACAGAAAACCAACTCTCTCTATGTTCCTTTTAAGAATTAAAGTACATTATATTTAAGAGCAGATGATGTGAAAGTGCTAGAAGGAATAAAGTAAGGAAATATTACTAATCTCCTGATGAATGAATATTCATTCAAAGAAAAAACTGCATCATAAAACTCATAATAAGATCACCTTGGGTACCGAATAAATGCACTTGTAAGTTGGGACCAATTGCAAACAACACAGACCCTAATCTGCCATCATGTAATGTGCCAGCAGATCAGGATCTATGTTGTTTATTCTATGGGTTAGTCCTAACAAACTGCACAGGCCAAGATCTGAAAGGGTGTTATGCAATGGCAGATCTGGGTCTATGCAGTTTGCAGTTGGACTGGATTTACAAGTTAGTATATATGATATATTTCAAGGAACATCAAACATACTGTAATCCTTTGTGCTTTGTCTGATAACAAGTCCATCCACCACTATTTTTCAAATTTCTAAAGCTGTCCTCCTTGGCTTATCATGGGAGAACACTGCAACACGGTATCCTTTGCAGAGATGAAGGTTTTGCTCAATTCAACCACACAAGAGTCTACGGTATATACTCGCGTATAAACCCAACACCAACTACAAACTGCATAGACCCAGATCAGCCGTCACATAATGCGCCTGCAGATCTAGGTCTATGCAGTTTGTAAGGACTAATCAGTAGAACAAACAACATAGACCCTGATTTGCTGGCGCATTATGTGACGGCAGATCAGGGTCTATGTTGTTTGCATTTGGAACAGGCCTATACGCGAGTATATACAGTAGTTCATTTTGCACATGAGAAGCATATAATATCTGAGCATATGAATAATAACGCAGAGAACAGATCACAATGGTTGTACAAAGATGTGAATATTCCACAGATCACAATGGTTGTACAATGATGTGAATATTCCACAGATCACAATGTTTGTACAAAGATGTGAATATTCCACAGATCACAATGGCTGTACAAAGATGTGAATATTCCACAGATCACAATGGTTGTACAAAGATGTGAATATTCCACAGATCACAATGGTTGTACAAAGATGTGAATATTCCACAGATCACAATGGTTGTACAAAGATGTGAATATTCCACTCTTTCTGAACTTGTATCATTTGACAGAATTTACTCATGTACATGTATAACAAAAACACAACTACAAACAGCAAAGATCAAGATCTACCTTCCCAATATGCACCATCAGATCTGGGTCCAAATTGCTCCTTCAGATCATATGCAGAATGAATAGCACACATGCCTGCTCTGCCAGCACATTATATGAACAGCCATACAATTGGGGTTTTGTACTATTCATTGTTGGGCATTCATTATACATAAGACAAGAAGGCAAAATTCAGCATGTGAAGCCCACAATCAAAGCATTGCTGTCAAATGTATGACCTTGGCTCCAAGGTCAAAAGGTTTAGTGAGCATGTCACAGAAAGAACTTCTTTCATCTTCATAATGATTCATCCAAAGTATTAAAAAAATCCATTAAGGAATTTAGAAAATATAAGCAAATGAAATAACTTGAACAAAAACCTTAACACAAAAAGGCAAATAAATGTGTCACTGAATGAATTGTGTAAAATTCATATTGATTCAAACCAAGCATGAAGAAAAATTTATCAAGGGGTTTAGGAAATATAAGCAAATGAACTTTAACCAAAATCTGAACAAAAATTGTCTCCGTTACTTGACCCCAAGGTCAAAGGGTGAACAAGTATGTTTTTTGAATAAATTGTCTTAGCTTCCTAATGATTCATCGAATGTATGAAGAAAATCCATCAAGGAGGGTTTAGGAAATATAAGCAAAGGAAAAACAAAAATCAGAAAAACCTCAACAAACATTTGATGCCACCTTCGTTAGAGAGTGACTATTATGTCATGCTTCAAACTAATGATTGGCAAACTATATACTGACTTTATGTCTTGCTTCAAACTAATGATTGGCAAACTCTATACAAGAGTTGCAACACTAGAGTGAATCTACACCATCCAAATTAAATTTTGTATGTAATTTCACCAAGTCAATGACTTCAAAGTCTTCAAACTAAATTGTTGGCAGTTCTGAATGGCAATTTTGCTGCAGCCTTTAACACTGAGTTTCTCCAGCTTTGTGCACCTTTTAATCATATGAAGACTGTTACCTGTCAACTGCCTGCAGCCTGATAAGTCCAACACACTCAAATTTGAATGAAGATTTGATTTGGTAAGGATATTAATCCCTTCATCAGTAATGCGAATACAGTAGCTGATATCCACTTCCTGTAACTTTGGAAGGTATTCTGTCATCAACTGGAGAGAAATATCAGTTATTTCCGTGCCAGCCACACCAAGCTTTGTCAGCTGACAAAGTCGACTGACAGTCTTTAAGGTAGGTCGCATGTCCACTGGCAGAGTAACCAGGTCCTCAAAAAACTGGTCTTTAAGGCTGGAGGCCCAGTTCAGATTGAGAGAATGAAGAAGTGGGCAAGTGGATGAACAAAGGGCACTTATTGTAGCCCATGAACATTTGGACAAGTTAAGGTGCTTGAGCTGAGGAATACGAGTCACAAGCCAATCAAGCTGTTTCTGGGTCATAACCACCGATGACAAGTTCAACGAAAGTGGTTGTCTACGAACAATGCCCATCAAATGTACCTCAACAATCCTTCGTTTGCTAAGATCTAGAGTTTTCCACAGACCTGGGTGAATACACCAGCGATTCCATGTCTTACAGACACACAGACACTTTGCCAGATCGACCCAAGTCAAACACTTAAACACTTTCATCCAGCATTCTCTTGACAATGGGTGTGTTTTGCCATTATTTTGCTCTACAAAATCTGGGGGAGGGGGAGGTGGTGCAGGTCTCACAACATATTTCTGAAGAACAATTCTTGGTTCCTTAGTTAGCAACTGCTCTTGAGGTTTGTCCTCTCGTCTTTTGCTAGCATTAAAATTATCTGTGCCTTGCCTTGAAAAAACTCCACTACACTCAGATTCACTCTTCTTCATCATGTCCTGGTTAGTGCCTCCTTCTGTCCCCACACTGTTGTTCATATTTGCATCACCTGTCTTAAGTGGAGAATTCTGCTCATGCATAACCTTGCGTCCTAACCTAGCTCCACGTACCAATCTAGTCCCAGCAACATTCTGTGGAGAGTCACATCCTCGCCTTGTTCTGCTGGCTCGTTGTGGAGAAGCTCTACCAAATCTATCCTCGGCATGAGCTCTTGAGGTGGAAGGCTGCTCAGGATCAAATGGGCTGAGCTGCAAGATGCAATATTTTGGATTATTTTTTCATCAATGCATGTTACAGTATAGGTTCAAATCCCATTTCACCCAAATCCTTCTGGTATTCAAACTTTAATACATATAAAAATAGACATTTAGAACAAAAAGACCCAAAGGCTATTTTGACTAACAACTTGTAGCTTGACAAAATATACTATGTCATAGGCACGATTTCTAATATTCATAGTGGTTGATTCCACTTTCTCTCTTAGGCGTTGAAGGGTTTAGGAAGATTAAATCTAACTTGTAATCAAAAGACAAAAGTTCAGTATACATTGATGTATTAGGATTCAGCACTAAAAATTGATCTTCTACATTTAATATATGGGATATCTTAACACAGTATTCAACAAATGTTTTCAACTTCATGCACTAGTCAAAGTAACAAGTTCAAATTTATGAGAAACATGTGCACCATGCATTTCTGTGTTGTACATTCAATACACAGTTGCTGAACAACTTTGAATGAAAATAAAAAGAGACAGATGTAGCCTTATTCAAAAATAAATCTTTATTCACTACAACCACACTTCAAAACTACCCAGTTTAAAATGAGACTTGCCCAAATTTAGCATATATGAATACCCTATAAGCCCATGACACACGGAATTTATCAGGCTACAGAAAGTTGTTTTCTCTCTCTCTGAATTCATCTGATTGAACATAAATTTATTTTTCAACTGTGCAACATGAGTAACTTCATTTTGATATTACCTTATATAATTTCTTTACAAGTTGGGCCCACATATAGACACTAATATGCCATTGCATAATGTGCAAGCAGATCATGGTTTATGTTGTTTGTTCTACTGATTACTCCTGACAAACTGCATAGACCCAGGTCTGCCAGTACATAATGTGATTACAGATCTGGGTCTGTGCAGCTTGCATTTGGATCCAACTTGTATGTGAGTATATACAATACTTGATACATTAAGTAGAATCAACAGCATAGACTGTGATCAACCAGTACATTATGTGTCTACATATCTACATGGGTCTATGTACATTTAGCAATAATTTAAACACTGGCAAATACAGTATCAAGGCATTTGCCTGTTTGTTTGTGTGTCCAGAAGAATGTCTTTCTAAAGTTCAAACCAAAGGTGGCATTCACAAATTTTCACAGTAAAAACAATCTACAAATAAGTCATCTTTATTTCTAGTCTAATCACCCACAGTATACATGTACAATCATTTCTTATTTTGGAAGTGAACATTCAAAACTGTCACACATGCTAGGTCTGATTTTTTTAGAGGTTAGCCCTGCTGAAACAACCCCACAGTGATGGTAATTCAGAATGTTTACCTAAGAAAGCAATAATAGTTTTATTATACCAAAACCTAAGTTAAATAAGTTGTCTCCCTTTTCAGGCTACTCATCGCTTTTGGATAGAGTTTATACAACATAAGAGCAAGATATACTTAAGTCCATAATACAGTTCACCCTCATTATAATGTGATAGTTGGGTTCTATAACTCACCCTCATTATAATGTGCTAGTTGGGGTCTATAACTCACCCTCAATATCATGTGATAGTTGGGGTCTATAGCTCACCCTCATTATCATGTGATAGTTGGGGTCTATAACTCACCCTCATTATAATGTGGTAGTTGGGGTCTATAACTGCCAACCATGTTATGGACTGAAGTACGGTAACGATAGAATGATAACAAATTCAATGAATGCATGTATATGTGTCGGGTGGGAGGCGGGAGGGCATGGGACAATGAACAAAATGCCTGTCAAATATATAGTAATAGTTTTAGTGTATGTAAATTAAATATACATTTTATATAATACCAAGCTTCATGTTGTTAACCCATATTGTCATACATTTGACAGACAAATTCAAGTACTATAGTTTAATTTTGGTCCCGAGGTCGATAGCGGTATCACAATATATCCAGAATCACATCATAATGAAAGGTATTATAGCTAGGGAGAGCTAGATGATGTTTTGAAACATAAATTCTGCTGAGTCAAACCTGCTACATCAGGCATTTTCAAAATACACAGCAAAGTCACTGATACAAGAAAAGTATGTCACTGACTTCTTTTTGCCTGTGATGAGCAGTACTCTACATCAAACAAGTTTCATTGACTGTACATGCAACAGTGTCCAATAAGAAAGTGAGCTAAATGCAAAAACTTCACCTTGATGCCTATGCCAATAACAATGATGGCACTGTTGGAAAAACAATTCCTACCGTATATACTCATTTATAATCAGTTTCCAAATGCAAACAACATAGATCCTGATCTGCAGTCGCATAATGCGCCAGCAGATCAGGGTCTATGTTGTTTGTTCTACTGATTAGTCCTTACAAACTGCATGGACCCAGATCTGTCGGCGCATTATGCGACGGCAGATCTGGGTATATGCAGTTTGCAGTTGGTATTGGGTTATACGCGAGTATATACGGTTGCAAGCAAGTCAATAAACCAATTGGAAAATAGTCTAAATAAGGCTAGTATTGCCCTTTCCAAATGAGTGCGCATAATCCATGCCCACAAAGATAATTACCGTATATACTCGCGTATAAGCCAATATCAGTCTATTCACTAAATTATCTGTCTATTCACTAAATTATCAGTCTATTCACTAAATTATTGGTCTATTCACTAAATTATCAGTCTATTCACTAAATTATCACTCTATTCACTAAATTATCAGTCTATTCACTAAATTATCACTCTATTCACTAAATTATTGGTCTATTCACTAAATTATCAGTCTATTCACTAAATTATCAGTCTATTCACTAAATGATTGCTCTAATCACTAAATTATTGCTCTATTCACAAAATAACAAGTAGAATAATCATCAGTAGAGCTTATTTTACAAGTTCAACTGCTAATAATCAAGGGTTGTGAAATTCTCTCGTCTCTTGCTGGATGTTTTCCCAAGAATTAACATGGCAGCCAGATATGTATGAAATTTAATATTTTTATATTCAAAGGACGAATAAAATGTTGTAGCTAACAAGGAAACATTGATATATTTAATGATTAAATGTACCAGAAAATGTGTCATTTTTCGGATCTGGATTTGATATATTTAATGATTAAATGTACCAGAAAATGTGTCATTTTTCGGATCTGGATTTGATATATTTAATGATTAAATGTACTAGAAAATGTGTCATTTTTCGGATCTGGATTTTGATGTTGCTTTACTTTATTAGGATTTACACACTTCACTAGTTTTCTTTCAAACTATTTTTTTAAAAAAATGGTTTGTTTTCTTTTTCATAAAACCATACCATGGAATTATAACAAACAGCACTATTTTATGCCACTCTACTATTTTAAAAATTAACGATTAACTGACAACAAGCAGACCTCAAAAATACATAACACTTAATTGACGGGCGTTTCTGGTAAGTCAGACAGTAAAGTTTTATTTAATCAGGTCCTGAAACATGTGGTGGAGGATGCTAATTAGGATTACTTCTTGTTGCTAGTATAATGTTTCTTTTAAATTGGGGCCTAGGCAACACATGTTTTGTTCTAAAGGTCTAATATGTGCTGACACACTGAGGTCTATAGGCCCTGGGGCAATAGTTCAATTATAGGGCTTTGATTTCACACCTCTTTTGTTTCATGTTTTGCAACTATGGTGTCTTTAAACTATTGGGAAAGCATAATAACCAAATAACTGCATCAGATAATAATGGGTACCTTGTATTCAATGTCCAACATGTCAAATTAGCAAACAGTCATTTGAGTTCATTTGTCTATCTTTGGTTAAAATCACGTGAAGAGTTCAGGACTGGAATAAAATGCATAGGCTAAATCTAATAGTGACCTGGACCAGTGGCTCATATCTCTTGGACAGAGGGGAACACATGTATAAAATTTCATACAAATGTATTGTGTATTGCTGAAGTTATTGCCTGGAAATGGAATGCAGTGGCCAAATCTATTTTAGTGACAGCTACCTCGACTCTGGAGCTAATGACTGCCGTATCAACACGGTTCTTTCTGGGGCTATGTGAAACATGTGTACTAAATTTAATTGAATTCTATTATTTAACATACCATATATACTCGCGTATAAACTGGATCCAAATGCATAATGCCTGACAGATCAGGGTCTATGTTGTTTGTTCTACTGATTAGACCCTACAAACTGCATAGACCCAGATCTGCCGGTGCATTGTGCGACGGCAGATCTGGGTCTATGAAGTTTGCAGTTGGTATCGGCTTATACGCAAGTACATACGGTAAGTTGTAATTATGAAACGTAATGACAAAATCTATTTTTGCAACAGCAACCCTGACCTTGCAGCTACTGACTGAAAATCAATCGGGATTTTTGGGGGGTTAAGGAAAACACATGTACCAAGTTGAAATGCATAGGCAAAAATCTATTTCTAGCGACAACAATCTTGACCTTGGAGCTACTAAGTCCAAAATCCATTGGGTTCTTCATTGTGCTATGAGTAACACATGTATCCATTGCACTGAAATCTGTTCACTAGAACTTAACTTATCATCTGGATACCAAAACAGATGCCCACCTGCCCACCCACCCAGATTGACAGTGGTAAACTTTAATACCCCACAACTTTCACTGGCAGGAAATATGAATAAATGATCCTTGGGAAAAAAATATTTCTCAAGCCATAAATTAAACTTCCTCTGATAGAAAGCAACCCAATTTACCCAATATGAGCGCAGAAAGGAACTGTGATACACTGCATCTGACTGGTCACTCACTAGAGGCATTGCTAATTTTTTTGAGATAGTTTTATCAAATCTTGTTACTTCATACAAAGATTATAGGAAATTATAATGAATTATATCATACAAGTATGCATGTATACAGTGAAATCTTTTCTTTTTATCTTGTAGGTAGGAATATGATCTTTTTGTTTGTGTCAAACCATTGCTAGATTTTTAACAAACATATAGTTCTTGTAATGTAAAAAATTCAAGGGACCATACACTATTTATTAATTTCAAACATTTGCAAAAGGAAAAAGTTTGAGCCTAGTGACAAAGCACAAGGGTTAAAAGCCTTTGCAGAGTGCTCCAGCAAACAACCAAATTTAGTGAACCATTTACTGTAATTCTTACATGATCAGATACAAATAATAGATTATTAGATAAATATGAACAAAAGGTATTTTTATAAAACAAACAATTGGCCTTTCTAACTCAGGCTCATCATAAACCTCTTGTGTCTGAATGGCTGGCGACTTGATTTGATTTAAGCCAATCAGATCTCAGAGTTTTGAGTAGAGTCTGAGTTTGAGAATTTTTTTTAATCTCTGGGTCAATACTCAATCGTGATATGCAATTCTGATGTTTGACCCCAGCTAAACTCACAAAATTGCATGCCTAAAACCTGCTTAAAACTGGCTCAGTCATGTAAAAATTGGAATGCGAGTTTAAATGTAGTACCCATGATGGTTTGAGAATATTAAGCTAGAGTTATCCAAGACCAAAGCCAACGGTAGAACAGAGTTTGAGAATTGCAAGAGGTATAAAACCTAAATAGTACTGTGGACAGCATTTGTGACTATACTGTAAATTCACTATTATTTGAGGTACAAATTTTCATGTAATTTTGGTTGCAACAAATTACAAATATTAAGACCCAAAAAATAATTATCGTACAATTCACTAATGTCAGTACCAATAAAAATGTCACTTTTGCAAAGAAACATTGATACCTACAAAGAGCTATTTGCAACAGGTGCATCACAGAGGTCCTCGTTCACTACAATTTGCTCCATAGATCTTTAAACAGAGGAACTTGCACAGGAAAACCCAAGTTAGGAAATGGGCATTCAGGGGCCATAACTCCTGTAAATGATGACATGGAATGCTTGAAATCCATCTCCTTCAAGGACTCAAAAGTACAATATCCCATGTAAAGATATGAAGCAGATTGACAAGGGCTATAATTCTTGTCCAAACTGGAGTACATGAGACAAAACCCCAAAAAGCTGTATCTAGGTCTATGAAACAATTTTCACATCAAATTGCACTAGAATATGTCGAAAGGGTTCTTGAGCTATGCTGATTACATTGTTATTCCGATGCAAATATATTAAGTTCATTGACAAAGGTCACAACTCCGTCTAATATGGTGTAGACATAACAAAACCCATAAATGGATCATCCAGTGATTTCTCCAGGATTTTCACTGAGATGGGGAATTCTCTAACATTTTCGTAAGAAGGGATTTTCAATTTTTTAAGGAGTGGGGTGGGGGATAGTATTTATACAGTATGAGAACATCAATGAATAGATCCCCTTATAGTATGTTTCAACAAACATATGTGAGATAAACAACTTTTAATGAATAAAGATACAACTTCCAGTTGTTTATCTTCATTGTTGGCACTGCAGTAGCAATTATGTATTTCAACAATGACACTACATCATATGCATTAGAACTGCATATAACAGCAGGGTCATTACCACCAAATATAGAAAATTGCATGTCTGCCATTGTACAAACCAGGCAAGTGCACTTGGTAAATGCTTTTAATAACTAGATAATCAATGAATGCATCTCATTGCACAACTGCAAAAGGTCACTTAGTATGCACTTGATTATGGCAGTAGATCTAGATGTCAAGCGCTTACATGATCAGACTGAGTTTTGTCGATATTAATGAATATTACAGGTTTAGCTGCGCTCACAGCAAATCAACTGTGCATGTTTTTCACACAACTGCTCATTTTAAAGGGGAGATTATTAAATTATTAAATTTAGCAGGAATTCAAGCAATCAGGTGTCCAGGAGAAAACAGATGTATGAGACAATGATCTTACCAAATTCCATCAGAATAAGTTACAGGATTCTTGAGCAATGCTGATTACAAGCAACTCCAAGTTTCCAATGGAATTTAAGAATCTGCATGACTGGGAGCATAGCTCTGTCCAAAATGGAGTAAATGGGACAAAACCCCACAAAAGGCACATGAAAGTCTATGAGACAGTGTTCGTTCCAAATTGCATCAGAATATGTTGAATTGTTCTTGAGCTATGCAGGTTAAGCAGTCTCCCATGTGAAGATATGAAGTTAACTGTTAAGGGCCATAACTCTATACAAAATAGGAGTTAAGGAGATAATACCCATACAAGGCACATCTAGGTCTATAACACCATGTTCAAACTGTATCAGAATGTGTTGAATGATTCTTGAGCTGCGATGGTTACATAAAACATCCCTCAGGAAGATATAAAGTTAATTGTCAAGGACCATAACTCTATCTCAAATGGAGTTGAACAGACAAAACACATAAAAGATATATCTAGTATACGAGATGTATGCTCCAGCTTGCATCAGAAATGTTGAATGGTGCCTGAGCTATGCTGGCTACAAGAATCTCGCAGTGGAGATTGATGTAAATGGGGCAATATCTCCATCAAAATTGGACCTGTAAAGACGAAACCTTTAAAAGTTACATCTATGTGTAATAGGCAATTCACTAATCAAATGGCATCAAATTATGTGTAGGGCTTACAGAGCTTTAGTGCTTACAAGAAGTGTGAATAGCTGGACATATGGACTGATCGACAGACAGACTGTAGGATTGATGGAAAAGGTGATTACTATATGTATCATGCATCCTAATGCAAGGCACTAATAAATGAATTTCAAGTAGCTATGGCTCCTGAATCCTAATGCTGGGTCCTAATAAATGAATTTCATGTAGCTATGTCTCCTGCATCCTAATGCTGGGCCCTAATAAATGAATTTCAAGTAGCTATGGCTCCTGCATCCTAATGCTGGGCCTTAATAAATGAATTTCAAGTAGCTTCATTGAACTTTACAACCGACAAGGCAAAAGCTAAAAGAATATAGTGTAATAGTGGTCACAGAAAAACTTTTCATTCTCATTCCATTCTCATGGTGACAAACAAATTTAGCTCACTTGTTTTTATATTTACAACCCAAGGAGAAATAAAACTACTCACACTTTAGTTTATATACAATGATGCCTTGGCAAAGGGTGGTAACTATAAGATACTGACCCTAAAATTGATGTCCTGCATTAAACATCATTCTGGCATGCAGGCTATACAATTTTAATAAGTGTGACTGATATTTTGTTACAGATTATCAACTAAACAAACTGACCCAGAGAGCTTTGTCATATTTGATTGATCTAAATGAAACTTTTATGCTAAATTCCTGTTATAAATTCTTGTAATGCTCACATATGAAGTCATTCAATCTGGAAAGAATGTCAGTGTAAATGATTCCTTTCTGTAATAGGTGAATGTATCATGGAAAATTAATTGCCATACAGATAAATGAAAAGATCTAGAGGTAGTCATGTGAGATTAACCCCACAAAATTTCATCCACAACGGCAACAATGGCAATATAGAATAACACTCATTGTGCATGTGATAAAAAAAGAAATCAAGGTGTTTACTTGTGAAGACAAATCCTGTTGGCAACAGGGGCATATTTTAAGAAGCTGACAATAAACATGTATAGAGAAAAATACCTGTCACTCAAGCTGAAAATTAGGTCACAGTGACCTATTTATGGTATGGTCGAGTTATTCTCCTTAAAATGCATCCATATATTAATCTTTAGGAGTGTAGGGAAATAGGACTCAAGATATTGAGGGTGTAATGAACTGTTAGCTGAAAATACTGTGACCTAGTTTTGGCTTAGTCTAGCTACACTCCTCGAGATTCCTCCACATATCAAGTTTCTCATGTAGGTTGAGTGTGTAACAAATGGATAGCTGAAAACATTACTCATTTGAGCATGAAAATTAGGTCACAATGACTTAGTCTTAATATCATAGGATTACTCACATTGATTTGTATCCACATTGCAATTGTCATAAGGGTAGGTGAAATAGGGTCCAAGATATTGAGGATGTAACAAACAGATTGATAAAAATAAAAGTCACTTTGGAGTGAATATATGGTCACACTGACTTAGTGTTGGTATGGCCAAGTTACTCTCGGTAACATCCACATACTAATATTCATGAGGTGAAATAGGGTCCAAGATATTGTGGGTGTAACAAACAGAAAACTTAATGTACAAGAGTCACTAAAGCTTTGGTATGGTTGAGTTATTTTTCTCGAGATGTATTAATATACCAATTTTAATGTGTAGGCAAAATAGTGTCCAAGATATTGATGGCTTAATGAACAAACAACTGAAAATATACAAGTCACTCACTCATGAAAATTGGGTCAAACTGACCTAGTTTTGGTATGACTGAGAAATGCAGCTTTCAAAATAATATAAAAACTGGACAATAGGCATATCAGGTTAAATTTGCTGAATTTAATGACAACAAATATCCATTGATGCTAAAATGTTATGAATTAAAATGTTTTTGCTGAAGGAAAGTGTGAAGAATCAAGTACATTTACATTTAATTTAATGACCAATTTTTATATTTGTGACTATTATCCAGATAATTCAGTATGTTTTCAGCTGCATCCATGAATCCTGTTCAAGCAATAGAGAATCCTACACTAACTGTTTGGTGGGGAAGATTTCAACAAAAAACAAAGAATTTGCAGGAAAATATTCTTTTTATTCAGTAAAAATAATCACATGAAATTTCACTAATTATGTGATTTAAAAAAGAAGAAAAAAAACATGAAAAATTTTTCCAATGGAATTTTCATACTCAAATTTTCTAAGTAACATCAAAAACATCTAACTAGATAAAAAATGTTACATCTTTCAAAGATGAGGTAGGATGCAACTGAAACAGGAAAGCTTCAGAACAATTTACAGATATGGTAGATACATGTAATTTTGAAGTTGGCCTGAGAAGAAAACACCCTACAAAGTAACAAACTCGCCTGAAAGGTCAATGTGGGAGGGTATATACATGCCAAGGAAGCCTGCGGTATCCTAGTGAAAAAATATAACTTATGATAAATGACAGTGGGGAGGGGTGGATAAATAGAATTTATGATGAAGGTTGCAAGTGATATTTTCACAATTCGTTGTTTAGTTCTATACTAATGATTATAATTGCACAAGAACAATACCACACGCCTCCTCTGACATTAGCATACTCTCTGGTGTCGACATTTCAAGTGAGATGGTAGGGACGGTTAGCTATACCACAGAGGATGTACATAATGGGCTTAATTGTGGGAATGATATTGCTCACCCTGGTAGCCGACATACTTAAGCCTGTGAATGCAAATTCACAGATGTATTTGAAACAGTACAAGCAAAGAAATGCTTGGTGTACATAGTTACTTCACTGTCTATTAATTTTGGTGTAAGTTATCTTCCTTCCAATGCGAAATAAATGGGATCACTGTCTTGGCATAAAAAAGGACAAGTCATTTATACAACTGGCATAATGTCCCCTAGATCTCTCCCAACCCATTGAAACTAGGCCCCCGCTTCATAACTTAGAAACTGTCCATAGATTGACCCTTGAAATATATACACTTACTTGGCATTACAAGGGGTTAACCTGCACAGTCAGCATGGATTCATGGGTCTATCCTTACCCCCCTGTGGCCCTGCTGCTGGAGTCATAACTTGGAAACCATTGAGATCTCCATCCAAGGGAACCTCAGGACATTGATCAGTGGTCAAGGCGTTGAACTCGTGACCAGAAAGTTGTGGGTTCGATTCCCAACATCTGATTAGCCTGGATCCTCATTAGTATGTGTGGATCTCACTCATAATCAAACTAATCTGAGATCTTGATGGTAAATCTTACAAACCAGGTCTGATCAAACTCTGATCAGAAATATGGCCCCACAAAACCAAACCAAACCAATGTCATACGAGATCTTGCTATAAGCTTACATAACAAATCTGAGCAAAGTCTGATCAGAAATATGGCTTCTAAGAGTGTTCACATGCTCAGTCAATCTGATGCAAAATCACCTCATTAATATGCGTGGATGTCGCTCATTATCAAAGTAATCCAAGGTCTTGATGATATAAGGTTCCAAAATGAACCTGATCAAAGTGATATTAGAAATATGGCCTCTAGAACGTTCACAACCTCAACCAATCAGATGCTAGATCACCTTATTAGTATGCACTGATGTTGCTCATAATCAAACACATCCAAGATCTTGAGATCATCTTGTATACCAAATCTGATTAAAATCTGATCAGAAATATGGCCTCTAGAGTGTTCACAAGCTCAACCAATCACATGCAAGTTCACCTCGTTAATATGTGTGGATGTTGTTCATAATCCAAATCATCTGAGAGCTTGATGATATAAGCTTGCATACCAAATTTAATAAACCATGGTAGTGCTGGATTGTTCTTTCAATACCTTGTTACCCATGCTGATTTGTTTCTAACTGTCTCATCCCTGTACGAGTTGTTTCCGAACAGTATATACATATTTTTTTAGCCAATCCATATAACTGCTGCAAAACTAGTATTAATATTCAGATTGGGGTGAAATTGTATAAAGTGATGTATATATGCATGCAGATTGCTAATGTAAAAAATGTTAGTGAAACTGATGTGTTCATGGTTACCATAGCAACCAAACAGAAATAGGGTTGAAAATATTTGTTGGAAGAAAAAAAATCAAATATAATTTGAACTTTTCCATTGAATATAAATATCCAAAATGTGTACATCGATAGCTAAATTGTTGCCTATATCACTAATATGCTCAGTTATTTTTTTCTAGGCCAAAGCT
Source organism: Margaritifera margaritifera (assembly GCA_029931535.1). Lineage (NCBI taxonomy): Eukaryota > Metazoa > Mollusca > Bivalvia > Unionida > Margaritiferidae > Margaritifera > Margaritifera margaritifera. Next base: position 760,996 of record JAQPZY010001183.1, on the reverse strand, counting down.
AGATGATTACAGTAATTGGGAATTTTTTTTAACATGTCCATATATTTCAGTATGCTGGAACAGTTTGTTGCAAAATATCCCTAGTGTTCAATTAACTGCAAAATTGCCTCCAATCAAAGACTCTATTCAATTATTTAAATTAGTTAAATGATATGGAACCAATACAACTCATTAAAAAAAAATGATACAAAGTTTTAGTATTTACATTGGTTACCATGGCGACCAAAAGTAGTCTTACAAAGGACGAAAAGATTAAAAAGATGTACTACAAAAAATCTACTGGCAGAATCTTTTATCAAAATAAAAACCATTCTTCAAAACAAAAAATGTACACAACCGGTTTTATCTTCATAAATACTAATTAGTATATATGCAGAACAATTTTATTGAGTATGGAAGAGAGAAGAAAATACCGTTTCTGCAAAATGAAGTCCAACTAAAGGGGTATAACAGAACACTAAATTAATTTTCTCATTTGAAATTTGTTCAAATGAAGAGGTTTTACATACTTTTATGTAAACACAAATATATACAATTTCTGCTGCTAGCAAGAATAACTTTAACAAATACATGTGACTATACATGTAATGAGTGACACCAAACCCAACACCAGTTATATCATCAACTTTAATGGACTTGATTTTATCACATCATGTAGAAATGAAAACAAAAATCCATTTTTCTTGCAACTTATAAAAATGTTGAAAAAGATGATTTTTATTTATGGATTTAAAGATTTTTAGGGTGATTTTATACTAAATATTTTGTTTCTGCCAGCTACACTCCTGATTTTTCTGTACTTCTGAACTTTTCTTTTCCTATCAATATATGAACTGAATGCATATCACTGGTAATGGTTAAATTGTTTGTAATTGTTTTAAAGGGTGTATAATTAACGCATTCTTTGAACTTTGACCCAAAAGTTTTATTATAGCTTACCTTACTACTTTAGGTGTTCTAAAATGTTATTGCATACATCTTCTATATGTTATTGCATACATCTTCTAATATTATTGCATACATCTAATGTTAAGTTAGTCTGAGCAAAACTGTCAAAGTAGTCGGAGTTCCCTCTGACCTTTTCCATCCAGTGTTAGATGTTGCAACTGTGCAAATATATATGTCGAGAAATGCAGACAACTGTCAATGGCCTACTAGATCTACATATTAAGTTTTATTATGAGTCTCTACAGATTTGCAAGTTTTTAATGTAATATTATCAAGTACAATAATATTATCACAACCATTACTTGGGGTCTACTATTGTCAGAATATTATTGTATACTGCTTTTTGATTACACATGGCAAGAATGATCAGCAGAGAGCCATCCATGTCCCATAAAAGCCAAGTGAGCTCTTCAATCTTTACTGACAAGTTAGGCTGATATAGACAACAGTGTCAGCACTGAGCCCTGGAGTCCAGTATACATGTATGCAAGTGGCATTAGTTTGCATGTACTCCTTTTGGTGCAGCAGCAGGAGATATACTGAGAGGCATGCTGATCACTATTATTGAAATTACCGACATTTACATAATTCTATATCATTCATTTTGAATCTGAGATAACAAAAGCCAAGAGTTGAGGTTTTCAGTGATGATCATTACTTGCAACCTGCCAAAAATATCTAAAAGAAAATGGACCTCTCAGCTACAATCTGTCAGAACAGATAATGATTGTGACCTTGTATAACTACAAATGAATTAAAATTAATGAGACTCTGCTGGTGGGCAGTGCAATCTTTAAAAGACTGATCTATATTTTATTTAAATCTATTTAGATAAAGTTAGAGCAGTATTTTTTCAAAGTGATAAACAGTGATAACCACAAGAGTATAACATTAATGTGTAAATGTTATTAAACTGTAGATAGTTTTTTTTTAATGCATTAAAATCATAATATGGACTTGCATGCATATTAAAATAAAAATTTTTATAAAATTCTTGGTTTTAAAAAAAAAAGTTCTTGCTGTATAATTTGTGCAAGTTATTTACATGTAATGTACTGTAAACTTTTAAAATTGCACAAGTTTGAAATTTAAAAAACTGGCGAGTTATCATCATGAACACAGGTCAAAGGCTAAGCATATTTCTTAACAGAAAATTAGTCTGTAAAGGAGAGCTGTGCATTCATTTATTACCTAAATGTTTTCTGCCTTGACATGTCATTCAGTCATACTGGTAATTCCGCCTCATAGATAGTGTATACTGGCTATTCGGCCTTGACAATTCTGTCACCGAGTCGTACTGGCAATTCTGCCTCACAGATACAGCATGCTTCCCTGCAATCTTATCGCAACTAATCTCATCCAGTGGAGAGTGAGACCCAAGGAATGCCAAAGATATATAAATGTGTACTGTTTAATAATCATATAATAATTATTTAATAAAAATTTTTATAGACTACTTCTCTATTTATTCTACTGCTATAATGTATTTTATGTACAGTTCACCTGTCCATCAGTGTATCTAGCTGTACATGGGTACTAAGCGAATTAGCGGTTTCAATTCCCAGTCCACCTGTCCATCATTCCATCTATTTTCTATTATGTAAATTATCTAAATGTTTTAGTATTATAGCCATGACATTATCTATGTCCATATTTTTTCAACGTTACTGAAAATCTTGAGCATTGTTAATGGATGAAATTTTCATGGAAGATTTTGGAGTTAATTTATAGCATGTGATCTCAAGTTGGCATTCATTCTGTTTGTCTGTCTCTCTCTCTTCGGTTTCCTTTACAGCAAGAATTTATGAGCCGAGAGAGAAAAATTAAATAAAATCAATTTTATAGCACAAAAAGATTTTCATGCTCTCTTCCAATTTTATTTTTCTTCAAGGCAATGAGGGAATATCTCAGAACACCGCCTACTACCCCCCTAAAAATTTGAATGGTCGGTCCCTTTCAAGCTGGTTACAATTCTGACTTGAGGAGGTAGTGTCTCTTCAAATACAGGAAAAGGTTCTATAAATGATAAACTCACTGATAAACATACTTGCCCACAAGTTTAAGTTGTGATCTTGTGGAACCTCAATTTCTTAACTGGAGCAGATGGCTGTTGGAGCACCTGAATATCAACCCACATCACCAGCACATGGAATACTCATGCAGATAATCAATAACTTCTCTGACTGAGCAAAATTCTGCCCACTGTTATGGATACCTGCACATTTCCAAACAAAGACCAAATCAACATTATTCTAACTATAACAATTCTTTCCAACATAAGCAAGACTGCCACTCTAGTTAACACCTGCAGATTGTTTATATCGATGTCTACTGTTGACAACAGACTTTCCTGCAAAATGGGCCTGTTGTAATGCTTCTTGCATCAATGTACTGTTACAGTGACGCAAAGCTGGCATCTACTGACCCATCACTCGCAGTATTCCCCTGTTATTATTAGCCCATGCTTGATGACTGGCAGAGATATGAGATCCATGGACATCATTGCCCTGATCCATACTTTTATGGCTCCCGCATTACCAGGGTTAAAATCTGATCAGAAATATGGATTCTAGAGTGTTAACAAGCTCAGTCAATCAGATGCATAATCACCTAATCAATATGTGCCGACATCACTCATAATCAAAGTCATCTCAGATCTCAATGATATAAGCTTACAAGCCAAATGTTGATCAAAATCTGATAAAAAATATGGCCTCTATTGTGTTGACAAGCTCAACCAATCAGATCCTAGAAGATGACAAGCTCAACCAATCAGATGCTAGAAGATCACCTTATTAATATGAACTGATGTCACTCATAATCAAATGCAATCTGAGATCTTGATGATATAAGTGTACATACCAAATCTGATTAAAATCGGATCAGAAATATGGCCTCTACAGTTTTCACATGTTCAGCTAATCAGATCGAAGATCACCTCATTAATATGTGTGGATGTCACTCATAACTGAAGTCATCCAAGATCTTGATGATATATGCTTACAAAGTCTGATAAAAATCTTGTCAGAAATATGGCCTCTAGAGTGTTCACAAACTAACCCAATTGGATGCTTGAAATTGCATCAATGTGTGTGGATGTTGTTCATAATCGAACTCATCGGAGATCTTGATGCCATAAGTTTACATACCGAATCTGATTAAAATATCTGGTCAGAAATATGGGTTCTAGAGTGTTCACAAGCTCAGCCAATCAAATGCTAGATCACCTCATTAATATGCATGGCTATCAGTCATAATCAAACTCCTCTGAGATTTTGATGATTTAAATTTACCAAGTCTGACCAAAATCTGATAAAAAAATGAAGTCTCTAGAGCATTTACAAACAAGTATTGATGATTGATGGATGACAGACAACACATGACAGATGCTGGGCCACACTATAAAATTCATTTGGCCTTTGGCAAGGAAACTTAACATGAGCAATTCAAATTATGCTACTATATTTTGATAATGAGAAAGTCCTTTCTCATGGATGTGAAGCAATTTAAGATAATTCATGTCACATTTTGTGACAAGCTACATCTTCAAGAGGTCACCCCACACATAAAAAAAGACTGTTTCTTCTTTCTAGAGGAAGCACAATTTTGATATTCAAAACTCCAATCACTGCAAGGTTATGATGTTGTTCTTGTCGACTGATAAAAGAATCACATGGAATTTATACAGTTTTGAACAATCAAGTCATTTTGAGTGAGCAAATTACTAGCTATCATCTGTACAGTCAAGTCTTGTTTATCCAGTATCTATTTATTTGACAATATGATGCAACAATGATTTCTTAAAAGTCATTGATAAACTGAATTGGTTTATCTGATAATCACCTTTATCTGACATTTTTTGTGGCAACAATTTGTGCTAGATAAATAATAGCTGATTGTAATCAAGCATACAGTACGAGTTTCCATGGGATGAAGGATTCAGGTGATGAATACAAGATTTGTTGGAAACAACAACAAAAAAAGACTGCCTACTACACTGTCTTTTAATGATTACTGTATTAATGCTTTTTTTTGGGGGGGGGGGGGTACAGCACAGCAACACTTTGAAGGCTATATCATGCTGAAGCATGTAGAGTGAAGTGCCTTCCACAAGGACACACCATAGTACCCGATCCAGGCTGACCTGATGGTGGGAATCAAACCTAAACCCTTCTGGTCACAAGTCCAATGCCTTAACCACAGAGCCACCATGACTCTGAGTATGGTATTATTCCATGCATAGTATGCACCTAACCACAAACAGGGTGGACCTAGATCTGCCCCCATATAATACATCGACAGATCTGGGTCTCTCATTTTTGTTCTTTTTTGGTATTTCATGTTCTACTTGTTACTGCATACAAAGTATGTACAACCTGATTTTCTGGCACATTATGCAATGGCACATCTAAGTCTACAGTATTTGCAATAAAGTGCACATTATTCACATGTACAGATGGCAGAAAGTACTGAATTTATCTACAGCAGTGCACTATGGATATAACAAAGCCCAAGGGACCCTCAAAATCTTATAGTTATGTCCAAATTTTGTTATAACCGAGGAATAATATTATATAAAAATTGTACTCTTCACACCGAGTTACCTTTACATACAACTCGGATAATGACTATGCCACCACAAGTTGAAATCTGCTAGAAACTTGCATATTTGCTTTTCTCAATTTAACCCTGCTTTTGAAAGAATTTCCCAAAAGAAACATAATATCAAACATGTTATGTTTAGACTAATATATCTACTGTACATTTTCTGATCTGTTTATAAAGGATTTATCACTAAAATAAAAGAAATAACCTTTCAAAATGATGCCGATCCCAGGGTTGACTGGTCTGTACATGCAGTGGCATTGTTTATGAGTCTGGAGAGCAGTCTGATACAACATCAGAAGAGACCTTGCAACATGCTTCAAAATATCCAATATTTCACTACATCTGATTTCATTATAAATGGAGTTCACTGTATAAGAAAATGTCAAAATCTGAAGAAAATATTAAAGGTGAAATCTCAGTTTAACTGGTTTTCTCATTTCAGCAGTATGGGCAATGCATCTGCTTCAATCGAACTGTTTAGTAACTTGAGCTACAGATACAATAGGCACTGACATGAGGTCGTTTCTTTAACCTTTTGATAAGAAAATCACATTACAGCTATTACCATCTATATTTGCTTATAAGTCAAAGTTTTTTTTAACTGAAAATTTTCGATTCATGCAGAGTAGGGATCGTCTAATAAGTGCAACATACAAAAAAGTTTTATAAATCTAGTGGTAATGTTAGAAACTCTACATGTTTGCAGTACATAAAATAGTCAATTCAAATATTTCTACATTTTTATGCCACTATTCCCATTCAGATATGCACCGCGTTTATCCGTTTCATGACGGTATTCATTACACAATACTTGCATCTACAGTTATTTGGATTTTAATAATTTGAAAATATTACCAGTAAATGAAATACTACCTACCGCAAAGTGAAGTGTCCATCAATGTTGTTCAATGTTGGTGTTTACTAGCAAGTATATTGCTTCCATTTTTGTGCAAGTCCTAACAGTCTGTATTTCTATTAATATTTGTGTCTTGCTGTACAAACACTGTTTTAATGCAATACAAGTTTTGATTTAATTTGTATTTTCCTTTTTCACAAGTCAGATTTAATCCCCAAGTGATATTTCTCATGTTATCTGCCAGTGAACATGGTCTGATAGGCCCTTAGCTTGTAAAGGCAGCACTTTGTTTACAAGTTGACAATCCTTTTGATCGAGCAGTGAATTAAATACTTGTTCAGTGCCAAGTAGAGTTCTACAACTTCCTGTGCATGTTTGACCTTAATCCCTTAGCTTGTAAAGATACCACCCTCTTTGTTTCCTACGTCACAAGCCTTTTATTGAGCTGTGAATTTGATACTTGTTCAGTGCCAAGTAGAGTTCTACAACTTCCTGTGCATGTTTGACCTTAATCCCTTAGCTTGTAAAGATACCACCCTCTTTGTTTCCTACGTCATAAGCCTTTTATTGAGCTGTGAATTTGATACTTGTTCAGTGCCAAGTAAGAGAGGGTGTTTATTTGAAATCCATGTAATCTTGCTGCACAAGTGACACATGTTCAGTTGCATCCTTTAATAGATTTCACTGACTTTATGATCAAAGTGTTACTTACAGAGCCCAAGCTAAATTCTTGGACTTTGTACCAGATGACATTAGTGACATTTATAAGATACTGTGAACCACAAAAATGTGGACTTAACTTTCACTGTTTATTTGTAAGACATGTGGAATTAACATATTACAGGATATTGTGAATCAGATCATTCTGAACTACTATTTTTATACCGGTATGTGACCTATAATTGAATTCATGGATTTATCATAAAAATGGATTTAAAATGTCAAGCATTATGGATTTCAATGGATTTTATTACACGAAGATGGACAAATTGTAAGTTAACAATTTATCTGTGACATATTCCACTAAATAATATAATTTTATTTTACACTGGTTTTGTCTTTATTTTTCCAACCTATCTATCTATCCTGTTTGACTTTATTATTTTTCCATAGTGCAACTCTGATTCACTGATGACAAGTCACCCCTTCAGATGGATCTGACTTGTAAAATACATCCTGACTTATGAGTGGGTCAAACAGAAATTGGCTTCTTGCAGCCCTAAAAAGGGGAGGTCAACTTACAGTCGAGTCGACTTACAATCAAGTATATACAGTATATTTTTGATGGTGAAAGATGTCATGCAGTAGCTGTGCCCTCGGATACTACCATGAATCCAATTTTATTTAATACTCACCCAGCAAAAATATGAAATGTTTAATCTTATCGCTTAATAGAACTACACCACTCCCTTGTTTTGCATACCAAGATAACTTGCAAACATGCTCATAACATGGAGACAGGCATGGATCCCATTTGTACTTTTTAAGAAAAGCAAAAATAAACTTCTATTTGCTTAACATAAAAAAGTCGTGTTCAAATTGATAAATGAAAACTCAATATATCGCATCTTTTATAGCTGAAATTGTGGCGAGTGCACAGACTTCAAGAATCATAATCATCGCACTTGCCACTTTTAATAACAAAATATTTCTTACCATAAATAACAATATATGACAAAAAAATTTGTGAAATTGTTTCTAAGTGCCTACTGGTTGCAACAACATCAGAAATAAATACCAATTAAAGAAGTCTTGTCAAGTGAAATTCATATTTTAATTTTGTATTTTTTAATTCGGTTTCAGTGTAATCATTATTAATGTAAAATGACCTCTTCTATTCAAATGTGAATAGAGTCATTCAACTGTCACAATGATGTCCACCGATGCTTCCACGAGACCCTAATCAAGTGCTTACTCAGTGGCTAAACTGGCTTTATTCTGACAACTGTTGAGAATTTAATGATCCTTCCACACAATGACACAAGCTAATTAATAGATTGCCTCCAGCCGATTACAATACATGAAAGGTGCCAACATCACAGTAACATCCAGATGTAGGTTGCCTTATTTCCTGTTAAAATCACATGCCAAAGATAAAACCTATATTTTTGCACTTGGTTAACCTGTGGATTACTCTTCCAATTTTTAAGATATATTTTAAAAAATAACAAGTTCTAATAAAATGTACATATTTTTGTCTTTCCTCTTTCTTTCAGTCATTTTTTTGTTGTTGATCAGGATGTAGTGTTCCTGGACAGTGCTGGATGCCAACTGTTTTAATAGCACAAATGACACGGAGTTGTACTCGGTCAATGCCATGTATGAGAGATCGATGAAGTGCATGGTGACATTTAAAATCACTATCTTGTGCAATTAACCAATGCAAACATATTGATGGACTTGGCTCTGGCAGTTTTTGTGTGTAACTGTAGCCATGAAGCTTCAGTTCATTTGTGTTTGCTTATGATGGATTGACACAAGTACTTTGATACTGAGAAGGAGACAATTAAAACATTACCGATGCACAAATTTGTGAGTACTGCATGTCAACTTGGTTTATCAATTTATTAACTTTAATTGATTTCTTAGGATGTAATATCTTATAATATAAAAGCCATCATACAATTTTTTATGTAGGACAAAGGATATTATAATTCTTCTGCATCAACAAAAGTTTCTAGTACCCCCACCCCCCAAAACTGTCAGTGTTAACCAAAATTTTAGTCTCCCTCACTGTCTTCCACCCTTGCTAATGCTGTGGTTGATGTTTATAAAACTTGCTGCTCATGAGTTTTCAAGGTAAGTGAAACAGGAATTGTAAAAGTCATCAGATCATGAACTAGTATTGGTGCATGTTTCAGACCTCGACTACAAACCTGTCAATGTTGATGAGAGCTCTTCAGTAAGGTAGTCAATATTTTTCCATAAGACAGACCAAGTTTTAGTAAGGCTTAATGAAACACCATGTACTGCCATTGTGGAAACGGAAAATGTGTATCTGAAAAGTTTATAAAGTGTGGTCTGATGCAGTTAAGGCAACAATTTGTTCAACTAAAACATTTATAAATACACTTTGGCCTCAATAACTTCCAGTTCAGTTTCAGAAACTGCAGTTCCAAACTTCATGGATGTCAATGACTTCTAGCTGGATCTCTCAATCTGATGTAATCTTTGTTTTTTTAATTCTCTTGGTGGCAGCAATCATCTCTCCCACTGTAAGAAATACTCAAACTGACACAACATAATGTCCACCTTTCCTACTTTTTTTCCAAGCATGACCAAGTATCTAAATATTGTTCTATTTACATTTCTGTGCTGACTGTTTGGACTTTTTAAAAGCATGACTGTAAACTTCATCTTCAATGTGTTTTCATTTGCTGGAGGACATTTCCAGACTATGCTAAAACGTAAAAGTAAAAGATTTATCACTTGGGCATTTTGCATGAAGAACATGGGTAGATTAAAGCATCTGAGATACCCCCTGTAAAGTTAGTCTGTTTCCATGACCAACTCCACTGTCTAAAACCCGGATTTGGGCCAAACATAGATACGCCAATATCTGGATTTGACCACAAGAATCATATTTTCATATTTTTTTTATTGTTTTGTAAGTCTGTAATTTAAGGTTAGTTTCAGTGAGCCGTATGATAAAATCTTATGGGTTGGCAAGTCTGCCACCATGTCAGCGACCACTTCAAACCATCTCATTAAATATGCACCTTTCCAACTAAAACAGTAACAGTAACATTCACTTGTTTGTAAATTCAGTCTTTTTTTTAGCTACCAGGGAAACTGAAAGCTATACAATGTAAACAAACAAGCGTACCATGAACGGCACATTACACGCCCACCCGATGTATAATAGTCCTCTATGTACATTACTGACATTTTTTTGCAGAAACCACTTTTTTCCAAGTCAGTGACCTTGACTCACTTTGGACCCCAAAATTGATGACTTCTTCCTTACCCAAAGTGTAAGCCATCCATAAAGTTTCATCTTGGTCTGTGATATAGAACTAATGTTACTGTGTGGAAACCATTTTTTTTTTGGTCACAGTCACCTTGGCCTTTGACCTTTTAACTCCAAAACTGATAGGGTCCATCCTTATCCGAAGAGAAAGCCATCCACAAGTTTGGTAACTACAGATGAAGGGGAACTCAAGTTACTGTGCAGAAACCATTTTTTTCATTTAGGCACAGTGACCTTGACCTTTGACCCTTCTGACCCTGAAATCGATAGGATTCTTCCTTAAATGTTTGGTAACTGTAGATGGTGGAGAAGTTTATGTGCAGAAATGAAATTGGTAACGCACAGATGGACATATGACTGGACAGACATCATAACAATATACTCCGCTTTATGTCATCCTTAACAAAAATTGAAAGAAACATACATGTATGGCCATGTGATTCTATTTACAACATTAAAAAAAAATATTTTTTTTTACCACCGAGCTTTATAAAAATGTGTTTACTGACCTTAATCTAAGGTGTGGATGGACAGATGGACACACACAGCGATGCTACAATGATAACCCATGTCGTCTAATGCTGGGCTCAACAACAACAGTTGTAAAATTCTTTATGATATTAATATCACTGGTGAATACATTAGATGTACAGGGGCTGCATGCCTGATAACATCTCTCCACAATATGTTATATGGGGACATTTCTGCATGGTTTAATTTTCATGATTTTCACGACCTGGTCGCAAATCACAAAAACCTAAACCTCAAATCCACTAAAAATTGACTGCACATAAATTGTCCCCAAATACAGTATTTTCCCATGAAAAAAATATTTTCATTGTATCAAAATGCAGTGACATCTTTTGGTGAATAAGAAACTTTACAAATACCTTGTTCAATAAGTAAATATCTCGTTCAAAATGAACAAGGTACTGGATTACTACCCTGTTCAACTACTATACTATCTACTACTTAAAAATTGAGCAAATCTGACCTTAAAAATATGGCAAGACAAATCTATATACATACACCATTCACCAACATAAATTCAATTCAACCATAATTGATGCCATTTGATACTAATTCCATGCCATTCAGATATTTCTACACAAAGAGTCCATAAAAGGAATTAATGCTTAATGGGTCATTTACTGATTTCATGAAACCTACATGTTTTAAATCAAGTATAAAACTAGACATGCATTATTTTTAGGACACCATTCTGTTTTAAGCTCTTCTTATGCACTCACTTGTGTGAACTGATCAACCATAAATCATTCTGCAATGTAGTCCCATAGTATCCAAGTACAGTAAGACAATGTAGTCCCATAGTATCCAAGTACAGTAAGATAATGAAGGTATATAATTTTAAAATTAAAACTGAAATTTAGGACCATTATAATAAATTTGCACTGATGGAAAATTACTAGTTAATATCACAAGAAAAAGGTATATATATGTATATGTATATAAATAAATTACTGGCCCTATATGATTTTTTTTTCTTCTCATAAATGTATATATTCCGATACCTGACTTGCACAGAGTAACAGGTCATTTTAAAGACAGTGGTTTTGATTTTGACAGTGAACAATTTTTATTTATTTTTTTTTTAATGAGTACTAAATGGAGTTTAAAGTGTCTGCAGTACTGGGGAAGGAGCTTACTCCATTTTATTATATACATGAGTTTCAAACCCGGAGTCGGAGATAGGAAAAAATCACAATCTGATTAAAATCGAGATCTCCAAAAGAATGGAGATCTGACAAGACACCTAAATGAGGTCATGTTCTGTGAATCTTTTGATTCACCAATCAAATTACAGCTTTCACATGTGTGAAAGTAAAAAACTTCATTCGGAACATATAGTTTCAAAAGATAGCTCTCCTTAACATGTAATGCAAGGCTTTATCTGACAGATTGCTAAAAATAAGTGGACTGGAAATTCCAAAAGGTCGGCAGACCATGAACCATTATTCATGCCTGTCAGATTTAATTATTATAAATAGATCTTGTTTTTTAATCAGATTGAAAGAAAAAAAACATGACCCCTCCGTCATAAAGCTTTACCCAGCATTAAGAATAAGAAATGTTACTCAAAGACTTGGAAATCTTACTCAAAATTGACAAATGCAGCCTTTTGATTGGTCAGAAAATTTTCAAGTAAGATGTGGAGTCGGAGTAAAGTTTTAAGATGGAGGGGCCTGGAATTTTTTCAACTATAAACCCAGGCCAAGTGTAGCAAAGAAGTCCAACATCTGATGCCTTTTATCCCATAAGCATACACCAACCATCACGACAAAGTCCTAGCAATAATCCAAAAATCTGCGAGGCACGTGTACCTCCCGCCTGGGCCTCTTCCGCAACAACAACAACTCATCCTCTGAGGAATCATTCTCCAAATCAATGACAGGTGTTGGTTTGTGTTTTCTCCCTGAGCGAGTGATGATGGATCCAGGTGATTTCTTTGGCGACTGCCCATTTGACTTGGGAGATCCTGATCCTGGTTTCTGAAGGGCTAGTGGTATCTTCTGAGTGGATTTTTTCATGGATAACCTCCGCTGAAATTAGTATTTTTGTAGCCTTATAAATAGCATTTAAATTGTCATGGATAACAAGCAAGCATAACAGTGTTATTCTAGCAAGTGTGACAGTGTCACAATTAACAAGTATGAGTGTCAAAACTAAGAAGCGTGCCACAACAAGCAAGAGTAATGATGTCATAACCTGGAAATGTGGCTAGTAGCACAAGTTTCTACTTAAAGACAAAGAATCAACCCAAAACTGGACCTGAAAAAAAAGCTGTATCTTTGTAATAAAGTAAAGCTTAAATCTACAGAAACTGTTCCATGAGAAATAAAAATGATTTTTGCTGTATAAATGAAGAAACAAACCACTACATTTTGGGGGATGTAGACATCATGTTCAAGATTTTTGGGGCCATTTGTACTCATTTTTAACACAAAGAAATATTTTGATGAAAATGAACTTATGTTTAGTATTCAGACAAAGAAATTGCAAGTATCAAATTATGCTTTGTGCAAAGTTTTTTTTACTCACTTATGTAACAAAATGTCTACCTATGTTGGAGAATTTTCTTGATTTTCTTAAGTAATGAAAAAAGATAAACGAATGTATATGTATATGGATAAACCAACTCATTTTAGAGAAAATCAGAAGTTTCTTGATGATGTAAAGCTGTACCCATACTATATTACAGAACTCACTCTTCTATTTATTAATAAAATTTAGTAACTTATGGAACTGCAGCAATATTTCACACCTTTTCAAAACATTTCTTTTATTATGATTAGTTCCCTTCTTTCTTTCATTCCTTGTTTATTCTTCTTTATTTGTCATGATACAAGTACACTTCTGCCTTGTTTCAGCATGCCAAAATAACTTGCCAACCCACCTACAATATGCAATCAGGTGTGGATCCAAATTTTTTCTTATAGTAAAGGCACTAATAGGCTCCTATTTGCTTAAAATGAAAAACCAGAGTCCCTTGAAGGGACTGACTCTCCACTGGCTGAAAAGAAAAACCAGGAATCCATGTTAAGTATATTTTCTATCTTTTACAATGGTAGAGAGATTCAGCTCCCAACTTTTCATTTCTAGAACAGATCCTGCTGCTCAATGCTTTTATTTTAATTATGAATTTATGATTATGAATTTATGATTATGAATTTTTAATTATGAATCTATGATTATGCAGGAGAGGTTAAAATTGAAAATAGACACGAAAGCTATAGAATGTTGAAGCTGGATCCCAGATGACAGTACATATGTTTTTCAGATCCTACCACTGGAATTAAATTGTAATGGCAATATATCAAATCAAATAACAAACTTTCAGTAAAGAAATTAAATGTAATGGTAAATTGGTCACAGCTAGATCTTCCCATGTAGAAATACTTGGGATAACAAAAGTATGGTGCAAGTTCAGAACATTGCAATACTGTCATATCACTTAAATCTGTCAGTAGAATAGCTACCGTAGGCATCTCCAAAAACGCATGAATAAAGTAGAAGTCCAAAGCCTAACTATAAACCAACCCCAAATCAATGGAGAATTTGAAGATGGCTGCTGTGGCAGCCACAATGAGTGTCAGATCTGCAACATGTTCATTTTGGACCAAGCAAACATCACAAAAAGTCTTTTGGTGAAAACTTCAAGTTGATATGAACACCCATGTCGATATGGCCATCTATTCAAAAGGTAGAAGCTGTAACATGATTTTCAAGAGGGCCACCATGGTGGCCATACTGGATACTAGATCAGCATCATTTTCATTTAGGACCAACTAGACCCCACATTCATACAAGATAACAAGATTTTCAACATGACTGCCATGGGAGCCATATTTGATGTCATAGTACCATTTTCATTTAAGACCAACAAAACATTATAAGAAGTCTTTTGGTGAACACCCCTGTTGATTTGACCATCCATCTAGAAGGAGTAGCAATAACAAGATTTTCAAAATGGCCACCATAGCGGTTATATTTGAGGTCAGATCAGCACCATTTTAATTTAGAACCAACCAGATATCGAAGAAGTGTTCCGGTCAAACCCCATGTTGATATGACTTTTCACTGAGTAGAATAACAAGATTTTCAAGATAGCAGCCATATTGGATGTCAGACTAGCACCATTTTCATTTAGGTCTAATTAGATATAAGAAGACTTTTGGTGAAAACCCAATGGTAATATGACCATCCATCTAAAAGAATAAGCAATAACAAGATTTTCAAGATGGCTGCTGTACCGACCATATTGGAGGTAAGATCAGCACCATTTTCATTTGGGACCAAGTAGACATTATAAGAAGTCTTCAGGTGAAAACCCCATGATGATATGACTTTCCGTTCAGGACGAGTAGTAATAACAAGATTTCCAAGATGGCTGTTGTTGGGGCCATATTGGCACCATTTTTATTTAGGTCCAACCAGTCATCATAAGAAGTGTTCTGTTGAAAACCCCTTGTTGAAATGACCATCCATTCTGGAGGAGTAGTAATAAAAAGATATTTATAAGAAGGCAATTATGTTGGCTATACTCGATGTCCGAGTGGAACCAATTTCACTTAGGACCAACAAGACATCGTAAGAAGTCTTCTGCTGAAAATCACATGGTGATAGGACTTTATGTTCAGGAGAAGTATTGACAAGATTTTTAAGATGGTTGCTGTGGTGGCCATATTCAGTGTCAGATTGGCATCATTTTCATTCAGGACCAACTAGATATCATAATTAGTCTTTAAGTGAAAACCCCATGTTGATACAACCATCCATTTAGGAGAAGTAGCATGAACAAGATTTTCAAGATGGCCACTATTGGCCATATTGGCTGTCCGAAAAGCATCGTTTTCATTTAGTACCAACTAGACATCATAAGAAGTCTTTTAGCGAAAACCCCATGTAAATATGAACTTCTGTTAAGGAGAAGTAGCAATAACAACATTTTCAAGTTGGCTTCCATGGTGGCCATTTTTTACTCCAATTGGCATCGTTTTCATTTAGGACCAACCAGACATCATAAAGAGTCTTCCAGTTAAAACTCCATGTTGATATGGCCATCCATTCAGAAGGAGTAGCAATAACGAGATTTTCAAGATGGTCCCTATAGTTGCCACATTAGGACCAACTAGACAAGAAGTCTTTTAGTGAAACCCTCATGTTGATATGACTATCCACTCAGGAAGAGTAGCAATTAACAACATTTTCAAAATGGCTGCCATGTTGATATGACCATCCATTCAGGAGGAGTAGCGATAAAAAGATTTTCAAGATGGCTGCTGTGGAGGTCATCTTGGATGTCTGAGCAGCACCAATTTCATTTAGGACCAACTAGACCTTCGGATAACTGAGTGTGTAGAATTTCATGGCAATTTTCCAAGTAGATTAGGAGGAGTAACTATAACAAACTTGCGCTAATGGATGGATGGACAACGAATGACAGACAACAGGCCATCCCACAAGTTCTCCTGGTCTAAAATGCAATGACTGGGGATAAATGGTCCATTGCAAAACACAAATGGATACTACTGAATGAAATGATGGCAAAAGACACTTAGAGTATAGAAAATCCAAGGAAAAGAAGGATGATATTCCAATTGAATTGATGGGACTAATGCTTCTGACTGGGACTGTTGTTTTTGTTCATGACCTCCAATTACTAATTGAAAGACGGAATTTTCACCTTGAACTGGGGACTAGCACCAGGAAAAGAGCAATATATTAATAGCAGGTATGTATTACTGTTATTAAATGGAACATTTTTGTGTATTTTTCAAGCAGAGAAAAGTAATTATTTTTTTATGTAAAAAAAAACAACTGAAATTACGATATACACTTTCATTGCATGAAATGGACATCATTTATGCAAACAGCACTGGCCCCTGCATTTATATTTGTGGATAAGCTACATTTGAGTAAATTTTGAAGACCTTTATGCCAAGATACTTTCTATCAAATTTAGTCAAATGCTGTTGCATGTTTTGTTTTTTTTTTTTGGGGGGGGGGGGCATTTTTGATGGCAGATCAGCATCATTTGAACAAATTTGAAAGACCTTCATTCCATGATTTTTTCTTTCAAAATTGGTCACATTCTTTTCAGCAGTTTTTAAAATAAAGTTGTTTAAAGGTTTTGCTATTGTTAATAATAGTGCCCATATCTGAAGGCGGATTGGCATCATTGAACAATTTTGAAAGATCTTTATTCCAGGATACTTTCTGTCAAATGTAGCCAAATTCTGTTCAGTGGTTTTCGAGACATTATAAATAGCAACTGTGAATGAATGACACATGATACACAATTGACGAAGGATCATACCAGAAGCTCACTTGGCCTTATGGCCAGAAGAACTAAAACCATCTTAGATGTTGATGCCAGACAGTGGGATGGATGATATCATCATTCCTAATGCTAGAATTGCTTTGTAGCCTACCCTGCCTTCCTCATCTAAGCTATACAAGAAAAACCTCAAGATAACACCTACCACCTGGTGTTGACAGATTAGTCCTAGCCCAATATTATCATTCATTTTCATTGGTGTGTAATAGGAATATTCCAGTTGTGGGACAAAATTTTGCATTGACAATGTCTGACACTAAATTCTGATTCCAAGGGTGGAATTTTCCTATCCGACACTGTTGCATTTGAAGCATTATTTTTCTCATGTTCCTATCCAAAAAGCTTAGCTTATAAACATAATGGCAGTCCAATGCTACATAATAAGTATATAAACAACAAAATATCCACACAATTTTTTAATATTTAGAAAAAATAGCAAGTTTTGGTTTACGCCGAAAAATTTGGTGTAAACCTAGAGATGAGGTTTAAACTTTGACTAGTTAATTCTTTAAATTAAAGCAATAGAAAAACAGACAATCATGACATCACATGTTGTGACATCATACAAACAAGTCAGAGTGGCAATTCGCCAAACAAAACTATATTTTAACATTAGGTGATGTCAGACAACGGTCATTTGATCAAAGAGTGAGCTATTCCCCATTGCTGCTCTACTCTGGAAAAGTTATACAGATGTTGGAATGTGAGAAAATGATATTTCTTGTGATCACTTACAATTTTTCCTCAATACGACAAAGTAAATTCTCTCCTATATATGCATCTGATTCAGTAAATAAAGCAAATTTAAAAAATATTATATGCCGTTTAAAGCTCTTATAATGTAGAATTCAACAGACAATTTGCAAGCAAACTTTTTTTGCAATATGGTGCTTCCAAACTTTAATTGCAATATGGCACTTCCAAACTTTATTTGCAATATGGTGCTTCATCAATTGACATGGGCTCTGCAGAACACATAGCCTCACTTATAAACTGTACTTTCCCTGTACACGACTTTTAAATACTTGTACACAAAATCCTACAACACCACTTTCCCTGTACACGACTTTCAAACACTTGTACACAAAATCCTACAACACAACTTTCCCTGTACACGACATTTAAACACTTTTACACAAAATCCCTACAACACCACTTTCCCTGTACATGGTTTTTAAACACTTTTACACAAAATCCTACAACTCCACTTTCCCTGTACAGGACTTTCAAACACTTTTACACAAAATCATACAACACCACTTTCCCTGTACAGAACTTTCAAACACTTTTACACAAAATCATACAACACAACTTTCTCTGTACAGGACTTTTAAATACTTTTACACAAAATCCTACAACACCACTTTCCCTGTACAGGACTTTCAAACACTTTTACACAAAATCATACAACACAACTTTCCCTGTACAGGACTTTCAAACACTTTTACACAAAATCATACAACACAACTTTCCCTGTACAGGACTTTTAAATACTTTTACACAAAATCCTACAACACCACTTTCCCTGTACAGGACTTTTAAACACTTTTACACAAAATCCTAAAACACCACTTTCCCTGTACACGACTTTCAAACACTTTTACCCAAAATCATACAACACCACTTTCCCTGTACAGGACTTTTAAACACTTTTACCCAAAATCCTACAACATCACTTTCCCTGTACAGGACTTTCAAACACTTTTACCCAAAATCCTACAACACCACTTTCCTTGTACATGACTTTCAAACACTTTTACACAAAATCTTACAACAAATTTTAACAATATTTAAGATAATGTTGCTAACAGAAAAAGTGGTATGTCTTGCTAACAGCCAATACAATGGAGACACAAATTTACAGTACAAAATGTTTATAATTAAGGAAATCAAACCTTCTTTATAGCAGCTGCTGTTTTCTGAGGACTGAACTGTCGGGATTTGATGGACTGAAGAGGTTTGCGTGGCGACGTTTTGGCATGAAGTGGAGGCCTGCCAGGTTTCCTTTTCTTGGGCGACTCTTCTGGACTGTGATGATCAGAGTCTGTTTTTGCAGGACTATCCACCTGAATCTCAGGAGAACTCCCTTTGACTGGGCTCCTATCCTTCTAAAGAAAACAGTTTATAATGATTACTTGATGTGCACTTAAGATTACAGTAGTCTCAAAACATACAAAGTTATTTTGGGGTTCATAGATATGATGGAATGTAACGAAATGTGCATTAATAAAATGTTGAAAGTCCTCCTTCCACTAGCACGCAAATCCAGCCCTCCCAAGAGAAACCAAAGTGTAATCAATGATTATATAGCTCACCTCTATGGAGATTTTAGTAGTCTCCAGTATCAATTGTCAACACTGTCATGCAGAAAATAAATTCACAACAAAAATACTCGCCCTTTTCTAAGTAAATTCTTTGGGGCAATTTTTTATCTTACATTTTAACATCAAAACTTTAAAAATTTTAAATTTTAACTTTTACTCAGCACTATATAGTCATTATTGTGCCGACATACCATTAAACCACATGCATACATACATACACACATACTGGGCATAAAAGAATTAAAACAATTTGAAAAAAGAACATTCTTTCTTTGATATCAATGTAGAGGTACGGTATAGAGTGGATAAAAGAGTTCCTCGAAGGGACTGATGCTCTAATGGCCAAAAAGAACGTCCAGGAATCCAAGATAAGACCGTTTCTTCTTTTTAACTGCTGAGTATTGAAACCAGCTCACTGACAGATATTCTTGAGAAACTCCAACATACCAAATTTGACAACAAAACTATTTTCTTATGTTTGAGTAATCATGTTCACAAGATGCCTGTAAGTGCAGTACAAAATTCTTTGGCATGGCCTTTGACCTTGAACGAGATATTATGGACAGAAGATCGCTGAATTTGTCGCAAACAATGTCATCATATAACCACATGTTATGTTTCAATAAATCTATATGTAATATTTTTTTTTAAGAAAACAAAGTAACTGAAGTGGTATAATTCAAAGAATTCTTCAGATGTATCCATGATAAAAATCTATTTATACTTCTTGGATTTATCATGTTAACAAGCCAGTGCAGCTAAAAACCCAATTCAAGGCTTTTGACCTTAAAATCAATGTTGAGTGCTGACTATCAGTTTGTTTACTGGAATGCAGTGTTCATAAGCTCAATGAAGTACAAAACTGCAAGCAACGACCATGGACCTGAACTCAAGGTCAACAGGGTCTGGTTTTTAAAACTCCTTCACAAAAGTGCAGATTTGTTGGTAATCAGATTTGCACCACCTTCATTCAGAGCCAATTCAATATTGCAAAAAGTGTTTTAATGAAAACCCTATGTTAATGTGACCATTCATGCATGGGGAGCAGTGATAGGATTTTCAGATGGATATGGTGCCACGTTGAAGGTCAGATGAGCATCATTTTGATTAGAACTAACTACATATCCCCAAAGTGATTTAGTGAAAACCCGATGTTGATACGACTACATTCAGAAGTAGTAGCCATATAAAGATTTTCAGAATGGCCATCAAGGCAGCCATTGTGGAGGTTGCATCATTTTAATACTGGAACAACTACATATTGCAAGAAAAAAAGTAGTTTAATTTTTTTTTTTTAAAGTCAGTAGGGCCATTGATTCTGGAGAAGTTTTTCACACAACATCAAATTCTGGGGGGTCACAATGGCATCATTTTCATTCAGGTGAATTGTACATTTTTTAAGATTTTATTTTTAATTGGAACCATATAGTCATTTTTGTGCTGTGTGCCAATAAACACTAATATATGCATACATACATACATCATTTAGGACCAGCTACATACCGTGAGAACTGTTTTAGTGAAACCATGTCAATATGACCATCTTTTAAAGAGGTCACGTGATAAGATTTTCTAGATGGCATGGCCACCATGGCCATCATGTTGACAATGTATGATCAGCACCATTTTTATTTAGGACCAGCTATATAGAAGTCTTTTATTGAAAACTTCAAGCCTCTGATCATCTTTTCATAAGCAGCAGCTGTAACAAGATTTTCATGACGACAACCATTTTCATCTAGGTCCAACTAGACATCACAAGAAGTTTTTGGGTGAAAATCCAATGTTGATACTACCATCCATCTAGGTAAAGTAGTGAGACCACCATTTTCAAAATGACCAATGTGGCTCCCATTCAAGAGGTCAAATCATCAATTGTTCTCATTTGGGACCAAATAGATATCATGTCTCCTAGTGGAAACCCCATGCTGATATGACTTTCCATTCAGGAGGAGTAGCAATGACAAGATTTTCAAGATGGCTGCCAAGGTGGCCATACTGGATGTCTGATTGGTACAATTTTCTTTAGGACCAAACAGACATCATAAGAAATCTTTCAGTTAAAACCTCACGCTGATATGACTTTCCATTCAGAAGTTGTAATAACAAGATTTTCAAGATGGCCAGAGTCTGAGCAGCACCTTTTTTCATTAGGACCAAATACACATCATAAGAAATCTTCAGGATGTGTAGCAATAACAAGATTTTCAAGATGACTGGCAATGTGGCCATATAGGGCATCAGATCAGCACATTTTTCATTTAGGACCAACCAGACATCATAAGAAGGCTTTTAGTGAAAACACAAAGGTGATATGACCCTCCATTCAGGAAGTGTAGTGAAAAATAGATTCTCAAAATGGCCACTGTGGCAGCCATATTGGATGTGCACCATTTTATTTAGGGCCAACTAGACTATGGGATTAATGTCTATAAAGTTTCATGGCAATCCTCCAAGTAGTTTAGGAGTAGCAATAATAAATTTGTGCTAATGGATGGATGGATGGATGGATGATGGACAACAGGTCATATCAAAGCTCTTCTGGTCTATGACCTTAAGAAGATAAACCTTCCAAATAAATGCAAACATTAAATACTAAAAGATAAAAAGATAAAGATGACAAAAAAGTCCATAAAAGGTTTATAAAATAAAAGATACACACAAAAGATATAAAATCCTTACAGGGGCAAAATCTGTTATACAAACCACACTCTCTCACAATTTCCAAGGCTTTCTCTGGTAGTATATCATCAAAAAGCTTCCCAATTGAGTCAAGTTCCCATAGAAATCTTTGATCTCACTGGGTGGAACAAGAATGTGTTCCACCGTTAATAGACATCGGTAAGGTAAGCACTCTGGTCAAGGTTCACCCCTCCGAGGTATGCATGGGTCAAACGTGTCCCCTGTACGACAGCGGCACAATTCCACCCCATGTCTGTGATTTGTTCTGTACGAGAGATGCCACTCTTCATTTATGGTTTTTTATGTTCTGAAGCTTGCCTGCAGAGCCCTCATTTCACACATCTTGCCAAGCTTATTTAGATAACAGTGTAAGTCTGTATATGGAATCCTCCATCCAGAAATGGGTGACCATAGGGTAGCATTGGCTGCCCCATCTGCCCTTTAACTACCTCCAACAACAACATGACTAGGTAGCCAACAGTACAGAATACACCCTCCAGACTCTACGAGAAGATCATGCTCCTGTAAGACAGAGAACATCAATGGTGCATCAAATCTAAACCTTTGCAAGGTCCTCAGTGTGGAAAGGGAATCAGAAAAGATTATGGAATTTACTTTTTGTGAGGTCTCAATGCAGTTCAAAGATTTCAGTACAGCTGCAATGTCTGGAGAATAGGTATGGAGGAGAAAGTTACATCACTTTACCCCAGAGTTGGCTCTGTCTCTGGTTTATTAACTCATGTGAAGCAGCTTTGAGTCTCATGCAAGATACAGGCTAGCGAGTCTCATGCAAGATACAGGCTAGGATTAGCACATGGTCAATGAATGAAAAAAATGAATGGAGAAAATATTTTACTCCCACAAATCCAGCATAAGTCGAGTAACCCACATCATTACGATGCTACTAAATGCCACAGTTAGGTAACTTGTGCTGCTGATAAAAATCCGATCAGGTTGAATGGAGACTTTTCAGACGAAAGGTCTCCAAGGTAAAAACTGGAGAATGTCATCTCTGATATCCATACCTTGGCTTGAATGATGTCAATCAGGAAGTTGCTGTGTGCAGATGCTATGCTAGTGGCAACTGACCTAACCTTGTAAGCTGATATGCACAAGATATTCATCTGATCTTGGGTTAGTTCCATGTAGGCTGAGTGGATAACCCAATGGATTCGGGATGACATAGCATGAGCAGAAATATCATCCCTTCCTTAAGTGGTAAAAACAATTGAGATCTCCCCCTTCTGATCAGTTCAATCTGCTTCAGGTACCACTTCAGTGCCCTGACAGGGTCTATAAAAAAAAAAAAGCCCCCCGGAAGAAAAGTCCAAAAAGACACGAGTTTCAAGACAAAACAATTATTTCCCTTCGGCAAGAGCCTGTTCTAAGCAATGAAAGCAAGAGCTGTCATGAGAAACCAAACCATCGTGGCAGAACTGCAGATAGTTAAGACTGATCGATAAGGTGACTAGGAAGCAGGTCTTGTACAAAAATGTGAGCCAGTAAGGCTCT
This sequence comes from Margaritifera margaritifera, assembly GCA_029931535.1. NCBI lineage: Eukaryota > Metazoa > Mollusca > Bivalvia > Unionida > Margaritiferidae > Margaritifera > Margaritifera margaritifera. Next base: position 737,237 of record JAQPZY010001183.1, on the reverse strand, counting down.
ATATAGTGGTTTGATCCTTTATCCCACTTGAGGAGAGTAATCAGGATCTTTGCATTATGAAATGAAGGCTGTGAGCTAGGTGGTGGTTCTGAAGTTTGACTACCAGATCCATCACTTTTGTGAATATGCAGGGACTGAGATTCATACCAAAAAAGGAAGAGGCTTGAACTGGTACATGGTGTCTCTGAAAGCTAACTTCAGGAATTTCCGGAAAGACCAGTGAATGAGAATACAAGCTATGCCATTTGGGATGTCTAAGCTGATTGCAAAATCTCCCTCCTGAATGCAATGATAGAGCTTGAGGTCTCCATCATAAACTTTAGCGATAAATATGTTCATTTAGAGAGTTTAGGTCAATGACTGGTCTGAGATTGCTACTTTAGAGACTAAGAAAAGTCAGGAGTAAAACCCTGGTGAGTTTGTGTTGTGACTGATTTCTACCACTTTTTTCTTAAGGACAGTCTATTTCCTGCTGCAGAATTTGCTTACAAGACTCAATGGTCCAAGGGGAAATGATTAAGTATTCCTCATGTCTGGATGTTGTAAAAGGGCAATACAGGTATGGCATCATTTTCTGCATGAAGGAAAATGTCGGGGAGAGAAACTGGGTCGAAATCAGTCCTTCTCCCTGTGCCATTGTGTCACTTGCTATGAGAATCTGCATCCAAGTCAAACAGTAAGGTTTGAAGGAGGGTTTCCCAATCAGGTGTGCCTCTGAGGGATCCTTCCTGTTTCTATATTTCCTCTTGGGAAATAAAATTGGGGTTCTGGGACACTGGGCCATGCATGGGGCTTGCCTACTTCTCAACCTGTGTCATCATCTCCTCTATGTGGCCATAGAATAGAAGATTGGAAGACAAAAGCTGAGATCTAAAGCCAGTTTGTGGTGATCTCTGAGCAGTGCAGACATGGATAGGAAGGAATGGATAGGAAAGTCTGTCAATGGTTGGGACTTTGATGAGGAAAACTGGCATACTGGTTTTGCATAAGGCCAGACTGAAGCTAGATGGGAGTCACTATTGTGAGAAGAAGGGCCTGTTGACACTGTGGTCCTGAAGTTGCCTTTGCAAGATGTCAGTGATTTGACCACACTGTGGTAACTGTTTGAAGAATGACTGGTCTTTTTTGGTTAAAATGTTGACAAATGCAGAAATTCTATAGGTGGCCCCTAATAGAGAAGCCGCTGGAGCAAAGAACACTGGTGGAAGTAGCCAGAAGACTTTTTCAACAGAAGAGTACAAGGATAAGCCTTCCTTGAACATTGCTGGATTGAGTAAAGAAGGTAATTGCAAATGTACATCTTGAATGTCAGAGGAGGGAGAAACAAAGAAGCCTCCTGTGATGGTAATGAAGACTGAATGGGGGAAGCAGGTAAACAAGGCTGGGAGACTGTCCATGATGGGAAACGGTAATTGTTGGCTTTGAGCATTGCTGAAAGTCTGACAAGGGTACTGTGTCCAGTATCACCATGGCTGGTACTCTACATGACTCATGATGAAGCTGCGACTAGGGACAGAATGGTCATGTGCCAGTCTACTTTGCCTTCAGCAGTTTGGTACTGGATATAATGGTAGGCTCAATCACAAAATCTGGTGCATGTTGCATTGTGTGTCCCTGACAAAGCTGGGGATGGAAGTGGTGTGACCACATGATGGACATCATCTACATCTTGGATCCAGGACTGGTTGGATGATTTGTTGGATTTTAACAGCACCTTATTGACTATATGACACAGAGGAAATGGAGGCTAAGTGCATTCCCATGCACACTCCAAGGCAACCAACTCAGGCTGACCTGGGAAGGTATCCTTAGATTACATGTCCAATGCTCTACGAGCTGAGCTATCCCATCTGGACTGGGTATGTTGGGAAGACAGATCATCATACCCAGAGCCAATGACATAGTGCACAATTTGAGAAGATGCCAAGACTGAAAAGGATGAGATATGAGGCTGGCTGACATCAAGTCCTGAGGCATGGTACTGGATATCTAGGGACAGATTACCACAGCCAGTACCGGGGTGTATGTGTGGTATAGGGTTCTCCAGGACTGGTCTATATTGCCCATGATACTGTTTCCATACTGGCCAAAGAGATAGTTTAGTGCTGGTATGACCTGAAGATAGTGGTGTCAAAGTGAGTGACAATTACACCTCTGTTACATGGGGAGACTGTAACGCTAAAGAATGCAGGGCTTATTTTTTTCATTGGCAGCTTCTCGGCCTCAAGTGACTGTGACATTAAGATGTTCACTACTGAAGTGGCATTAGCAGCAAGGATGAGAGCTGTCTGGCTCTTTGAGGACCATTTTCTCATTATCCTGAGACAGTTGTTTGGCCAAAAACATCTGCCCACAGAGCACAGATTTCATATGACTTTTCTGACTGGCACTCCTTACATGTAATGCAGTTGGGGTGATTATTTTCAAACAATGTAAACATTTTACATATCCATATCTAATCCTGCTCATTATTACCTGCAATTAAAACAACAAAACAATGACATAAACAGGCAAAATCTCTCAAGTGTCACACAAAGCTTACAGTGATGTGGACGCTAAGAAATTAAATTAATGCTACAGAGAATTATAGAAATGATTTAATTACTGGATTTTAAGTAACAAAATTTCCACTAATTTTTTTTCAAAGTACAAAAAATAATGTGCAAAAGAAGAAATTATCATTTCTAAGTGGTGATCATGTCCACAAAAATATAATAAAAGACACAAAACTGAAGAGGTCTTGAAAACATCTAAATGCTCATTAATATTAAATTCATGTGCAGCTGAACATAACTGCATTAAAAGCATTATGCACTAGCGCATTATGTTGTGTGAATTTGTTTATATACTGATGTTTGGTATAATAGACAAGTTTGAAAATGGATAAGAGTGACACAAGCATTGGTATCACATCATCATACCTTTAATCTGACACCTCATGATCCTAATAAATTATGCCCCAATGAGCCAATAGAACTTGTTTCCAAAAAAGTGAATGTAGTTTGCTTGCTTTCATCAAAGTGAAAACATAAACAAAATAGTAAATGGAAATTATAAACAGAGTCCCTCGAATGAATCCAGGAATTCAAGATAAGACCATTTCTTTCTTTTAACTGCTGTGGTGGACATATAGGATGTCAGATTAGCACAATTTTTATTTAGGTGCAACAAGATATAAGAAATTATTTGGTTACTCAGGTCATTAAGTATAATGTACCTACCTGAAAAGTATCCATGACGATGCAAAAGTGCTTGAAGGAATAAAGTATGAACATATAATTTTTCTACATATGAACCAGCACATGGACACACACGCATGCGCATATGCATGCAAACACACACACACACGTATGTATGTCTTTAATACTGCCAGTGAATTCAGGATTTGAATTCACAAAACTTTCTAGTCCCACTTTGTAAAAGGACTTAAAATTTTGAACAAAGAAGCTATAAATTATTTCATTTTTATGAATATCAATTTTCATGGTTTAAAAAAAAAAAGTAATTTTCATCCCAACTTAAATTCAAGGTTATGCTTCTGACTGATCATTGTTTGCTGGGGTCTTTAAAGAAACCACAAATAAAAGCGAATTCACAGTATCCAAATAACTCCATTATCTCCATGCCTTTATAACAAGTATGAAATGCGAACACTGTGCAGCACCTGTGACTATTGTTTTTATTTTTATTTTTATAGAAATATACATATGAAGTGTAAGCACCCATAGCTGAGTGGTCTGTGAGCATTCAACTCAGAAACCTGAAGTCATCGAATCCAATCCATATGTTTGTAAATGTAGTTTTTTTTCCCAAACCTTACTGGAAAATTGAGTTTCAAAATCCACAACAGCAGCAGCAACAGCACTTTGTTCTCACTTACCTTCATTACCACAGGTAAAAATTTTCATGGCAAAAGCTTAAACACAACATGATTTCTAGGAATTGTGTTTTCAGTCTACGATAGAATCTTGTACACAAGAATTGTTTTTAGGAATTCTTGGCAGTTTACTACATTTATCCAGCATTTTCAGATACAAATGCTAAGATACCCACCCCTATTGAATAGTCCTTTATTTTGTGTTCTGGACTCTGTTTTGCTGTGACTCTCTTTCCTTCAACCACCGGATCATGTGTGTCGTGTGATGGGGAGGACACACTGTAACCTTCTGCAGGGCGTAAACTTTTAGGGATTCCTTTCAAAACCCGAGGCTGAAACAGTGAGAATACTCACTTTAATGAATCATGAAAAAATATCAACATCAATGGTATTTCCTGAAACAAATATACAACAAAAACTGTTAAAAAAGATGTTTTTCTCATTTATATTGAAATCTTCACTGAATTAAGAATAACAATGGAAATAGTTTATAATGTAATCAATGAGAAGTAGTAAACATTTGTTAAATCCAAATTTTAAAAAAAAGAATCATCAGTAGATTATCAGCGTTCAGGGCAGGATTTGATCCAAGTTAAAGAAACTGTGTTATCTCAAACTAGAGATGTTAGCAATAGTGCATTACAAAGGGGCCTTCTCGTTACAATTTTTTCTGTTGAGCATTAAACTGAGAAACCATGACTCTTCCAAATGACAACAAATGATTGAAATCCATCTACTTTAGGTCTCATTAATACAAGCAACATCCCATGTAATGATATGAAGCTGATCAACAAGGGCCATAACTCTGTCCAAAATGGAGAAGACAAGACAAAACCCATAAAAAGTACATCTAGGTCTATAAAACAAACAATGTTCACATTAAATTGCATCAGAATATGCTGAATGGTTCTTGAGCCATGCTGCAACATTCCATGTAAAGATACAGAGTTGATTGACAAGGGCCATAACTCTGTCCAAAGTAGACAAGATACAACCCATACCAGGCACATCTAGGTTTATGAGACAATGATTTTACCAAATTCTATCAGAATATGTGGAATGATTCTTGAGGTGTCTATGTGCAGTGTTGCACATAGGATCCCAAGGGCAGTGGACATTGTGTTCCCCTCCCTCCAAATCTGGGGGACATGCACCATTTTAGAGAAACGAATCAAAATAATAGTACATAATGCACTAATAGTGCTATAATAATAAGATAATCTTGGTTGCTTCAACATTTTTGCCACCTGAACTTTGTGGTCTGCACTGTATTATCATATTTTCCGTGAATACTTATATTACTGCAATAAAAGTTTTATCATGTGCTCAAGAAACTCATGAAAACATTATCTGGTTAACCTGAAATGAGCTGCACCATGTAAAGTTCCGTTCCAGATCTTGTTCTCTCATTTAACTTTAGTGAATACTCATTATCTACCAGCATTTATTATAATAAATGCCTATGTATTCTGAATTACTTTTCTTTCCAAACTAACATATCATTAATTACATGACAAATTGAGTATTTGCATAAATTTAGACACTTTGGTCAACCTCAAAATGAATTAAATCTTCCATGCTGTAGGATTGACTCTAACTTTGAAAATATGTTACACTAATGGCCGTCAAACACTTTACATTGCAACTAGGCCAACCATCACAAACTTTGAATGTTTACATTGGCAGATACATTGTTTTAAAATAGATATTCAATGTCATCTTACAGTTTTATCACCTTTTGCGACTTTGGACATTCCTGTTGCCAACAGAGACATGGGTGGACATCCACTAATCAAAAGTTGTAGGTGTAGTTTTAGATTTTTTTCTGATGAAAAAGCGTGCAGAGGACGCAAAGGGTCAAGATTTGGGGAACATGGGACACAAAATTGCAGGAAACCAGAAAGCCCTCACTCTATGTGCAACACTGCATGTGAATACAAAGGCCATAAACTCTGTCCAAAATGAGTAGATGAGGCTAAGCCCATAAAAGGTCTAAGAGACAGAATTCATGCCAAACCCTATCACAACATTTCATTGATTCTTAAGCTATGCCAGTTACAAGCTAAAACTACATGAGCAGCTGAATTGTTTTTTACTGTTTATAACTGAAGTCTGATTTTTCATGGATACAAAAATGTGGTTTCTGATTCCAACCCCAAAAATGCAAACAATACAAAAATCTCACAAAATTAGTATGTCATGTTCCTTAGAAAGAACTTTAGATAATCTCAATCAAATAAAATATTTACTTGTCAAAATTACCAGTGATTTAAAATAGAACCTTCAAATTCAAGAAATATGCAGCAAGGCAAATCATATACTATGCTTATTAATAGGGTACTTATCATCTTGCAAACAACATGTGAACGAATTAGCTATCCAGGGTTTAGTTAGGCCAAATAAAAAAGTATGTGGTTCTTGTTACCCGACCGACACTCTTTTTTCCTGCTGACCCTACATATTTTTGAAGAAAAAAAAATTGGAAAAATAATTTTAAAAAATCAGGAGAAGAAAACAAAAGTAACAATAGGATGTAACTATGATTGAAGTTAAATTCAGGATGCGAATGATGCTCGACACTTATTTCATAGTTGATGCTTCATTTAAATCCGTCCGGACCAACAAAAAAACAAAAAAAATTTGTACCGACCTACCTAGCCTAATTTTTTTTTTCAATGTAACCAGAACCACACATTTTTTTTAAATTTGATCTTAGACATATTTTAGAATATGCTTGTACAGTTTTTGACCAACACTCCAGTTTTACAGTCAGAACTTGAAAATAATCCAAAAAATAAGCAGCCAAATTTGTTACATCTAATTATGGCTCCACATCAGGAAGTATGACCTCAATATTGAATAAGCTGTCTTGGAAGCCCTTAAACCAATGTATACTGGAAAACAGATAAACAACTTTTTACAATGGTTTAAAAAAACACTACAAAAATCTCCCAATACAATTTGACAAATCAAAAAGAATTACCGTATATACTCGCATATAAGTCGAATAATTTAGGGAAGAAAAAAAACTGGGAACATGGGGAGTCGGCCTATCCACAGGACAAGGTCTAAACTTGAAAATGTTTAAGTTTTCTTGTTGACAACCACTATATATTGCTGTTAGCCAGGAAACCTTGGTACAGGAGGTCCTGGAGGTTCAGGTTACACAGAAGTGGTTAGCCTGGAAACCTTGGTACAGGAGGACCTGGGGGTTCAGATTAGACAAAAACGGATGATGTTTTATGGTTGGCATATACGCGGGTCTTGTACTTTTTAATGTTTTTACCTATTTAGTTTGGGAGGTTGGCTTATACGCGAATGGGTTTATAGGCGAGTATATACAGTAGCAGAAATCATCATGAATCCACTGCTCAAACTGATAGTTACAAATTGTTGTTTTCTCCAAGAAAAGATTTAATTTTTTTTACGGCAACTATTAATCACAATTGCTGAACCTTTGTAAAACCAAACTGATGCATTTTCAAAATCAGTCACATTTCTTCTGAAACAATTTTCTTGTATGATGTTGCATTGTGCATTAATGTCATTATGATGAAACACTGAACTAATGAAGACCACACACATCCATGACAGATTCATGAACAGTCCCATGAGACTAAAAAAAGAACATATTAGAGATGACCATTCATTTTCAGAGGATAGTAACAATTATGCGACACAAAATATCTGTGATTAGCCATCCTAAAAAAATACTAGCAGAGCAATCTAGTAATATATTTTACCAAAATGAAGATGAATATTGGAGAAATATTTCCATATTTGTAAATAAAATTGTTTGGCGTCAAAGAGATATCATGCTTTTATGGGCTTATATGAAAATATAATGATTGTGCCCTTGTCCACGGTGTATTACTAGTAGGTACATTTATTGCCACAGTAACAGGCTACATGCTAAACAGCTTATTTCATGGTAAAGAAAGCAATGCCAAAGTAAGCTCGTTCAGAGTTATGCAAAAGTATTTTGCTGAATTTGTGTACTTTATGAAGTGATTTTCTGTATACCACTGGAAAATTAATATTTGCACAAAGATGCATCAGCTTAAAATCTCCACTTGCATTTTTCACAATTAACTCACATTTTTTTGTGAGTATTTGCATGTTAAATTTGAGACCTGAAAAGCCATCCACATACTGTCGTGAATATACGTGGTCACGAACTGATGTATTTGTGCTGAAACCATTTTTAATTTTTCAGCAAGAAACTTTGACCTTTGACAGTTGGAGTCCAAAAGAAATTGCCTTCTTCCTTATTCCAAGTGCAAGTCATCTGCAAAGTTTAATCCATGTCAGTGATGCAGAATTAAAATTGTGTGGAAACCATTTTTCTTCTTTCAGTCACAGTGACCTTGACCTTTGACCATTTCACCCCAAAATTGATAAGATTCTTCCTTACCCCAAAAGCAAGCCATCCACAAAGTTTGATACAGGTCTGTGACGTAGAACTAATGATATTATTTGTAAAAACATTGTTCTTTGAATCACAGTAACCTTGACCTTGGTCCTTTCCATTCCAAAATCAATAGGCTTCTTCCTTACCCAAAGTGCAAGCCAGCCACAATCTTTGGTAAGGCAGATCATATAAAACTCAAGTTATAGTGCAGAAACAAAAAAGTAAGTCAGATGGATGTACAGATGGGTGGACGGACTGATGGTTGGATAGACATATTAGCATTATACACTCTGTCTGTTGGCATGCATATAATAAAAAAAACAAAAAATAAAACAACACATCTACTGAAATTGAAAGGATTATATCCTTTTATTTTATGCTAGGACATGAATTACTGGATTTTCTGAGTTAAATAATTGTGATATTTCACAGGAGTGAAAAAATATATATTTTCACCGGCCGTCAATAGATATTGATAACACTATGACTAAGAAATTTCAAACTGTTGTTAGACACTTGCATGGTTTAAAGGTAAATATGACCACTTCGCATCCAGACAAGCCTTTTCAAATCCAGCAATGAGCCAATTTTTTTTTTTTTTTTCATTTTGTTTTAATCTGCTGTTTCACCTTGAATTGTGAAGGAGCATTATGTTACTACTGATATTAAACAGTAAACCATGGATATTAGTGTGCAGGATACAGTAAGAAATCTGTTACTTCAGTCTCTTATACAAATTGCTATACAATACGTTTGAGCATAAAATAAAAAGAATATTTGCTTCCTGCGAGTGAACAACGGATATATTTCATCTCGTGGTTGAAAAACATAACCGAGTTTTTCACCCACACAATGAAATATATCCGTTATTCACTCGTTTCAAGCATATATCCTCTATTTCTGTTGTGAAGTGCTTTGCATGTCAGCTTATTGCCTCTTATATGTTGCTAAAGATGCTTATATTTTCAAAAATAAAAATCATTCATTTATTCAGTCCATGATTGTATCCATTTATTTTTCTACTTGGGAGAATGTATCAACCATTGATCCTTTGTCTGCTTGACATCTCTCTTTTAAATATACAGTGAATAGGTCAAAAAGAATTATCTGTCCATTGGACCTTTCATTAGTACAGTCATTGGGGCCTGGTCCACCAGAGAAACAGGTGTGATGGTAAGCAGGTCTTGTGCATGCTGAATGTGAACAACAGCTCCTTCAACTTATGCTTGGAAGAATAATGCACTGTAATACCTAATTTTTGAGTGGAAAAGCCCTAATGAATATTTCTTGGAAAGGTTAAACAGAACGGTCAGTCTTTTTCGACCTAAACTAAAAGCCTCACTCTCCTCAAGTAGTGGATTTTTCCAACATGTCAATCAGCCTTACCCAGCATCATTATATCTCATTACCTACAACTGACAGAAGCACTATTGATTGATGTCCAGTGCATGTAATTATATACTGTTATATGATACAGATCAGCCTGTGGGACCTAGTCCCAATATCACCAACATATGCCTTAAAGTTAAGTCTAGAATGAAGTAATTTGATTGGTCAATTTTAGGACATAAATTTCAGCCAATCAGATCATTGGATTCCACACTTAAGTTGAGGTCCTGACAAGTTTTATTGGTGAAATCCAGGCATGGTCCCATAAATAAAACTAAAATATTTAAGAAGAGTGTAACCTGAGCTGATATATCTTGACAAATGCTGGTTTGCTCAAACAAAAAAGTTTCCATATCTTTAATTGCAGCAAACAGTAGGAAAGATTTTCTCATGAAAATTAGCAAGGTAAAGTTAAGAACTATAATTCCACTACCTTTAATTGTCCCTGTTTCCCATCATAACAACATTTTGGACACTCCCAGCTGTTTGGTAAATCTTCACTGATAACTCCTTCATTATCCAGGTTCTCGTATTTTTGCCGTAGACAGTTCAGGTGCACAATCTCCCAGCAAATGCCACACTCCATCAGCGTGGTCACACTCTCCCCATCCTCATCTTTAACCCTTTGGTCTTCACCACAGATCATACAGACAGCAGCACTTGGGATTACTGGCTGCAAAAGAATAGAATAAGTGGAAAACTATAAAGAACTTTATCTCTATGTGATAAGATGTATGGGGGGGGGGGAAGGGGTAAAACTAATCTTAATGGTGTAATACTTACCTGTCGCTATTGCTTTGCTTACCTTTCCTGGACGAAATTACCCTCATCCAAATTAGAGAATTCCATCCTCCCATTAGATGGAAAGTTCCAGAATGTCTAGAACAGAAGGTACACAGACTACGTCTGTCCCCCATGTCACAGGCCCATGTGCAATAATCCTCCTCTTTTACTTGGATCTAGACTGCTTGTGGGACATCAGAGTGGGGAGGGAGGAGGGAATCTTGTAATAGTGGCAGGTAAGTATTACATTATTAAAATTAGTTTTACTCCACCCCCACCCACCCCCAAAACTAAATTTTAATAGTAATAATATAATACCTGTCACTATTGCCTTTCTGAATTTGCCAGTTCAGTAGGAGACTGCTGGCCTCAAAAATTGGTATAAAATTATATACTTACCTTTATGGTAGGAGTGTCCAGAACTGTAAGTTGCCAGCAGACTGGGCCACTTTTTGTGGCATAACTATTGGGCCCAAGGAAAATATGCCTTCACTCTGGTGTGCCAAAGACCGAAGGTAAAAGGAGAAGAAAGTAGTATGCAACAGCAAAAAATACATCCTCCAATGACAAACGAGTTAGATAGGTGCATGAAGAAGAAATAGCCCTAACTTCATGGGCTTTAATTCTCGTAAGGAAAGGTCCCTCTCTGTGAGGGATTGACAAGCTCTCTTGATAGTGAGCGACAATCCACCTGGAATTGGTGGATGCTGAAATATTAGCAGAGCGCTTAATAGGTAGGAAAAGACACTTTATACTCTTTTTTCTCTCTTGTGAAGTGGCCAAAAAGAACCATAAAGCTCTAACTGGGCAGAGAGGTCTATCTTGATCATACCCAGCAGAGATATGACCAAGACAAGGATCTTGATAGAAAGTGGAGCTACTGAAGGAAGCTGGTTTTTTTGCCAGAAAACCCAGTCAACAAAGGAGATAAATGGACTTGTAATTACTATTAAACTGTAAACAACCCTTTTCTATAGAAAATGCATGAAGTTCGCTCCATCTTCTTGCGGACGCTAAGGAGAGCAGGAACACCATTTTAAGGGTAAGGTTCAAGAAAGAAGCTTCACCTAATGGTTTATAAAGGGGATTTGACAAAGCCCACAAAACACATGAGAGATTCCATCTAGGCAATAGTGAGTGATTTACAGGTTTCTGCCACTCAAATTGACAAGATCAGAGATGTGTATTGGAGTAATGGCTGGATCCTTAGAGAACTTGAGCGTGTTAGACAGGCTGTCCTATAGCCCTTAATTGTAGAGCCTGAATATTCTCTCTGTTTGAACAGGAAAAGAAAAAAGTCCGACACTGCACTCAGTAAGGGACAGCTAGGATCAACATGCTTCCTACTGCACCAATCACAAAAGATTCTCCACTTTGCATCATAGACCTTGGATGTGGACCATCTCAGCATGGATGATGCAGTTGGCAACTTTTCTCAAAACTTGTCTTGGTGGATTGATTGCTTGAGATGAGCCAAGCATGAAGGTGGAGTATCTGGGTTACTGTGAAGTAGAGACCCCCTGTGCTGTGACAGCTGGGCAGGTCTACCAACAGGTCAAGTAGATCGTTGAACCATGATCGTTAGGGCCACAGAAGGACTATCAGAATGAACTGAGCCAAGGTCCTTTGTGGAGCACTTGCTGAATCATTCTGAAGGGTGGGAAGGTGTAAATGAACAGACGATCCCACCCTAGACATAAGGCGTCCACTGCCCAAGCCCTCTGATCTGGTATTGCAGAGACATAAACGGGGAGCTTGTTCTACATTTTTGTCACGAAGGGTCTCAATCAGTCTGAACTGGGACTCTGCTATGTACTGGTGCAGAAACCACTCTGTTAGGACTACCTTGCCTCTCCTTGTCAAACTGTCAGCCAGAATATTTTTCTTGCCAGGAATATGGCGAACGAACACAGAGGTGATCCTTCTGAGGCTGCCCAGTGAAGGAGGTTCCAAACCTCCATGCATAAAGAAGTAGCATGTGTACCTCCTTGTTGCCTGAAGTATGCTACTACTGATGTGTTCTCTGTGAAAAACATCACATAATGACTCCTTATTTAGTTCACACACCCCTGTAAGGCTATGAATACTGCCCTCAATTTCAAGTTGTTTATGTAAAGGGTAGCTTCTTCCCTGGACCATGATCCCTGAAGAACTACCCTTCTGAGCTACAAAACAGCATCCCAACCTGAAACTGACACATCAATGTACAAGGTAAGGAGTTGGGTTCAGGGGCATGCATTGGGACTGTGGACAGAAACTAGTCTTGACTGGCACACCAACTCAAGTGGTGATGAAAATCTGGTCCCAGAGAAATATGAACAGAAGATCCCTGTGCAGTCTCCAGTTCACCAAAAGGAGAAACTGGAGAGAGCGCAAGTCAAGTCTTCCTAGGGGAACCAGGTACTTAGTGTAGTTCAAGGTCCCCAGGAGGGATAGGTAAGGGCAAGCTGACATGGTCTTGGACTGAAGAGCTGCCAAAAGAGCCAGGATTCTGTTTATCCGGTCCAGTAGAGCACGAACTTGCCATAGATTGGTGAGCAAATTTATGCCCACATAAATGAAATCCTGTGCAGGGATTAGCTCAAATTCCTCTAAGTTTGGATTAAGTCCTAGCTAGATCACTGTGGACCAACAGTGGGACAGATCCTGCAAGAGGGTCTCTTTGAGGCTCTTGTGCAATAACCAGTCATTGAAATACCGGAGGATGGGGATCCCCAGAACCCTCAGGTGGGCGGCGACTGCTCCCATTATCCTGGTAAAAGGTCTGAAAGTGGAGGCTAGGCTGAACAGCAGGGCTTGAAATTGGAAAATCTGTCAATCCTAGCAAAACTGGAGGGATTTCCTGTGAGGAGGAAAAATTGTAATGTGAATATATGCATCCTGTGCCTTATAGCGTTCCTGACTGAGATGGTAGTCTCCATTTTGAATACTTGAAGAAACTTGTTTAAGGTGGAAAGATCGATGGTAAGCTGAATTTTTTTTTCTTCCTTTTATGCATACTAGGAAAATCCAGGAGTAGAAGGCCAGAGACTGGTCATTTTCCATCCTATGTACTGTGCCCTTCCACAGAAGGGTGTGCACCTCTTCCCTTATTTGAAGCAGTTTTGTCTAGTGAAAAAGGATGGGGGTCCTGAATGATGGGGGTGCTCATGGAAACAAAGCCGGTAGCCCTCCCTTAGAATAGAAAGGACCCATGTATCTTCTGTGATGCCAAACAAAACCTCCAACAGAGGGCTAGCCAAGCACTTATGGGGATCCCAGGAAAAGAGATCAGTGCAGGAGAGGAAACCAGTCCCTAGGGCTGCACCTCTCCCCCCTTCCTTAGGGAAGGGGGAATGGCCCGCAACTTTCTCCCACGGTTTCTGTGGCTGCCTTGTCTAGGTAAAGACAAGCAAGAAGGCCTGAATGGGCATTGTTTCTTGGACTGTTGAGGCTGCATATTCTTAAAGAATTTAGCTGAAGGCCCCGAGGGGTTATCAGGATGAGAGTGCTTTCTAGTCAGTTTTGATGGCCCAGGAGCAGATGTGAGGGACTGTTGTTGTTGGTCCCTCAGATCCTGAGATGCCACAGAGGGAATGAGACCTCCCAAGAGTGTCTCTGCCTCCAAGGAAGCAACCCTAAGAAGGTTTTTACTATGGTCCAGTAAGACATTTAACGTGTTCAGCAATGTTCCTACAGCGGTGGAGCAACTTGGCCGATAGCGCCATATGCAAAGTATGCCTCAATGTCTTAGCAACCACCTCCAGTAAGCGCTGGAGTGCAGCTGAAGAACTCCTCTTTCACAAAATTGCTGGTGGCTGCTGAAAAAAGATCGGCATGTGAGGCTATGGTGATGAGCGTTGTAACCTAAGTTCCAGTGCCTCCAGCATCTTAACTGGAAGGTGAGCACAGGTCTCCATTGAAATCCTCACTTGCAATGCCCCAGCCTGAGACTAGCGGTCGGGGGGGGGGGGGACCTGTTGCCTAACAAACTACTGCTCTTCTCCTTGGCCCCTAAGGACCCAGAGTAGGATCCCATACCCTCCTGGAAAGTCTTCTTCTTCCAAGTCCCCAGGGACTCTAAGAAGGTTTCCATACCCTGAAGGACCTTTCTTCTTCCCCTTATATGTGCACCAATTCTCAGCAAGGTCCCAAAACCATCCTTGAATGCACAATTCATACATGAAAGGCAGATGGGGTGTATGTCCCATGGGGCATTTTTATGCCCAAATTTCTTCCCAATCTGCAACATTTAAAATTTCTGCAAAAGAAAAGTTCCTGCAATGGAAAGCAATGAAAAAAAAATTAATGGTAACAATGGTGTGAAACATCGGAAACACAATATTGATGATAATGAATCGTGCGAGACCTCTGAAGAGCAACTTGTAGATTCATCATATAATATTATTCAATGTACCATCCAATTATATATATATATATATATATATATATATATATATATATATATATATATATATATATATATATATATATATATATATATATATATATATATATATATATGTTGAAAGGAGGCCACATTAATTTTGGATGTGAATGGGAAGAGACAATACTTGCCTTAAAATTCCAGAAACATCCAATAAATTAATTATATTGATGATAACAATGGCAATAAAATTAGATGCCAAAACGAATTGATATCACCTACCCTATAACCAAAGAAAGGGAAGGGTATAATGGGATTGAGTCTGCTAGATAAAAAAATGGCACAATAAATACCTCAATTCTAACAAAAGTGCTTTTACATACACCCAATTTACAATGGATTGAGGGTATTATCACTCGTACAATACTGAAAAACAGATTAGAATGGCAGACACATCTTAGGACATGAGAAAAAGTCTATTTTTCCAAGAGCAATTTGAACATAACCGATGTGAATAATGGTGTCCAAGAAAAGAGGATGGGCCTATGACATGGGGTTAAGACTGGGTCTGGTTTCTTTCTGTTCTAGACATTCTGGAACTTTCCATCTAATGGGAGGATGGAATTTCCAACTTTGGACAAGGGTTATTCTGTCTGGAAAAGGCAAGCATGGTAATAGTGATAGGTATTGTATTACTGCTATTCAACTTTGGTTTCCTCACATGGACATATAGATGGATTCATTCTGGCATTACCCTGACATAGAGTTTAGTGAGCTCTAAAATACATATGTCTCACCATACTATTGACATTTGGAAGAAAAATCAAGTACTTTATACAGAAAATGGACAAATATACAACACATGGATTTCTTGTTAAATGTTGGTGCAAACCTTTTGGACAATCCAAAGGGTACTTTGTGGCATTTTTTCAACGTAAATGTCACTACAAAGAGCTAATGGTAAAATTTGCATTATTTTATGCTGTGCTGGGCTGAAATAGAACACTTTTATTCAGAGAGAAACATAACAAGAAGAAGAAAAAATCCAGTATGTGCATATAAGAGAATCAGAATTTAAATTGATTAGTCTCCTAAATCAAGACAGATGTGTGATTCTAACCAATGGACATGTTATCTCAAAGTATTCAATTTTATATCCAGTATTCTGCCATCTTGAAAATGACATGTTACTCGCTGCATTTTGTGGTCTGGATAACTTGCAAAATTTGTCAAGGTAAGGCAAATGAGTTGGAGAGGTACTCACTGCAAAACACTGTCGACTGATACATGACTGCTTCATTCTGCCAGGTCCTCCATACTTCTTCATGTCTTTACAGAAGTTACACTCCCCACAGTCTGTCCTTGTGCACGGCTCACACTTTTTACAACGGGTCCGTCTCCGTCGGATACTAGAGGCACCTGCTTTATCTCCCTTGACATTCTTGCTCTTTATACCAGTTCCCATGGAAAGCTTGTCCTTCTGTTTCATTTTGAGAAATTTCTGGAATAAAAGTGTAAAGATGAACAAAATTTTATTTTAAGAAGGAAATTTTATTTTAAGAAACTTTTATTTTTTAATTAAAGAAAATTATTAAATAGAAATGTGTCCATACAACACAGATTCTGCACCACAGTGCCTGAAATGATCTAAATGCAAAACACTGTTGTGGTGGGGCATAAAAATACATAAAACACTGCACAACTACAAATTCAAAATCGGACTGAATATGCACACAATGTATTGTGTACATTATGTATATCATATTTACAGTGTATATTATATTCACATCGAAAATACACATTTCGAAAGGAATCACATTGTTTGCTAAAATTTAATCACAATTACTGATAAAGAAAGATTTAATAACAACATGAATAAAACTGTGACACAGAAGATAAAGCAATATTACAACTAATTTGAAATTTGAAATTTCTATTATTATTAAATTTTCAAATGAGAAACATTAATTATTAATTCCACCAATTAAAGCACCAAGCTAATCTAATTTTTAATAAAATGAGGTCATTTGTCTTTTTAATGAATAATTTTTAAATGGCTTTTTCTTTTTCTTCTTCTACCAATGGAAAAACGAATTTTGTTTTAAAAAGTGACATACATTTCTTCGACAATACTTACCAGATCATAATACATTAGGAGTCTTGAAACTACCTCGCAAATCCAGCCCTTCCCAGATTAAAAAACCTCAACAATTTTGGCTTATCTTACACTGAAAATGCTAGGATAAAGTCTTCTTAGAGAGACAGAAGTCAGGTGCGACTGATCTGCCTTTGGATGTGGAACTAGTACCAAGTCCCACAGTTCATCACTTACTACTGGGGTGCAAGTGCACACTCTTCCAGGGATTTGCTATGGGGAGGGCTTGAAAGAGAGTGCCTGTATTAAGATCAGGTAAGTATTATCGAAGAAACATTTTACTTTTAAAACTTGGTTTCTTCTTTAAATACATTACCTCATCATAATAGTTAGGAGAAAGTGTAAGAGATGGAGGCAGTTACATCCCCCCATTCCAAAGTTAGCCCTGACTTCAGATCTCCAAACAAATGAGCAGTGGCTTTGAGGAAAAAAGGATACTACCAATAAATAGAAAAGAGCCATGAAAAGACATGGTCCTAATGCAAAAGTTTTAACCCACAAATAAGCGGAAAATAGATTAACTCATACTGCGAAGCTGTCGACATAGGCCCAACCAAATCAAATTTATCCTTCAGAGATGAAAGGTCTCTCAGTTGGAACTGGAAAATGTTGCAAAAGACCTCCATCGCTCATAAATAATTAGTTGTCTGTGACCTAAAATCAAATTTTACTTTCATAATAATTATTCATAGCAAATGGCAGTTTTCATCAAAAGCCAAAGCATATTTGTTTCACAATGACCATTTTGAAGATCCAGATGAATTTGTTTTAATTTGGGAGTCCACTGTAATGATAAACTGATCCAATTTTCCACAAATAAATACAATTCCCCCGGAAACTTTTTTATATATTAAAAAAGAAGTATTTTCCTTTCTCTGTGGATACATAGTGTACATCCTAAGGTAAATTTATTATGACACACATTACAAACGGCCTATAACAATGGAAGGTAATCTGGTATCATTACATTAGTCAACATAAAATATTTACAATTTTTTCTTTTTCATAAAAATATTTGTTACTATAGGATGCAGACAACTAGTTCAATTCCCATTCACGATAAGGTTAATGTTCTGCAAAATTACTATACTTTGATATAAGACTGGCAAAACACACTTATGTCATATGTATCATTTATCCAAGAGTAAACTTTTACAATGATGAATATGACAAGCTACATGACTTATTTTTGAGAAACATTCCCTTGTAGGTGAACACCATCAAAATCTGGGTCAGTGAGATCTCAGCATTTACATTCAGTAGTACTTGTGCAGTGCAGCAATAGAATGAAAACGCTTTTAGGTTCAACTGGGTTTTACTGGGTAAAAATTTACCCATACATAGGCTTCTTTTGAAAAAATTACATTCATTTTTTCCAGTAATTATTTTCAGCCAAATCAGTAACCTTCATTCTTTTAAATACAGTGTTAAATATTCCACCACACATGAGATGGTTCCCTAAAGACTGACTTTCCATGAATGGGAGCCTGTTCTTAGCAATGAAACTGGGGACAATCATGAGAGAGAAACTGAAGTATTGTGACAGAATTACAACAAGTTCAGATCAATCAATAAGTCATGAATTTCACTAATTCTGTCTGATAAAGCTAGTGTAACTTGGAAGCAGGTGTTGTGTAAAAGGTGAGTTAGCAAAGCTTTTGGTAGTCATTCAAAGGATGACTTAGTTAACCACATCAAAACCCAAGGCAAGTTCCATTTCTGACAAAGGTACTCTATACTATGATGATACAATGTGTTGAGAAATAATAGAATGATCATCCTTGATCGTAATCAGGGCGAACTTTTTTGTCTCAAAGAGAAAAAGGAGAAAGTTAGTGATTTGTGGAACAGAGGCTTGTAAGGTGTGATGTTCCTCTGTTCACACCACTGACAGAAGACTCCATTTTCCCTCATAGACTTTCAGAGTTGGGGGAGTCTTCTTGCTCGAGTGATTCTGTCCACCACCTATTTGCCAAAATGTTTCTTTCTAAGGGATTGGCTGATATGAACCAAACATGCAGGTTCAGCGTTTGTGGATTGAAATGGAAGACCTATGTCCAGCGGAAACTTGCGACGCCCCTGCCTGTATGTGTGGCTACTTCAGCAGGTACGGAGATTTCATGTCATTTGTTCAACATTTCTTCCTTTTTGAGGGACTGATCAGGACAAGTCTGCACTTGGATTCCCTCACTTTCTAGATGACCCTGCAACTCAGAGGGGTTGGGGAAAAGAGATGTGCACTGAGACCATTCCAGTTCAGCAAAATGGCATCAACTGCCCAGGCTTTTGAATCTGTGACCGGAGAGACAAAGGTTGGATGCTGGGCGTTTCACCTCGTCACAAAGAGGTCCACAAGTGGTCGACTGCACTGAGAGCAAGTTTACCTGAAGATGGAGGGGTGGATGGACCGTTCTTGGTGAATCGACTGATTCCATCTGGATAGCGAGACTGCTAGAAACACGGAGCCAGCCTAGGATATGGCAGACATGAATTTTGAATTTTGTTGACAAAACACCCGAGAGAAGCCCTAATGAGAAGGCACAGATCTGTGGATTTGGTTCTTCCTTGCCTTCGACGATAACTGATGAGTCGTTGAAACAATCAGAATGTCATTTACAGACACGTTCTCCTGCCATAATTGAAAGGCATTCATTATGAATCTAATCTTCCAAATGCTGATGTGCATGGACCACTCCTGAAGTGAACAAAGCCCACTCACTTCTCTTCAAAGAGATGGCAGTGCTAAACAAACTGGATAGCCCAATGCCTGGGTCCCCTGTAAATCTAGATTAGGCCCCTCCCATATCTTAATGGAGTCTGCCTGCTGGACTTGTAAAAAAAAAAGTTATCTAATTTGCCTGACAAAACCTTGAGTGCATAAACAAAGTGTGTCATTTTCAGTTTCAAGTTCTTGAAAGACTGGTAAATATTAATATTCAGACCCCTGATGGAGTTCTATTTGTAGGTCCCTATGAGATTAGCAACTTACAAAAGCATCCAAGACAACATTTATCACCTTATAGGAACAGAGATAATTACATTGCAACAGAGATAATCCATTTTGTTAAAGAGTTGATATCTACTGATTCTATTAATATATGTAGTGGGTGTTTTCTGCAATTGTGATCCATCCACTGTACCATGACAGGAACTAATTATAAAACTTTAAGTTGTTTTACCGATTGAATTTATAAAAATATTCATGACTATCTTACTTCATTTCTCTTTTCTACATCAATCAAACAACATGTACAGATTTTTGCATTACTCAGAACACAAAACAACCCAAAAGTTACCCAAATACTCTTCCCTACAGATCATTATGAAATACACACAGTACCGACTTAAAAATGCAAAGCTGAAGACATAAAACAGTCAGAAATCCCAAGACCAAAGGTGCCACAATTATTGGGAATTCTGCATTTAACATGTAGAAGTTGTGAAATTGTTGGAAATCATGTTAGTTGTGGGCCCTTCCACACTAGAATGTGAATATGAGTTCAGTCTCATGAACAATATCAAAAGTATTAAGAAAAACTGTTTAAGCCGGACACACTTCAAATACTTATGGACCTTGACTCTGCTGATCCAATCAGTAAGGAAGACATTGAATAAGCAATTGAACATGGGTTGACATCAGAATCTTGAGGAAAATATATTTTAAGTGAAATGGAATCAAAATTTGAGTGAATAAAGTCACGACATAAATGTTGCTTGGGTGTACACTATTCTAAAAGGCAAATAAACACAGAAAACATGTCAATTTAAAGCATATTTATATTTCTTTTTTTTGTTTAAAGTATACAGTTTTGCACCTAGGATCCCAAGGTCAGGGGACACCGTGTCCCTCACCTTCTAGATTTGGGGGAAACACAACATTTTAAAGGGATAAAGGAAAATTGTAGTACATAATGCACTAGAAGTGCTAAAAAAATGAGATAATCATATTTGCTTCGACAGTTTTGCCACCTTAACTTTCTCATATTTTCCTTTGACATTTACATTATTGCAATAAATGTTTTATCATGTGATCAAGTAACTCATGAAAACATTAACAGGTTTGAATATCTGGTTAACCTGAAATGAACTGCACCATGGAATTTTCCATTCTGGATCTTGCCCTCATTTAACTTTAGTGTTCACTCATTATCTACTAGCATTTATTATAATAATTATCGATGTTTTCCTAATTACTTTCTTTTAAAAGTATTAAATCTTTAATCAAATGACAAATTGTATATTTGCATAAATTAGTACCTTTTTTCATCATTTCATCCCGAGAATAAATTAAATCTTCACTGCCTTAGGTGTGGTGTGACTTTAACCTCGAAATTACATTACAATAGCGGCGGTCAAATACTTTAGCAACTCAGCCAACTACCACAAACCTTGAATGTTTTCATTGCAAGATTCATTGTTTTGAAATGAATATTAATTGCCATCTTACAGGTTTTATCACTTTTAGCGACTCTGGCCATTGCTAGTGCCAACATGGATGTGGATGCACATCCATGAAGGAAAAGTGTAGGCATATTTGTTTTATTTTTGTCCTGACAAAAAAGTGCACCCACAAGTGCGCACAGGGTCAAGATTAGGGGACAAGAGACAAAAATAATTGCAGGAGCGCTCTAGGTGCAACACTGGTACAGCAATTTCAATGTTGTGTAAAAATAATAGTAAAACAAATTATGGCTCTGTGGGGCAAGTGGCTTGAGTCAGGGCAAGTGATTCTTTTCAAGCCACTTGCCTTGGCCTGTGTCTGAAAAAAAAATGTCTTTGAGCACTGATGGGCATCCCAGCCAGGTCACACTTGTCTCTGAGATGCCAACCCATGAGTATGCTTATTATTAATCCTTGCATCCATATTTGGGAATCAAGGCAGCCTGTGCAGAATGATAATGCAGTCTTGAAAAGTAACAAACTTCTATACAAGCAAATTGCATCTTCCTATGAGCCAATACACCTGTACACAGTCAATAACCATTAAGGTCAAATGAAAATAAACATGGTGTATCAATTCCTCCAATTCTAGTGTCCTGAATTCCTTGGCAAAACAATAACCATAAACATCAGTTTTCATCACAAACTATCTGTATATTTACAGCTGACTCAACTGGTTTCTATTATTTACATAGTTTGTTATATTGAGAAACTATATTCTATATACCAGTCTAAAACATTGGTGCTGAAATACTTTTCTCCCTACCTGTGTCCACATAGAAAACATCTCTTAAATTCTGTGGCCTCGAGGCAAACTGATTTTCGGCAGCTTATCCTGAAGCAGGATGCCCACCGTAAGCCATGAAAGGTCCTCCCATTGCCCAAGATGGAACTTCGTGTAATCCAATGTGATCTAATCTACCAAATTTTGGCTGCCATTAAGAAAGAAGGATCATCTGCCAGGGTCTCATACAGATGTGCCAAAATAAGGAGATCTGCAGCCACATTGAGAAGACCCAAGAGACAAAGGAATTCCCAGGCTGATAGCTGATGCTCTGAATAGATTAATCACACTAGAGATTTTATTCAAGGCGTATGCAAGAAAGACAAACTCAATCTGGAGTGGTTCTGAATTCCATGCCTAGACGAGATAAGATGGGATAAGATCAGATTGTCCTTGTTGATAAGGAATCTGAGGAAAAGTATGAGAGAAACATCAGATTAAATGTCTGTGAACAGAAAAGTTGCTCATATAATGTTTTTGAAGAATGTCATTTTGGTACTTTGATGTCAAGGACGTGTAGGTAATCTTGAAGTGTGACACAACTGAGTCCATTACTCTGGTGACACAACCCAGTCCATTACTCTGGTGACACAACCCACTCCATTACTCTGGTGAACACAACCCACTCCATTACTCTGGTGACACAACCCACTCCATTACTCTGGTGACACAACCCACTCCATTACTCTGGTGACACAACCCACTCCATTACTCTGGTGAACACAAAGGGACTGTGATTCAGACTAAAATGGCGAGCCCTGAACCCTGGTAAACAATGTCCCTGTAAGTGAACCTCTGGAACTTACCAGAAGATCTGTGAATGGAAATATGAAGGTATATATCTTGGTGGTCTAGACTGTATGCAAAGTCTCCCTCTTGAATGACAATGAAAACTGAACTCAGGGTCCCCATTCTTAGATGCCCATATTCGCTGTTGAGTAAAATTAGTCGATTACCAGTTGGAGCTTTCTGTTGGACTTTCGGACTAGAATTAGTCGGGAGTAGAGTCCTAGTGAATTGCCCTTTTCTGCAGGTGTGAGTCTATCTCTTGCTGCAGGAAATCTACCTTGATAACAGAGGGGGGTTCAAACATGGTGATTTGTAGACCCTGCAAAACAACTTGTAAGACCCATGGAGCTGAAGAAGTCTTTGGAGTATCCTTCCTTGTTCTCCGATTTCATTTGGAAAACAAAGACAGGGTTTTAACTTGTTGGGCCTGAAAAATTCTTGCCTCCTTAGTGGCCTGTCTCCAAGTCTCCTCTACAAGGCCATGAAATGAGATTGAATGAGTGTGGCCAAGATCTTAGAGCTACTTTGTGGTGTTCCATGAGCATTGTAGGTTTGGATAATGAATGCTTAGCTGTTCTGTTTAGCACTCGTGCCATGCATGAAATCGACTCCCAAGCATGCCTGTTGGAAGCAGTCACACTGCTTGGATCTAAGCAAAGCTTGACTTCTTTGAAAATTGTCATAGAGACAAGATCCAGCATGGAACTGATTGCAACAACAGTGCAAACTAAGTGTTCTATGTCTTGAATGGGTTTCCTGCCCAAGGAACATATCCATGTCTTGAAAGGGTTTCCTGCCCAAGGAACATAGACAAATGATTCTTGTAAAAAGTCGGGGTGAAACAGGTAGGGAGTCGTAGTCATGGGAAGAAAGGCTTATTAATGCAAGGGTCGAAGCAGTTTCCACCTAAAGACAAGGCACAATGTGTTGGAAACACAACCAGACTGAGGTATCTACTTTGACAGCTGGTCCTTTCAAAGTCAAGATGTTGATGGATGCTGGGAATTCTAGAAGATACAGAATTCCGGAGGCAGAAGATTTTCATCAATCAAAGCTCAGAAGTCGAAATCTTCTCTAGATATATTTCGGTCTAGGAGAAGAAGGGGGCTTGTGACTCTCCATCTTCTAAATTGTGGAGCAAAATCAGATCATCCTACAAGGATAATAATGGCTATCATAAGAAGCAGATTCTTGAAGGCAATAAACTAAACTGTAAGTCCATCCCTGCTGGTAACCTCCAACAATTAATTTGGGCATCAATGAATGAAATGGTACCAATTATGCAGGAAAAGTGGCTCACAGTAACTGGTACAGGCTATGCTGTGCATAAGCCGAGAAGGGGCTGGGATTGGGGATAGAATGGCCCAGTATCAATCAAAGCTTCCTCAGTCCAGTACTAGATATGCCAGAAAGGTAGATCGCCATACCCAGAACCAGCTGTGCTGTGCATCCGTAACAAAGTTGGAGCTGGAAGTGGTCTGACCCGGTGTCAGATGCCATTAACTTCAGCATTCTGAAACTGGGCATGTCAGGAACACAGATCAACATGCCTACTGCAAGGACAAATAACATCAGGTCCTGGAGTCTGGTACTGGCTACCACAGTAAAGATAACCATAACCAGTACCAGCCTGTTAGTCTGGTATAGTAGTTTCAAATTCTGATTGGCACAGGTTTCCATACTAATTCGGTACTGGCATGGGAATCTAATCAGTGCTGGAATGACTGGTGGATAGTTGCTGTGGCTATATGGGCAAAGTTGATGCTATAGTCATATAGAGGGCCTGAGATGGCGAAGATTGCAGAGCTTTCATCTTTACTAGTAATTGTTCAGCCTCCAGTGAATGACATCAGAATACTTCCCACTGAGGTTGAATCAGCAGCAAGGCATTCTTGCTAGACTGTCTCTTAGCTGTCTCAATGACCTGGAATAACTGTTGTCAATATTGCTGCCCAAAGTTCTTACAACCATTGGGTACATATTTCACAGGTTTGACTCAACTGGCACCGCCATACATGCAATATAAGTGGGGTGATAATCGTATGAGTTTAAACCTCTTTTATGCCCCACACCTGAGCTTGCAAATTGTACCAGTAAATACAGGGAACAAAACAATAGCATATACAGGTAAAATCAATCAAGTGTCAAACTAAGTTTGCAGTGAAGTAGATGCAAAGAAATTAAATAAATGCTACAGAGAATTACTGAAAATGATTTTAATTATGAGAGTTAACAGACATTTAGTTAAAAAAAGATGTAATAAGGTTGGGAACTAAGATAAAATGGAAGTGCTAATGACAATCAGAACAGAGAAGTAATTTAGTGTCATATTACTGTATGGCAAAATAAACAATTGAGATGCAAAATTCAATCAGAAAGTAAGTGGAATTACTTTCCTTATGATGAGAACACCATGCAGATTGCTGAGATGTGGAAAAGAGCACAACATTGATGAAATTGTTAAGGCCTCACAACAAGCATGCTATTACAGTATGAACAGAAGTAGTAACTTACAAATTATGGGATTTGGGGCCAACCCCTCAATCCAAGGGGAGATCATTCATATAGTACTAAGATAAGCCAAGAGATGTTAAAATGGTTTTATTTTTGGCTTTTTCTTTTGCTTGGAAGGGTTGGATTTGTGAGGTACTTACGACTCCTAACATCATGCTCAGGTAATATCTCTGAAGAAGGAGCAGGTTGAGTGATTGGTCACATGACTGTGTGACATAGTCATTATATTAGTCCCATGTATTTGTAACTTCCAAAGTTTTGACAGACATATAATTATATGGATTACCTATTACAGCCTCCATATTGAAAATTGTTGGTTTGATTGGGACACTACATTGTATCTCTTTTCTGTTAGCAACGATGGATTTTGGAAAAAGATTCCCTTTTTTAACCTTTTCCCTCATAGCGCGTACCGCTGACATGCAATGTGTTATAAATAGAACAGCATGACACCAGTTGACAGTATTCCAATAAGGTTGGCTGGAAAAAATTGCAAACTGATATATGCATATTTAAAGCTTTCAAATTCAATATATAGTGCTTATTGTTTCTTTCTAAAGTATAAAATGATAAACAGCAACATTATTGCTTACTTGTGCATCAAGCAGCGATTCCCAGGTTTGTGTGCTATAAATAGATTCCTCTCAATGTTGGGCTTCAAAATCGGCGATTGTTTTGTTCTTTTTTGTTTATAAAAGTTTTTCATGATTAATAAGGGCCGTCCATATATGACATCACGCACTGAGGGGGGGGGGAATGGGGTCCAACTTGTGTGACGATGGGGGATATTTTTTTTTTAAAAATGTGACGTCACATATTTTGTTTATAAAAAAGTATTAAATAATTCAGAACGCAGTGTTGTATTGTTGTGTGTTTTTCTAATACAAAGTGATTTCGAACCAATTTTATTTGTGAACATTTTTAAGGCGGGGTAAAAGCTATGTGATGTCATATATTTGGGGAGTCTGAGTTTTTGTGACAAAATGTGACAAGGGGGGGGGGGGGGGCAAAAATCCACCAAAACTGCATGACATATGGATGGCCAATAAGCCAATAACAAGGTCTGGAGACAAATTTCATCCTCAAAAATCAATATGATAGTCTGGATTCTGTGAGTCTCTACCTGCAAAGATGGCAGCCATTTGCATCCTGGTTGAATTTCCATTGTCCTCTCACCTCTCATCTCTATTTGGTTATTTAGGATTCATCAAATACACAATCATGGGTTATGACATCACAGACACTTCCAAAAAGCCTGTTTTACTAGAGAGAATATTTCCATCAGGTGGAGCTACAAACTGAGCATACAAATAGTGGTTGTTTACCAGGGGCAGCCGGAAGTGCTTGTATGAATATATACGTATATATGGCAGGGGTGTCAAAACACTTACATTGAAATGTGGCGGAGGCATCAAAATGCAGTTGCACTGAAAAGAGGTAGGAGCATCGAGATGGGAAAGGGTTAAACATACATCCAAAGAAAAAAACATTAATAAAACACTTGTTCAATATACGCTTCAGTTGTAAAAAAGGAAAGATTATTCACATTCTGATTTGAAACGAATATAAAACACTCATTTACAAAGATAAACAAATCATACTTAATTATATACACAGAGCTCTAGATGAGCAGCTCATAGTTTGTGTATTTTAAGCAGACAAATTGACTAAAAATGCATAACAACATTTTAGCATTTAGTCTAAAGTTGTCAGCGTATTGCTCCTGCTTACTGCACTGTCTATGTTGTATGATGGCATGTTTGATCAATATAAGCTATAATACAGGTTCAAGTTTCAGATGTTCCATGCACATTCAAAATGATAGTACCTTAACACTGTAAGAACACTCCATGTCATAGAATAAAATGAACCCTGAACTAGTCTTGGTTACCAAGCTGTTTGGCACATTCCAATGGCATGATTAACATCCTGATGATTAAGACTCAGTCTCATAAGTTTTGTGTTTTGCAATGTTCCCAAAATATCCCACTGAATTTTAACAAATGACAATTTTTTCCAAACCAGGGAGAAAAATAGCTCTGTACACATCAACTGTCATGCTTTTGAAAAGAATAGTCTCATCAATCAATTTTCCATGTTTTTTCCATCTCTGACTAGAAGTCTGCAGCAAATAATGTTCAATCCATTTACTGTTGTATACATTTTCATAGTTTTGCACACAAATAAAAGAGCACCAAAAACTGTACATTATATTCAGGTCATGTGGTAAATATTTTATTATTATACTTCTTTATGAAAAACCCTCTTCCACTGGTCAGATACCCAGGTACTAAAAATTGTAGTACTACTAAACAATAGTGAATGATATGCTTCGCTTTATCCATAAATGTCTTCCTTCTCTCAAATGCAAAGTCATGCACAAAATTTTCTCAAGGTAAAAGACATACACCTAAAATTATTTTCTGGAAACCATTTTCTTCTAACTTTCTGTCTTGGTGGCCTTGACCTTTAATCTATTAACTGTAAAATCGACGGACGTCTTCCCTGTCTCAAATGCAAGCCATCTATAAAACTTAATAAAGGCATATAGTACAAAATTTAAGTAGTTTGTGGAAATTGTTTTTCCTTCTTTCAGTTTGTGACCTTGATCTTTGACCTCAAAATGAATGGATGTCATCCTTGTCTCAAATACAAGCCATCCACAGAGTTTGGTCAAAGCAGGCAATCAAGAACTCAAGATATGCAAAAATTATTTTGCTTATAAGAGTAACTGTGACCTTAACCTTTGACCTTTGACTCCAAAATCAACAGGTGTCTTATCTCAGATGCAATGTTTGGCCAAGGTAACTGGTATGCAAGTCAAGTTATTGTGTTAAAACAGTTTTCCTTCTTTCAGTCACTGTGACCTTGACCTTTGATCTTTTGAGCCCAAAAATATATAGGTTTCTTCATTGCCCCAAATGACAGTTACTTACAAAGTTTGGTAATGGTATATGGTTAGAAAATTAGAGTTATTGTGCAGAAACTAAATGGGGAACAGACAGACAGAATCACAATATGTATCACATAGCTGCATATAAGAAAAGACATTTTATTGGTTTTTAAATTGGTTGATATGGGACAGCAGTCCAACTGTCTTCTTTGATGGATCAATGTTTGATGAGTCTTTGAATTTGTAATTTTGCAACCATGAAATTGGTGACAACTGGTACCCTATGAATGACAATCATTTCACAGTATCTAACAGTCTCGGCTTTTCCTGATTTTGTAAAAAGTAAAAGTTTGAGTTAACTAGATTTGTTAGTAATCAAGTGCTTATGGAATACATTCCCACTAGATACAAAGTGTAAATAGGAATTTTGTTTAAAAATGAGCAGAAAACTCTAAAAGTCCTAATCTGACAAAGCTGAATCTTATATGGGACACATCCTTGTTATGATACAAATGTTTATATGAAATATGAATATGAAACCAAGTTTCACAAAGTTATCTCAAGCAGTTTGGGAGATATTAACAGGACAAGGTGTGATCAATAGATGGATACATTTTATAATAAAAATAAGGAGGACTCTTACAATGTTAATCAGACTGACTTCATTTTTTACAGGACACAATCTCTAGTCAGGATACAAAAGTTTGTCAATTTTCGTGTCAATTTTTATGAAGATTTATTCAAGGATTCAGGAGATATTAAAAAACAAAAGTGTGTGATATATGGACAGACTGATAAGCCGACTACAGTATATCCCACCAAACTTCATTTGCCTGGGGTGGGAAATGGGGAGAAGGGATTATGAACAAACATAGACTGCACAGATGAAAATAACAATATCTTCACGGAACATGGATTCACCACCACCTTACCTGGACACTGTCTTGAACTCGAGATCTTATCGAGGTGTGATGAACAGATGGATTTGAAGGATGGACAAGAGTAACACTATGACTTACAACTGTTGTTTTGGGTATAAAAGCAACATGAACCAAAATGATGTATTGGTGACCTTTATTTTTAACTGCACCTGAAATATCAAGGGAATGTGGATATGTGCAGTTCTTACATTTCCAGATGGATGGAAATATCCTCCAATTTTAACTTTTTCCAACTAACTTTATCAATGTTGTTGATGTCAATCCCTTACCTTTGTGTCTGGAGGCCAGACTAGAACAGGTTCACCTGTGCAAGCCAGGACTGGATCATCATTTTTATGTATCTCAAGCAGCTTCTGTAAGGTAAATCAAATTACTGTTAAGAGTTTATCCTTTATATCCAACCTCCTGCAGATTCTGGGATGTAGAGTAGGCCTGATGCAAATTCCTGCGTGTTGTAAGAAGCAAGTAATGGAGCTAGGAGCCTCAGTGACTCGGGGGACTCGTGACCGAAAGGGTGTGGGTTTGATCTTACCATCGGATGTCCGGTTCGGCTACCATAGGGAATCTTTGGACTGGGCACTTTATTCCAACTGCCTCAGCACTAAATAACCTGCTTGTGTTGCTGTGAAATAAAACACCAAACCAAACCCTTTATATCAAAATATTTACACACTATATCAAAACCTAAATCATTTGTCTTATGTCTGCCAGTGTGGGTATGCAACTTTGTCTTATTTTAGTTCATTTATTAGTCTTTGTGTTGCTGTTTTCATAAAGAGGTGTAGATCAACACAGGTTAAATTATGTCAATAAACAGGCCCATGGATTCCATTCTGAAATGTAAACAGGTACTTTGTGTGCCTTCAGTGTAGAACTCGACTGCCTTGAAAATAACCTGCTAATTATGAACTACCCATGGTCCTGATTTGAGGGTAGTGTTATAGTCTGTTGACAATATTAAGTTTCAACCCGAATTTTATACTTGCCAACCTGGAGTATGAAATTGATTTTCTTTAAATTAGTAAAATGTAGCACAGGCTTAAATGGAAATAAAAACAACTCCTGTGCACAGGTTCAGATAGTGTGATTTAAAAGAAATGAATTTTGCAGAATGTCATGACACTATGACCTATTTTGGGTATCAATGAGTAGCATTCTAAACGATACATGAACCAAAAAAGTGATGCTTTTATAAAACATGAATTTACTACCACAGTGCCTAAAACTTCACCTATATGCTAAACATAACCAAGGTGGGATGGCTGGACAAGGGGAACATGGGACATAAAGATTCCATTGGCTGTACATGCAACAGTTTCAAGGAACCCTGGGTAGCCGAGTGGTCTACGGTGCTTGCTTTAACAGATAACTGACACTCACATTCAGGAACCATAACTCTTCCCAATGATGATGTGGAATGCTGGAAATCCAACTCATTCAAGATCTTATCGATATTATGGTGGCTGCTAACAATGGTTGAAATCCAACATTCCTTAGTATAGTTCTGCTGCCATAACTCTCATAAATTATAGTATCGAATACTTTAAATTAATTCATTCAAGGTCTTATTAATATAAAGCTGATAGGGCCTTCATATTTACCAACAAGAGTCCCTAGACTTGTGCTCTACTGACCAAATTCATTCATACTTGTCTGAGTTATCATGCTCACAAACTGGGTTTGATACAAATCAATTCATACTTGTCTGAGTTATCATGCTCACAAACTGGCTTTGATACAAATCCATTCATACCTGTCTGAGTTATCATGCTCACAAACTGGGTTTGATACAAATCCATTCATACTTATCTGAGTTATCATGCTCACAAACTGGGTTTGATACAAATTCATTCATACTTGTCTGAGTTATCATGCTCACAAACTGGGTTTGATACAAATTAATTCATACTTATCTGAGTTATCATGCTCACAAACTGGGTTTGATACAAATTCATTCATACTTGTCTGACTTATGCTCACAAAATGGGTTTGATACAAATTCATTCATACTTGTCTGATTTTTCATGCTCACAAACTGGGTTTGATACAAATCAATTCATACTTGTCCGAGTTATCATGCTCACAAACTGGCTTTGATACAAATCCATTCATACTTGTCTGAGTTATCATGCTCACAAAATGGGTTTGATACAAATCCATTCATACTTGTCTGAGTTATCATGCTCACAAAATGGGTTTGATACAAATCCATTCATACTTGTCTGAGTTATCATGCTCACAAACTGGCTTTGATACAAATCCATTCATACTTGTCTGAGTTATCATGCTCACAAACTGGGTTTGATACAAATTAATTCATACTTATCTGAGTTATCATGCTCACAAACTGGGTTTGATACAAATTCATTCATACTTGTCTGACTTATGCTCACAAAATGGGTTTGATACAAATTCATTCATACTTGTCTGATTTATCATGCTCACAAACTGGGTTTGATACAAATCAATTCATACTTGTCCGAGTTATCATGCTCACAAACTGGCTTTGATACAAATCCATTCATACTTGTCTGAGTTATCATGCTCACAAAATGGGTTTGATACAAATCCATTCATACTTGTCTGAGTTATCATGCTCACAAAATGGGTTTGATACAAATCCATTCATACTTGTCTGAGTTATCATGCTCACAAACTGGCTTTGATACAAATCCATTCATACTTGTCTGAGTTATCATGCTCACAAACTGGCTTTGATACAAATTCATTCATATTTATCTGAGTTATCATGCTCACAAACTGGGTTTGATACAAATCAATTCATACTTGTCTGAGTTATCATGCTCACAAAATGGGTTTGATACAAATCCATTCATACTTGTCTGAGTTATCATGCTCACAAAATGGGTTTGATACAAATCCATTCATACTTATCTGAGTTATCATGCTCACAAACTGGGTTTGATACAAATCCATTCATACTTGACTGAGTTATCATGCTCACAAACTGGCTTTGATACAAATCCATTCATACTTTTCTGAGTTATCATGCTCACAAACTGGGTTTGATACAAATTCATTCATATTTATCTGAGTTATCATGCTCACAAACTGGGTTTGATATAAATCCATTCATACTTGTCTGAGTTATCATGCTCACAAACTGGCTTTGATACAAATCCATTCATACTTGTCGGAGTTATCATGCTCAAAAGCTAGTGCAGCTAAAAACCTGTCAAGACCTTTGATCTTAAAATCAATGTCATAGTGCTGACTATCAGCTTGTTCACTGGAATGCAATTAAATATAAAGTCTGGCTAAAAGCCACTGTGTTCATAAGCTCAATGAGGTACAAAAATACAAGCAATGACCTTGACTTGACCCCAAGGTCAATTAGGTCTGGTTTTCAAAAGTGCAGACATGTTGCTGGTCAGATCCGCACCATTTTTCATTGAGAACTAATTCAATATTGCAAGAGGTGTTTAGTGAAAAGAGATGACCATGTTGGATGACCATGACCATGAAAAGAGATTACCACTATGGTGCTCTGTTGGAGATCAGATAAATACAATATTCATTATCAACCAGGTACATATTGTTATAGTGTTTCAGTGAAAACACCATATCGGTAAGACCATTCATTCAGAAGTAGCCATATACAGATTTTGGAGGTTTGATCAGCAACATTTTAATATAGGAATAACTATATACTACTAGTGTTTTGGGGGGGGGGGGTTTAAATGTTGGTATGGCCATTCATTTTGGAGAAACAGATGTTACAAGATTTTCAAATTTTGGGAGATCACATTGGGATATTTTTTCATCAATGCCTAACTACAAATAGTGAACTGGGATATTTTTTCATCAATGCCTAACTACAAATAGTGAACAATGTTCAGAAATACACAATATTGATAGGACTTTTCCTACAAGAGGAGTTGTGATAAGATTTTGAAGATGGCCACCACTGATCAGCACAATTTTTATTTAGGACCAACTAGATATCATAAGACGTTTTTCAATGAAAACTCTATGTCTATAGGACCATTTGTTCAGGAGAAGTAGCTATAACAACCACATATCATAAGAAGCATTTAAGTGAAAACCCTATTTTGCTACAACTATAAATTCTGGAGAAGTAGTGACATCAAGATTTTCAAGATGGCCACCATGGCTATGAAATTGGAGGTCTGATTTGTAATATTTTGATTTAGGACAAACGAGACATTATAAGACATATTAATGGATATCCAAGTTGCATGACTTCCATTTATGATCAACTAGACATATATGATTGCTATGGTGGCCATATTCAGGCATGGACAAATTTTATAAAACTGAACTTCCATTGGCTCCCTGTGATCATGCCACACAGTTGACACTTCTTCAATTGTGGCCATGCTTTATTTAGGTTCCAAAGTCATTAAAATTTAAGTGGCACTTCCCAAGCACATTCTCCTGTTAAATCTTGCCCAATTTTTGGAATCGTGAGTGTTCTATCAATCACCTTGTCACTTGGATATCACACTTCTGAAGTGATCAACTTTGACAATAGAAAAGAAAATATAATGCTTACAATG
Source organism: Margaritifera margaritifera (assembly GCA_029931535.1). Taxonomy (NCBI): domain Eukaryota; kingdom Metazoa; phylum Mollusca; class Bivalvia; order Unionida; family Margaritiferidae; genus Margaritifera; species Margaritifera margaritifera. Next base: position 703,354 of record JAQPZY010001183.1, on the reverse strand, counting down.
GAGCATTCCAGTTGAAAGTTATCAAAAGAAACATAAGAACTGTTCCATGAATTTGGTGTTTTTGGAGAAAATCGTATGTGACTGGTGCAAGAATAAGGTACAAAGGATAGTGACAGGCATTTGACAAAAATTTGTGTAGTATTTTTTCTCAAATATATTTAATATGTCAACCATTATGGATTTACATAGACTTTATTACAGAAAGGACAAAATGTAAGTTGTCAATTTGTTTGTAATTTATTCCATTCCTTAATGTATTTCTATTTATTATACAGCAAATCTTATCTAATCTTCTCTTCTCATCTCATCTCTCTCTCATATCTCTCTCTCTCTCTCTCTCGCTCTCTCTCTCTCTCTCTCTCTCTCTCTCTAGCTATCTATCAATCTATCTATCTATTCAGCTAGTTTATTTTTTATTTTCCCAATGCCTCCATATTTTTTTTAAACTGAGAAAAGCTGCCAACATTTGGTCAACTTTGGTTCAAGACTGTACGAGTAAGCACTATCAAACTTTGATATCGAAGACTTTGGATGAAATTAGTATTTTAGGACCAATTTAGGTTATGGTATGTCAGATGCAATCCAAAAGCACAACAGTGGTCCAGTAAACAGTACAAACACATTTTAGCAAATATATTTTTGGAAGTGAGGACCCTCGTTACAAAAACTCTCTGCAAAGATCTGCACTCTTGAAGTGATGCAACAGTCTCTTCTCCTCAATCAGTGTGGCAGACACAAAGACAAAGACATTTCGACAAATGCACTAGCCACCCCCTCCCTCACCAATTACACTTACTTGTAGGTTTTCCCTAATTTCTTCTAACGACACCACTGCATTTTGCATATCACAGCCTGTTGCTAACAAATCGTTTTCTAACAACTGGGCCAGCCAGACAAGTAGAAGGAGCTCATCTCCAAAAGCTGGTCTGTCTTTGTTACCTCCCTTAACTTGCTTCCACTGGCAGCACTGACATCCAAAAAACTACCAACTCCCCAACTTCTTACATATCCTATGCAGATTATGTAGACACCTGAGCACTCATTTTGACTAATATGTGACTTTTCACTGGACTAATCCCTCCAACCACTAGAATTTGAGCATGCAACAACATGACATTGAGGACGCACACAAGAACGCAATGGAAATACAATGACTGGTCCCTACCTAAATTTTGAATCCAGTTGGCAGCCTGCTTATGTACCAGAGGATGCACAGAATTGCATTTCTAAATTTATAAATAAATGCATCCCCGACTATTTTTTTTTCCTCAGAATTCAAACCTAAGTAAATCAGAAGATAGAGTGTTGCAAAATTTATCCCAACACAAATCTTTGGTAATAAAAAAAGGCTGATAAGGGAAATGCCACCATTGTCATGGACCGAGATCAGTATATTTTGGAAATGGAGTGACCATTAAATCATTGGAAGTCATACATGAAGTTGGAAAATTACATGGTGCTTTTTGGACAAAAGGGAATTTGACTACTTATTCAGAATAATTCAAGACCAAAGTATTTTTTATCTTCTTCCTAAAATTCACAAACCTGTGAAAAACTGGACTATACATGTACCAAGTGAAGTTCTGCCAGGTATGCCCATTGTTTCAGTTCGTTCAAGTGAGGACGAGCGTATTGCCGAACGGAGAGATTTTTTTATCTAAATCCTTTGGTTCAGAAACAGTTTTCATACGTTAAAGATAAAAATGATTTTCTGAAAAAATTGAGTAAAATTAAACCTCCTAAAAACTGTATTCTGGTTACAGCAGATATTGATTGCCTTTATACTAACATCAAGCATGATCATGGTTTGGCTGCTTGTAGTAAAGTGATGCTTGATAACCCGGATCCAAATGGACCGGATGATGAAATTTTACATTTATTGAAAATCTGTCTTGAAAAGAACAGTTTTATTTTTTATGAAAAAATATATCTCAAAAAAAGGGTACAGCTATGGGGAAGAAGTTTGCTTCATCTTTATGCAAACATTTATGTAGCTGAATCAGAGAAATATTTGTTAAGGCACAAAAGCTACCATTTTTCTATGTTAGGTTTACTGATGTTTTTTTCTTCATTTGGACCCATTCATTCAGAAGAACTAAAAGTGTTTCTTAACTGGATGAATAACCACCATTCATCAATTAAAATTAAAACTAAAATTAGTAAGGAAAGTGTGAACTTATCAGATATAACTATATACAAAGGAAATAAATTTGCAAAGGGAGATCATCTGGATATTAGGGTATATTTCAAGGAAACTGACACTCATCAATTGCTACATAACATTTTGCTCCATCTACAATATATGTTCAGAAGCATTGTTAAATCCCAAATACTGAGATTTTGCCTGATTTGCAACAATGAACAAGACTTTCATGACGCTTGTTCATTGCTTTTCACACGACTGTAATAAAGAGGTTACAGGGAACTTAGGAAAATGAAATCCGAGGCATTAAAGAATAATAAATATTTGCAACAAAGCACAAGAAATAATTCCGTTCATTGTTCATTTCAATAGACATTCAACCTCTGCATCAGAGTATGCTAGAGAAATTTCATTGATCTGCAACAAAAATTTCCTGAAGTGTTTGAAACATGCACTTTGGTTACAGCTTGCAAATGAAATAAGAACATAAGGGACTTTTAGTGAAAGTCAAACTACCGAATATCAACAAACCCAGTTGTTTTTTTAAGTGTGAATTTAATGGTTGTAAGCTGTGTGATTTTCTAATTAATTCCGATATAGTAAAAATCTTGAAAACAGGTAGAAATTTTAAAATTAAACAACATGTTTGATGTGATATGCAAAATATGATATATGTGGTGTATTGTTTAGACTACAGTACACGCATCATGTTTTTATGAAAAAACAAGTCGTGACGGTGAAGCTTAATCCGTTTCACGCTGTGTCCGTCGTGGACAGGATATAGTGGTCATCGTGGATTGTCCACGTTGTGGTTCGTAGTGGACAGATTAAGTTTTATTGCCCATTTGAAAGTTGCAGCAATTTAATTATGTAATAGTGGACGCCCACTACCACGCGAGGAACTTACCTATCAGCTCAGCTACAACACACAGTGCAGAATGCTCTTTTTAATTTGTACGCAGTGCCGTTTAATATTCAAAGACTCGCTCACTAAAACGCATTCTCATACATGTATTGAAAGAGATGAAAGATAAATTGCCGAGCAAAGAGTCATGAATGATGCTTCACAAATTATACAAAGTTTAATTATGTAAGTTTAATGAGGGGGGGGAGATTCTGTTTTTAAACAAACAAAAGGTAAAAGAAAATCACAAGTAAATCAGAGGAGCCTCATTAATCCGGACTCCGTTTATCCGGAAACCTCGCTATCCAGACAGAGTTCAATGGGAACGGATTTCCTAAACGTTATTTTGCTCCGTTAATCAAGAAATCCGCATTCCGGATCCGGAAATCAAAATCGGGGACCAAAGTGTAAAATTACTATAAAACTTGCCTCGATAATCCGGAAATAATCTGTCCAAAAATAAGAAAAATCGTGTATGAAAATACAGTCAGTCGGATAACACCGATTCACCTACGCAAATTTGGAGGTGTGTCAACGTATCAATGTCTGATTGGTCAAATTCTAGTGGCACGTTAAAGTTATAAATTGATCACGTGATCATGTGTGTGGAAAAACTTCAAGTAGCGAGACCATATTGTAACCAGCGATTGTATAAACAATGTCTGTTTTAGCTAGTCCCCGACGGGGGTGTTAATAATTAAATGAACACACTGGGATCAAATCGTCCACACTTTTTGACGTAACATGTGGTTAATAAATTAAGTGTGTCATTAAGTCTCTTTACCAATTGTATGTAACAATCAGAGTTTGTTGATGGCTGAACAAATAAAGTGGATTGACTTAAGCTGTGGACAGTATAGGGCTTCATTTCAGAATAAAAGGGGACGTCAATTATCGGTTTATTAGCAGCTATAACAGTTGTAAAATATGACTTATAGAAATGACTGCATTTTATAAGTTTACCATAACGCATTTAACTGCGAGATATCAGTTTGTATTCGTTGTACTTTTTATATTATTATGGCGACACCATCAAGTAAGTGTAGACGAGTAGACATATCGTCCAGCATAAAAAAGAAGATTTACCAGCACAAATTATAGCTTACTAATCCTTAGCATTGGCAAGTCGATAATTGCGGACATCATAAAAAACAAGGACAAATGGTTGTCCGTACCGGCCGACTCGGCAGACCTAACCCGCGCTCGCCACGCCAAATATCAACAAGTCAATGATGCTGTATTCATGTGGTTCTCAGACATGTCGGCCCACCACGCCGCCGTCAACGATGAAATGCTCATTGCCAAGGCAAAGATACTCGGAGACCAACTCGGCATCACTGACTTTGCCTATTCTCGTGGTTGGCTACAATGCTTCAAGAATCGGTCGGGGCATCAAACGAAAATTGTATGAGGGAGAAGCGGATAGTGCCGACATGAACAAAGTGCAGGCTGTCAAGTGCATGTTATAATAAAGTGAAATAAACATAAGTCAATAGATGTATTCATTAATTTATTTCAACCATTATTGCATATACAGTACATTTACAGCTAGCAAATACATGTACATGTAAATATAAACGGTATGATGACATCGTAACAAAAAAATGTGCATGATTCAATTATCAGGAAAACTCGTTAATCCGGAAATATTCACTGGGAATGAAGGTGTCCGGATTAACGAGGCTCCTCTGTACATGTATTAGTGGGTTTCAGTCTGTTATTAAAATAAAAGAATGCGAGAAATGCTGTGATTATTTTTATTTTATTACTCCAGTCACTTTTAAATTGTTTGCTTAACATGTTCCCAAACAATGAAATATACAGAGCGCTATCCAATATACAACCTCTTCTATTCCAGCCTGTTTAGTACTTGCGACTCAAATATACATGTCCATAAGACACATTTTCTCAGGAACTAAACACGTGTTTACTTTTACCGTAGACCTACTGTTTTTACTCACACTCTACAAAGCATGTGAGGCTGCATTCTATGACCAACAGCTTTATATACTTAGGATTGCTGGTTTGGTCATCTGATGAGTTTAATATTACCAATTGGACAGGTGAAAGCGATAAAAAGTGTGTAATCACTTAAATATTTTTGGTAAGAGATAAACTCCTATGTATTATTTTGAGTTAATGCAGATATAAATTATTTGGAACAGTACACTCTTTCAATCCACATATGATAAAAAAATACTGCAAACTGTCCCCAAATGTCAAGCGAATATTGTTGATCATTTTTGCTACTAATTTGTTACATTTTGACCCAAGTATCCTGTTTAAGAAGTTGACGTGAATACAAGTGAAACATTTTGTCCTCAACGAACATGAATTCAAATACGTATTTATACCGGGTTTAGCGGTTAGGACAACAATGTGAACTTACTGAAATTATGCTCATAATCGCCCAAACAGCACTGCGGTAGATAAGATTGCATTTACCGTATAAAAAAAATAGCTTCCAGCTTTGTACTTCGGTAGGGTTTAGCTTTATCTAAGTGGAATTTCTTGTTCATACTTCTTTCTCCCCCTTGTTTCAATGATTGCTGTAAATATGTAGCTTCGTATTTTTCGCAGCTTTAAACTGGTATTGCTGGCAGAAGTCCGTTAACTACTCCGACCTAGAGGTGGAAAGGTGTTGGCTTCAAAGGTTGTAAATGCAAATTATTTCCTGTTTATCTTGAACTCGTCATATTAACTCTGAGGTCGTCGCAAATACTGTCACTGTGTTCACTTCGATTATTGCTCACTCATTCGAATTTCAATCTATTAAATTTCTGAAGCTTTAAGTTCGTACATGTACATTTTAATTATGACCAGATTCAACAATACATGATAAGAAAATAATAAAAGCACACTAATAGCTGATTAATAACCCAATTAATTATATAAATTCTTGTTAAATACAAAATAAATTGCTAAGCAGCAATGTACCTATTTACTTATTTTGAATAAATAGCGGAATCAAAATTGTATTTCTAAATTTTGTCAGTAGACGGTTTCCAAAATGAAGACATACATTGCACATTTCAAAAATGCATACTCTCTAATTATCAATGCCCATTTCCAAGTTAAAATTAGTGGTAAATTCGATCGAAAATTGTGGTGCATAATCTGTCTGTCTGTCCATCTCTCTCTCTCGTTTGCATGTAATAAACACATTTCATTACAAAGAACGATGCATTTTTTAAACAAAGAAAGCCTATAGTGTAATACAGCTTTCTTAAACATGCCGTTTTATGTCGTGTTCATGAATCCAATCACAGCTTTTACATTTCAATACCATGTAGACGAATTCGGCTCATTTAAAAATTATCATACTCTGAAATAATCAGTCATTTTTCTAAGTCTACATATAAAGGTATTTGTATACTGCTTTCAATAATTTCTTTAAAGAAGGTTTAGGAAACTGTAGACATTAAAGGGAAACTATGAAAAATTAATACCTAGTACAAGAAGTTCTGTTATGAAATATCATTTATTGAGAAAACACACTGAAGTTGCCGCTTATGCCCAGGGGCAGGGTTGACGCGCTACTTGTTTATCTAACGCTGTTTCATTCACGTCTTTCTGGCGTTTGCATTACAGGATGTTATGCCAGCTGAATTGGCTTCATTACACAGAAACCCTTGGTGTTTTCATAACAATATTCCCATGACATACTTGTATTCTGATTTAAGTCATTTAACTTCTACTCTATGTGCTACTGGGGCGCGGGTGTGATAGGATTTAGCTTTAACAAAATTACACTTGTTGTGATTTTTAGAAAATAAAATATTAATAATTTTATATGTGACTCAGGACCATTGCAGCTTGTTACATTTAAATGCTTGTTCCCTTATCGGGAAAATAACAATACTATATAGTGTTTGCTTTATATACCGCTAGAAACCAGTTTTACGCGATAATATCAACACTTAACGGCTATGTGTTTCTGAGACTTTCTCTGTCTAAATTCGCTCTTCACAAAATAACTTCTTCTTAGTTTTAAAGCGTTTGATTTTGTGATAACAAGAAACATTTTTATTCAACAGTGTTTATTTTGAAACATAGAAGCGCGACACTGACCAGTAGCTGCTAGGAATTGTCCCAATTTAAGTCATTTAAGACTTCTACTCTATTTGCTTATTACACAACAGAGTAGGGAGGGGGGTTGAGGCTGGGAGAGAAAGAGAGTCGGAGGGGATGGGATATAGCTTGAAACAACTACACTTGTTCTGATTTTTTGATAGTTTAGACGTGCATCAAGGCCAGTACATTTCCCCCGCCCCCCCCCCCAAATTTAAGTTAAATGGTAGGTCTCTAAATGGGAAAATAAAAATAATTATATTTTGTTTTTCATATAACGCTAGAGACCAGTTTTACATGATAATATGAGAACTTAACATCAAATGCCTTTCTCAGTCCAAATTTGTTTTTCACAATGTATATTCATGAAAAAGTGTGGACAGGAAATAACTTTTTTTGAACTCACTTGTTTATGACATGAATGGCCACTGATAGAGCGCAACAGTCAATACAGTGTACACAATTCCGTGCATTTAAAAAATTGCCGTACTGTCTCATAAACTATGTTATTTTCAAAGTTTAAGGGTAACACTACAGAAGAACCTTTCCATAGTATAGCTCATGTATCTGTTTTATTTTAAAATACTTTGGCAAGAATTATGACATACATGTCATAATGTGCCAGTGTTCATGATCGTACATGTTTGATATAAATATTATGGCATTCGTTTGTAATCTCTTTTCGAGTTCTATATGTATTACTGCTTTCAATGATTTCTTCAAGGTGGGTCTTGGAAATGATATGGAAATTAAAGGGAAACTGACAAATTAATAACCAGTACACAACACACTTTTATGAAATATCATTTATTGAGAAAGAACCTCGAAGTTACCGCTTGATGCAGAACAATGTCAATTTCCGCATCTGTATATGCTAACAGGTACATATACATGAATTCAATCAGCAGGGATGTACATTGTAGCTAAGCAATTATTTCTGATGTATGCTTTGTCATGGACAGGGGTGGAAAGATATCCAAGAAATATAAAACCTCATATTTTTTCTATGTTACGTGTGTTTGTCTGTATGTATCCTCAGCCAGGCTACTGATAAATAAACAGGAAATGTTACCACTGTACAGATTGATACCTACCATGTTCGGCTTTACGGTGTCGGAGTTTCTCCCATCTGTTTGTTAGGTGTGTCGACTCACGGAGCGAATACAATAGAATCAGCGAGGGGTGCCATAAAACCCACTATGACTCACGACGACTGCAATAAAATACGTCACGCACTTCCACTAGACTGAGTGGATTTTCACTAAATTAGTGTGAAAATCCACCAGACTGAGTGGACTTAAACTACTCATAGTGGGCACTTAATCCCCTACCCATTTCTCCACGCCCACTCAATTGCGAGGTGAATCATAAAAACATGATGCGTGTACTGTATACAAAGCAATATATTGGGGAAACTGAAAGAAATTTATGCATTAGGATGTAGGGGCATTTTTCAGACGTGCAACAGCAAAGACACATAAATTATCTATCTGAACATTTTAGTACAAACAGTAGCAAAGCTCATTTGAGAGTGATTGGCATTGAGCACAACATCTGCTGGTCAAAGGCAGACAAAAAGAAAAAGAGACAAATTCTGGATTAATCGTTTAGGAGCTGAAATTAATTTTGAAATTCTACTGATTGTGTAAACCCAATAGTAGTCTTGTGCATTTTTTAAAATATCTTTGCTCAAATGTTAGTTTTTTTAAATATTTTTTTTTTTTTGTTACTAAAACTTGTGGGGGATCATAGAGATAGATAGATTCAGTCGCATTTATCTATCCATCCCAAAAAAATAGCCAGTTAGCTAGTTTTTCAGTTAGCGAGTTTTTTTTTATTCTTCCAAAGTGCAACCCTGACTTACAGAAGACGAATCACCCCTTACAGACAGATTTTATTAGTAATATACTTATAAGAAGGTCAAAAGAGAAATTTACTTTTTGCAGACCTAATAAGGGGAGTCAACTTGCAATCAAATCATATTATGAGTGAGTATATATGGATATGTTCCAGGTATGTAGCCTGTGCAATATCTTTAACATTGACAAAACCAGTCTTTTCTATCAGTCTACATCAGGTAAGACTTTTAACTTCAAGGCAGAAGATTGTTCTGGCAGTACAAGATCCAAAGAAAGAGTGGCTGTCATGGTATATGTAAATGTTACGGGGTGGAGGAAAAATGGCTTCTTATAGGCAAAACTGAGAATCCTAGATGTTTAAAATATATTAAAAACAGTAGATCTCTGTATGACATATAAACATAATAAAAAGGCATGAATGACGAGTAAATTGTTTCAAGTGTGGATAATGCCACCAGACAGGAAAATGAGTTGACAGAAGAGAACGTTTTTACTGTTCATGGATAATGCCCAATCACAAATCCCAACCTATAATTTTGGTCATAGGGCCCATAGCAGTACTGCATTATACTGAATAACATTATAATGAGGGAGAGTTGTAGCATGTGAACAACTGTAGGTTTCTGGTATGTTTAGTGTCAAAATATGCCTTTGAGTTCAAAAGCAAACCCAAATATATACAGACACACAAACTCCGTGACATGTGAGATGCTCTAATAGCTGAAACAATCCCTAAGATTATTAAAACATTTTCATGCTCAAACTCTGACAACTCAAAATTCTGACATCTGATTTAGTGTGAAAATATGCCCTTGAGGTCAAAAGCAAACCTAAATATATGGACACACAAACTCCATGACATGTAAGATGCTCTAGTAGCTTTAACAGGCCCTAAGATTATTAAAACATTTTCATGCTCAAATGCACACAACTCTAAATTCTGACATCTGATTGTTCAGTGTTTAGACATTTATCAGAATTCTGAAATTAGTCAGAGTTAAAGCATGAGACTGTTTTCATAATCTCCTGACCTGACACAGTCATCAGTCATCATTGCAAAACATCTCACCTTTATTTGCACCATAACAGCTTCAGGATCCAATAGGTCTTTTGGAATTCCTTTCTTAGAACTTGGTAAATCTTCAAGCCATTCTACAAGTCTACCCAAACCTGAAATCTCATACTTGGTTAAGTGTATGTACTTCTTTTTCTTCACAGGTTTATCTGAAGAAACACTTTGTTTGATGTCCCCTTCAGATTTAATTAAAGCACTGTCTTCTTCACTGTTCATATCCAATCTCCCTGCCGAGTCACAAAGTTCAGTTAATACTGAGGATTTCACATCTGTATTTGAACAAGCACTGTCCGATGAAGATTTTCTAGATCGAAGTTTCAATGCTGAAGATGGAGATCTGGGTTGCCCAGAAGCTACACTGTCATTATCATCACTACTTGATCGGTGCCTTGATGATTCATCAATTCGTCTAAGTTCAATTGATACAGTTTTTGACAGTTTTGGTGTGCTTGGAGCTAATTCAATTGTTTCTTTTTTGAGATCCTCTATTTTGACATCATCAGGTGGTGAACCTGATGCATTGGATTCCCTCTCTGATGGACACGGAAGCGGTGAGTCTATTTTCTCTGTTTCTTCAAGCTTCAGTTGTGGTTTTTCAAGGTATGTTTTACCTGTCAAGCAGTGGACGTACCTCTCCAACACATACCAACTAATCTCAGCATAGAATGGATATCGGAACTTTCCTGGAACCTGTTAAGGAGACAATACCATGTTTAACTAAACTTTTACAAATCTGCTCTTAGCTCAACCAATGCACATTTTTGCAGGTGAAAATCTTGATTGCTGTATCAAACTTTTTATCTTACAAACTTATCACATGATCTCAACACAAGCATAATTTTGAATGTGACTAAAATCAAAGCAACATCTTAATAATTATTTAAGCTCAAAGTTACCAAATATTTTCAACATCTTAGTCAAGTCTGTGGGACTCTGTTGCGTAAGATAACCTACACAGAGTTGCACCTAGGATCCCGAAGGCAGGGGCCATTGTGTCCCCCACACTCCAAAATTTGGGAGAGATGCAAGATTTTAAAGGGACAAAGGAAACTTGTTCTGCATAATGCACTAGTAGTGCTAAAAATTTATATAATTGTATTTGCTTCTACAGTTTTGCCACCTTAACTTTGCTGTCTGCACTGTACTATCATATTTTCCTTAGACATTTAATTTTATTTCAATAAATGTTTTATGATGTGCTCAAGTAACTCATGAAAAACATTTACACGTTTAAATATCTGGTTAACCTGAAAAGAGCTGCACCATGGAATTTTCCATTTCTGGATCTTGCTCTCATTTAACTTTAGTGTTCATTCATTATCTACAAGCATTTATTATAATAAATACCTATGTTTTCTCAATTACTTTTCTTTTCAAATTAGTAAATCATTATTTAAATGACAAATTGTGTATTTGCATAAATTTAGTCTCTTTTGTCATTAACTCAACCTCAAAATAAATTTAATCTTCCTTGCAGCAGGTTTGACTTTAACCTAGAAAATATGTTACACTAGCGGCCGTGAAAATCTTTACATTGCAACGTACTACCACAAACCTTGAATGTTCATTACCAGATACACAGTTTTGAAATGGATATTCACTGCCATCTTAGTTTTTATCAAGTTCAGCGACTGGCGCCATTGCTAGCACCAACAAAGACGTGGATGGACATCCACTCAAGAAAATATGTAGGTGTATTTTTTATTTTGTTCCCGATGAAAAGGCATGCCCAGGGAGGCTCACAGGGTCAAGATTTTGGGGACATAGAACAGAAAATTACAGGAAACCCAAGATCCTGTGCTCCGGGTGCAACACTGCCTAGACAAGATTCTATAATTACTTGTACAAGAATCAATCAATAGTCTTTTTATTAGATACAGGTAATGAGATAAGAAGATGCTACATAATGTCAATTGACATGTCAGAGAGGTCTAATCCAAAGCATAAGTGACAAGTATAACTACAATCACTAAAAACAATTTTCACTATTATATAGGCAACTAAAACTTCAGTCCACTACTTATTTTACATATCCTTGGCTTGATTAAAAGACTCAGAAAATGTGTGAAAAGTGTATTTCAAAGATTTGTGAGAGAGAGAGAGAAAGAGAAGTATACCGAGCCTACTGGAAACAAAACTTTGATTTATGAGGAAAAAAAAATAAAAAAGGAAAATTCTTGGATGTAATGTTGCCACTGTAATAACATGATTCCTGTAGCTATATAAACTTTCATTCCTATAATGTGTCTGTAGCTATATAGACTTTCATTCCTATAATATGTCTGTAGCTATATAAACTTTCATTCCTATAATGTGTCTGTAGCTGTATAAACTTTCATTCCTATAATGTGTCTGTAGCTATATAAACTTTCATTCCTATAATATGTCTGTAGCTATATAGACTTTCATTCCTATAATGTGTCTGTAGCTGTATAAACTTTCATTCCTATAATGTGTCTGTAGCTGTATAAACTTTCATTCCTATAATGTGTCTGTAGCTATATAAACTTTCATTCCTATAATGTGTCTGTAGCTATATAGACTTTCATTCCTATAATGTGTCTGTAGCTATATAAACTTTCATTCCTATAATGTGTCTGTAGCTATATAGACTTTCATTCCTATAATGTGTCTGTAGCTATATAAACTTTCATTCCTATAATGTGTCTGTAGCTGTATAAACTTTCATTCCTATATGTCTGTAGCTGCATAAACTTTCATTCCTATAATATGTCTGTAGCTATATAGACTTTCATTCCTATAATATGTCTGTAGCTATATAGACTTTCATTCCTATAATATGTCTGTAGCTATATAAACTTTCATTCCTATAATATGTCTGTAGCTATATAAACTTTCATTCCTATAATATGTCTGTAGCTATATAAACTTTCATTCCTATAATATGTCTGTAGCTATATAGACTTTCATTCCTATAATATGTCTGTAGCTATATAGACTTTCATTCCTATAATATGTCTGTAGCTATATAGACTTTCATTCCTATAATATGTCTGTAGCTGTATAAACTTTCATTCCTATAATGTGTCTGTAGCTATATAGACTTTCATTCCTATAATATGTCTGTAGCTATATAGACTTTCATTCCTATAATGTGTCTGTAGCTGTATAAACTTTCATTCCTATAATGTGTCTGTAGCTGTATAAACTTTCATTCCTATATGTCTGTAGCTATATAAACTTTCATTCCTATAATATGTCTGTAGCTATATAAACTTTCATTCCTATAATATGTCTGTAGCTATATAGACTTTCATTCCTATAATGTGTCTGTAGCTGTATAAACTTTCATTCCTATAATGTGTCTGTAGCTATATAGACTTTCATTCCTATAATATGTCTATAGCTATATAGACTTTCATTCCTATAATATGTCTGTAGCTGTATAAACTTTCATTCCTATAATGTCTGTAGCTATATAAACTTTCATTCCTATAATATGTCTGTAGCTATATAAACTTTCATTCCTATAATATGTCTGTAGCTGTATAAACTTTCATTCCTATAATGTCTGTAGCTGTATAAACTTTCATTCCTATAATATGTCTGTAGCTGTATAAACTTTCATTCCTATAATATGTCTGTAGCTATATAAACTTTCATTCCTATAATGTGTCTGTAGCTATATAGACTTTCATTCCTATAATATGTCTGTAGCTATATAGACTTTCATTCCTATAATATGTCTGTAGCTGTATAAACTTTCATTCCTATAATATGTCTGTAGCTATATAAACTTTCATTCCTATATGTCTGTAGCTATATAGACTTTCATTCCTATAATGTGTCTGTAGCTATATAGATTTTTTATTCCTATAATATGTCTGTAGCTATGTAAACTTTCATTCCTATAATGTCTGTAGCTATATAGACTTTCATTCCTATAATATGTCTGTAGCTATATAAACTTTCATTCCTATAATGTGTCTGTAGCTGTATAAACTTTCATTCCTATAATATGTCTGTAGCTATATAAACTTTCATTCCTATAATATGTCTGTAGCTATATAGACTTTCATTCCTATAATATGTCTGTAGCTATATAAACTTTCATTCCTATAATATGTCTGTAGCTATATAGACTTTCATTCCTATAATATGTCTGTAGCTATATAAACTTTCATTCCTATAATATGTCTGTAGCTATATAAACTTTCATTCCTATAATGTGTCTGTAGCTATATAGATTTTTTATTCCTATAATATGTCTGTAGCTATGTAAACTTTCATTCCTATAATGTCTGTAGCTATATAGACTTTCATTCCTATAATATGTCTGTAGCTATATAAACTTTCATTCCTATAATGTGTCTGTAGCTATATAAACTTTCATTCCTATAATGTGTCTGTAGCTATATAGACTTTCATTCCTATAATATGTCTGTAGCTATGTAGACTTTCATTCCTATAATATGTCTGTAGCTATATAAACTTTCATTCCTATAATATGTCTGTAGCTATATAAACTTTCATTCCTATAATGTCTGTAGCTATATAAACTTTCATTCCTATAATATGTCTGTAGCTATATAAACTTTCATTCCTATAATGTGTCTGTAGCTGTATAAACTTTCATTCCTATATGTCTGTAGCTATATAGACTTTCATTCCTATATGTCTGTAGCTATATAGACTTTCATTCCTATAATATGTCTGTAGCTATATAAACTGTCATTCCTATAATATGTCTGTAGCTATATAGACTTTCATTCCTATATGTCTGTAGCTATATAAACTTTCATTCCTATAATGTGTCTGTAGCTATATAAACTTTCATTCCTATAATATGTCTGTAGCTATATAAACTTTCATTCCTATAATGTGTCTGTAGCTGTATAAACTTTCATTCCTATATGTCTGTAGCTATATAAACTTTCATTCCTATAATATGTCTGTAGCTATATAGACTTTCATTCCTATAATATGTCTGTAGCTATATAGACTTTCATTCCTATAATATGTCTGTAGCTATACAAACTTTCATTCCTATAATATGTCTGTAGCTGTATAAACTTTCATTCCTATAATGTGTCTGTAGCTATATAAACTTTCATTCCTATAATATGTCTGTAGCTATATAAACTTTCATTCCTATATGTCTGTAGCTATATAAACTTTCATTCCTATAATATGTCTGTAGCTATATAACTTTCATTCCTATAATGTCTGTAGCTATATAACTTTCATTCCTATAATATGTATGTAGCTATATAACTTTCATTCCTATAATATGTCTGTAGCTATATAAACTTTCATTCCTATAATATGTCTGTAGCTATATAAACTTTCATTCCTATAATATGTCTGTAGCTATATAACTTTCATTCCTATAATGTCTGTAGCTATATAACTTTCATTCCTATAATATGTCTGATTGCCGCTATCATACTTTGTTCATGTGTAACTTGTACCCAAAAACGAACAAGACAGAACCTGATAAAGCATCATAAAATGATCTGCTGTAACATATTGTACCAGCAAATCAGGATCAATGCAGTTGGTTCTACTTGTGATTTCAAGCAAATGGTACAAACCCTGATTATGTTATGGAATCTCGGTTTATGTTCTTCACAGTTAGATGAACAAATGAATAGACAGTACTATCTGACTTGTTTCTTGTAAGTGTAAGTAATATATTAGTTAAATGAGTGACTACCTACTACCTTATGGCAAAAACAGCGTGTTTCTCATGAACTGTTCAAAGGGAATCACATTTCAATCACTTTTAGTTATTATGAACTTACAAAAATTGAGATTTGTTTACTCAAAGAAGGAGATATACACTTTTAAATCTTAAAGTTTGTAATTCACTATACTACAAGAGAGTTTTTGAAAATTTGGCTAAAACTACTATTTGGACACTTCAACAAGACTGTAGTTGTACGTTCATCTTTTATTGATTGACTGATGGATTGATTGATTTATTTTATTGTATGGACTTACATGTGTTATGTCCTCTATGGCAGAAACTGAGAGCTGCTGATCAATGTTAAAACTGTGAAGGAAATTGCCACCAAACACCAGGGAGTCTTTTGGAGTGTATACAGCATGGATCCAGCCTGAAGTAAAAATTTACACAAAAATATTTAATAGTCAAGTTCATCCATTCATCCACCTATCCATCTATGCATCTGTCTACCTATCTATTTTGTAATAAGATAATGCAACTAGTGGAATCGCGCTCAAACACACTTCTTTATAACATGATATAAGGGTGAAACGATACACCTGTGCTGCATATCGAAACGATTCACGATACACAGCCTACGATATGATACATTATCGATTCTCAGTTTAAAGAATAAGAAGGCAAACGACTAATAATTATTCATGACTGCTGAAGATTAAAGTAACATATAGGGTAGATATCGTTTTGTATCGATTCTTCACCTCTTGTATTGATACGTGTATCGATATGGCAAAAGTATTGATGCATCGATATATCGATAAATCGTTTCACCCCTAACATGATATAACACAATCATCACATGGCTCCTGAAATTTTAGAATATTTTACCAATTTCTTGAAGTACTACAAAGTTTTAATGCCAAATAAACAAGAGTTTGATTTAATAATCTGACAATATGTGTTGTATTCTTGAAGAAAAATAGTGCTTTTTCACTGCTTCTTTCTTTATATGAATTAATAGTCATTCACTGCACTTTGATCTTAGCTTATCTTTGAAAGATGTCAGCTATTTAAAAAGCTGACAATTGTTAATCTAATTATTATGGAACCATCAACAATAAAGCCATTAAGTCTTCTTTGTGTTTGTCTTCCATGGATCCTATGCATCCTTTGTGTCCACTCCTCTACACCCACACAATTTGTACAGCATGCATCATTTCTTCTGTTAACTGACTTGTCACAATATTGGATACTACATTACATAGCATGATGGCACTCTGTAGACCCTGACCATTGTGTTGTAGCAGGTCTGACCGCTAATTATTTTTCAGCCAGAGAACCTGTCTACTGGTGGGGAAATAAAAAATAGATTACAAAATATTTTGAGATGCACCTACTGGCTTGTAAAAGGATTTAATTTTTTACCATTATTTACTTCATAAACTTCATCTATAGTTGACAACAAAATATTTACTTTATTTTGATATCCTGTATGTAATTTCCTACTGACAAGATATCATATGGACTCTTGGTGTGACGCTGTTATTAAGCGCAGACCAGGGAGTTCCCCTGTTTCACAGCATGAGGTTAAAAAATGCAGCAGAACACCTGCTTTTCAAGGCTGATATTTTTTTCTAACTCTAATGAATGGAAGCATGTGTGGTTTGTATGACAATCTAATGCAGAAATGATTTTTATTTTTTAAATATATTAACATTAAGTTTTATGGGAAATGAATTAGTGGTCTGGTCCTTATATATATATATATATATATATATATATATATATATACATACACACCCACAAATTTGATACATCTGATTATGTTGTTGTTGTATCTGTACTTTTTCAGATACATTGTGATTGGTTATATTCATCCAATCATCCAACCATCTGAACACATCCCCATGCATCCATCCGTCACTTAGTTTCCGTGTAACCTTAACTCCATTTGTGCAAACTGAGAGAAGATGATCATTTCTGGCTGAAGAGGAGGAGCAGCTGACAAGGGAGGTTTCAGATACAGGATGTAACCCCCAGGAGAGGAGCAGCTGACAATGGAGGTTTCGGATCCAGGATGCAACCCCCAGGGTGGAGAGCATATAGATAATATGGACTCTTTATCATAACCTAAGCTTCATCCACACCAATTCAAGAAGAGTGATCATATTTAACATGATGTTAACCCATAGTCCAAGTTTGATTGAAATCGGATCAGAAATATGGACTTCAGAGTGCTAACAAGCAACTGTTGACAGCTGGATGGATGACGGATGCATGGCCATACCATAAGCTCACTTGGCCTAACAGCCAGGTGAGCAAAAACCTAACCAAAACCAGAAAAAAAATTTCTATGACTGTGATATTGACCACAGAATGAATTGTCTTAATTCATGCCAAGTACAATGAGAACCTATCAAGGGGATTAGGAGATGTATACAAATAAAAAACTTTAACAAAAACCTAACTGTTGACAATGATGACACCAGCAAAAACATAACTGCTACGTCTCAATTTCCAATAATATGGACTCAATAAAAAGTGCAGATATTCAAGATGGCTTCCATCTCTAGCTGTCATTCCTGCCATCATCATCACCACCACCACCACCACAGCTAACAACATCAACATCCTCCTCGCTATAACACATATTTATCAGCTTCATCATCATCTTCTTCTTCATTATTATCAATATCATCATCATCTTTTTATTGCTGACTTATTTCTCTTAATACCTGATGGCTTGATAATGATGTTTTATTGGAGTTTTCTTCCAAAATGAGATTGTATGCTATGGGTGTATATATTTTTTTACTAGAATGCATTAAACGTGTTTTTGCATATCAGCTGTAAACCCAATGCTTTCATCAATTTTCCAATCCTACCTGAAGGAATGATGAAGGTGTAGCCAGCCTTGAGCTCTATTTTTTGGCAATCCTGGATGAGATCAGCAAGGAAAGTATCTCCCTGTTTCCCCGACAATACCCAGTTTTCATACATTTCCTGATTCCGAACTGTTGGGGGCATCAACCAGAAGACCTGGAAAGGCAGTGAGTTTTAAATAAAAGTACAGTGTACCTTACCGTGACAGTATCCAAGCAAATCTCTCTCTCTTTCTGTCTCTCTCACAACAGATATCTAAATATAACTGAGTATTCAGATTAAATAAATTTCAAGAAAGAGCGAAAATTATGACACTTTTCTTGCCATATACAAAATGCCAGGCAAGTTACACAATATCTGATCTATCCAGTAAAAAAGATCAATTTATCCTGGGGCTGCTGGACAAAAGATTTTTCTATCTGTGACTCAAAGTTGGACAAAAAAAGCATGCGGCCAGTGAATATCTCTCGAACATCATGTAGTAAAAATTGCTGATCTACTGTTCTGAAACTGCCAACAATGCAACTGTGTCTTTCATGAGGAAAAACTGCATCACTTACAATTATAAAATTTGATCTTACATGCTTTAACATGAAATTTTAAAAATCCCCATGGGGAATTGTATTTCTACAGAAATACAGAGGGACAGTGTATAGATGGTGTTGTGTCTATCTGTAAATGACAAATCAAATGTTAGTTTAGCATAAAAAGCCCTGTATCCATTTTCTGAAGACTGATAGTTCCATTAGGCTGTCAATGAAAGTGCAAAACAGATCCATGACAAAAATTATAGCATTTTATTATACTGCATAAGGCAAAATTACATTGTTATAATTATATCTGGGTCAGCATCAACTTCACCCGAACTTATTTAACTTACAGTTCTCCACACTATAGTTAATTTGACAAAGTAAATAGCTTGTCATGTTAGATATCTAAAGCTGGAAGAAGTTACTGAAATGCAATGACAAATTTCTTTCCAAGTCAAGCATGTAGTTTTGGAGGTAAAAGTAATTTTGGTTATGTAATACTTACCTGCTGTTATTACTTTGCTATCACTTTTCCTGGTGCTAGTCCCTGGTCAAAGTTGAATTCTCTTCTCCAATTTCCTCCAATTAGTAATTGGAGGTCTAAAAATATTAAACATAGTCCCAGTCTGATACTTTAGTAACTTCTGTTATTTGAAATATTGTCCTTCTTTGACTTGAACCAAGACTGAAAGGACATCAGAGATGGGAGTGAGGAGGGAATCTAGTAATAATAAAAGGTAAGTACCAGATAATGAAAATTAGTTTTACCCACAACAACTACACTTTAATAGCAGTCAGACAGTAACTGTTATTATTACATTGCTGACTTTTCCGCCCAGAGAGAGGCTGATGTCCCTATGAAGAGTTCATAACTAGGCTGCAACCTTGCGCCAATGACCCTTACTTTTCATCTTTGGCGCAAGAAAGTTACTTCCATGGTGACTGTAGGCCGCATAAAAAAGATATAAAAAAATAAAGACAAAAGATCATTAAGGCTGATATTAGACTGAATTAAGCACCACTCTTACTTAATAGAGTGTACTTACTGGTAAAGAAGCATGATACAATCAATGTCATTGGCGGACAGAATGCTGACTGACTGATTAGCTTAGGCACCAACAGAGAACACCTGCTTCTTAATCAGTGATAGAAATGCAAAAATGAAAAGATGAAATCTTCAGCAAAAAGACTATTACATTTATTTCCAAAGTAGTGTACAGGGAGGAAAAAATGTAGACTTAAATATCCAAAATAAATTCTAGTGGGGAATGATTACTCGAACATGAGGATTTAAAATACCTGTAAGGAAGGCTCACAACAGCAGAAGCTGATATTGATCATGGGTGCTTGGATCATGGATATAATTTCTGCAATAAATATTCACTTTTCCTGCATTATATACTTTGAATCAATTGTTGTCGAGTCAGACTATAACATGATTTGCTACAATTTTGTTGCCAACAAAAATAACAGTGACCTGAACAATGGATACATTTTAGTAGACAAGAATATTGTAGAAAACCGTGCTGTATTCTGACTCTACAACGACTGATTCACAGCATATAATGCTGGATAAGTGAATAATTATTGCTGAAATTAATAAATCCACAATGTCAGTGCCTGTGATAATGTGTTTGAATTTCTTGAATAATCAAGATACAGGCAAGGTTATTTGTTACCCATTTTCTTCTAAATGACCATACTTTTCAACCTGGGAGGGTCCATTGGGCTAAAATTTGCCATTTCTGAAATGAACATTGCCCATGACTAGCTGTCTGAGTGAACATACCATCTGCTGTCAGTACTACTGCAGACCAGATGATTGCCAGACAACTTGCCAGACATTTGGGCATAAAGCATTGATGCCTTGGCTTGGGTGCAATACTGAAGGTAGAATGTAGAGAAGGTTAAGTGAAACTGCCAGAAAGCAGCTTTCATGACATAATCCAAAGAGGAATGATTAAGAAAGGTCCAAGATGTTACAATAGCCCAAACCTCATGGGCTTTGATTCTCATGAATTAAAGATCTCTCTCACTTTGAGACTGATAAGCTCTTTTGATAGTCAAACTAATCCACCTCAAAATGGTGGCTGCTGAAAAACCAGAGGTACCTTTGATAGGGAGAAAGAGATGATATCAGCCATTTCTTTTCCTTTTTCATTTAGGGAAATATAAATGTAAGGTTCTAACAGGACAAAGAGGTCTATCTTGATCATCCCTAGCACAAACGTGGTTGAGACCAGGGATTTCAATCTGTACAGGGGCTACCAAAGGCAGCTGCTTCTTGGACAGAAAGCTGGGCTGTGAAAGGGAGACTGCATCGTAGTTGCCACTGAATTGAAGGCAACCCTTTTCCACATATAAGGCATGAATTTCACTCTCTCTCCTCACTGATGCTAGGTAGAGAAGAAAAAAACTGTCTCTAAGGTAGGGTTCTTGAAGGAAGCCTCACTCAAGGGTCGATAAGGTTGTTTAGATAACTAAAGAACGCACTTATGATTCCACCTAGACATTAACAAGACACTGGTCTCTGAAGCTCAATATACCTCATCAGATCTAATAGATGAGGGTCAGACCCTACGGTGGATCCCACAGAGAACTTAGTGTCCACCAACAGGCAGAGGAGATTGTTGAACCATGACTGTTGGTGTCAGAGGAGGGCTATCCGGATGAGCTGTGACATCGAAGACCTGACTCTGTGAAGAACCGGAGGAATTATTCTGAAAGGTGGGAAGGCGTAAGAATACAGTTTATCCCACTTTACATTGAAGGCATCCACTTCCCATGCACTCTGTTCTGGCACTGGGGAGACATAAAATGAATAGTTTGTTGTTGAGGCTCGATGACAAAAAGTCTACCATTGACCTCCCTCAGAGTCGAGAGACCCTTTGCTACCAATTGCTGCAGAGACCATTCTGTGAGGACTGCACATCCTTGCCTGGTGAAGTTGTTAGCTAGAATATTTCTCTTGCCTGGAATGTGGCAGATGAAGGAGGTTCCAGACTATAAAGCAAAGAGGAGCATACGTGTGTCCTTGGCATCTTAAGTGTGCTACAACCTACGTGTTGTCTGTGACAACCATAACACAGCTATGTTGGTTTTTAGATTGATGCACCCCTGTAGTGCCAGAAAACAGCAGGCATTTCTAGGTTGTTAATATGTAGGGAAGAATACTGCTTGAACCACAAGCCCTGAAGGACTTTAGCACCTCAGCCCGATTTTTGAGGTGTCAGTATACAGGAAAGAGGTTCTGGAGCATGTATCAAACTTCCTCCAGAAACCTGTCCTGATTTATGTATCTGCTGAGGTGGAAATGAAATATGAATACCAACAGAATCCAAACTGAAAGGGGGTCCCTGTGACATCTCCCATTTTTTGCAGTAGAAACTAGAAAGGCCTTGTATGAAGTCTTCCTAGGGGAACTAGATCTGCTGCCTTATTCAGGGTCCCCAGGAAAAAGAGGAAGAGGTATGCAGACCATGAAATCCTCTTGAATACTCTTGTTGTGAGGACAGTATCTGTGTGATCCTGTCTGTAGATACACAAAACGTCCCTTGATATCTGAGGAAATTCATCTACAAACACATGGAATTCTGAGAAGGAATCAGATCTGACTTGTCCAGAATGGGGGTTGGGCCCAAATGAGCCAATGTCTTCCAACAGAGCGACAGGTCTCTGAGCAAGATATGTCAAAGAATGTCATGTTTCAACCAGTCATCAAAATACTGGATAATGGGCATTGAGCTGCTACTATTCTAATCACCCTGGTAAAGACTCTGGGTGAGGAAGCTAGGTCAAAATTGGAAAACCTCTTGTCCAGACATAACTACAGGAATTCCCTATGGGATGGAAAGATGGAGCTGTGCAGGTATGCATCCTGGAGGTCCATTATGGCATTCCTGACCGAGGTGGACGTCTCCATCTTAAAGTGCTCTTTCCGAATAGACTTGTTTATCGGGGAAAAGTCGATGATAAGGTGAAATTTTCTGCCTTTTTTTGAAACCAGGATGATCCTGAAATAGAATTGCTGTGATCCATCAAGACCTTAGACGAATCCATGGCAGCATCCCCACATAGGTGGAGCAGCACAGCTGACAATGTCATCGACAGTGAGAGCAAGTGTCTTGGTGTCTTGGCTACAGTCTCCAGGATTCTCTGTAAGGCAGCCACAGAGAAAAGACTCTTCCATTAAAATGTTTAAGGAGGCCACCTAACTAAGGTGCATGCCCTAAAGTTCCATAGCTTTGAGTGTCTTGATTTGGATGTGGGTCCAGGTCTCTGTGAAGATCACAATATGAGATGCTTCCAAATCCAGGCCAGGCAGCTTAAACGGCCAATCAAGTGAACCCTGTAAATACCCACTTAAACCAGTGGTCACTGGGTAAAGAGGGGACTGACCAAGAGAGCCATGGGAAACTCATCCATGTCACCATAGAAGGAAAATGAGACATTCCAGACTTACTACCTGGTGGTGAGAGTCCCCAAGCCCCATAGGAACTGAACCAACCTGGTCTCTTTCCCAAGCAGAGGCAGGATGCTCCCTGGTCCAAGGCAGGGAACTATGAAGTCCAGTACTGGCAGAAAACGAATGCCTTCTGACCAGCATTTGACCTGGCTGGTGACTTGTGCTAGATGACAGACACCCAGTGACCAGTATCTATTGCTTTGTTCAGTGCCTGATGACTGGTGCCTAGTGTCTCAACCCAGTGCACAGGTACTGTTCAATGACTGGTCAAACGATGTAGATTATCACGATGAGTCCCTATCCAGGGAACTTAACTCTTTAGACAATTTCAACCCCTTTGATGAACATAAAGAAGAAAACTGTACTTCCCTTATGCCAAAAAGGTTGAACTTGCTCAGGGGATTTCTGTGACACCCTTAAACTGGGAAAAGCCCTTGATCCCTCCTGGGATCAGTGGACTGGTGACTTTCCTGCACCAGAAAGTGCCACTGATCCATCCCATGACTGGCTTGTAAACTTCTTTACACTGATAAGTGCTTCTGAACCCTCAGATCTGTGAGTTGGTGACTTCCTTATACTGTGAAGTGTCATTGGTCCCTACTGGGATTGGCTTGATGATGACTTCCTTACACTAGCAAGTGCCTCTGATCCCTCTTGGGCTTTGGGAGTTGGTGACCTTCTTACACCGGGAAGTGCCATAGATCCCTCCAGGTATCGGCTTGTCAGCAACTTCCTTACACACGAAGTGCTTCTGCGACTGACATGTTGGCAACTTCCTCACACCAGTAAGTGCCATTGGTCCATCTTTGAATCAGAGGGGGTCCACTGGAGAAGAGGAGTTGTTTCTTTCTTCCTACTTCTACTTTCTTTCACACTTCACCTGCCCATAATCCACAGAAAGGACATCTGTCCATGTGAGCACGCTTAATGCACACCAAACGGGTGGGGTGGGTGTCCCACATAGCCTTTTTATGTCCACATTTGTCCACAAAACCTTTTCATGGCGACATTTGTCAATGTCTTGTGGCATGTTGAAAGACTGAGAAAAATTACCAAAACAAACAAATAACCGGAACAAAATTGAAAAGGGAGAACATACCCTAACACCAGCACCAACAAGAGGGATACGTTTATGGAAGTACTGCTTAACGAAGATTCAACAAAGTTCAAGAAAATCACAAATGGATTAATGAAAATTAATACCAAAACTGAAAAGAAAAGGTCAATTGCAACACAAAATTGGATATGATTAATTGAAATTATGGCAAAAGATGCTTGAATTAGCAAAAATCTTGAGCACCGAAAGATATGTGTGATCACAGCATGAAGTCCAAAGAGAAGTATGAAGATGTTCTGAATGGTGGAGGTGACTAGGGTATTGGAATGGGACTTGTTTGTGTTCTAAACCTCCAATTACTAACCAGAGAATGGAATTATGACCTTAGACTTGGGACTAGTGTCAGGACAAAGATAGCAAAGTAATAACAGCAGGTACATATATCCTGTTGTCTCTTTTCCTTCACCCTGTTCAGTCTATGACAAAAGTTCATGACAGACATTATATTAGCAATTCTACTGTCAAAGTAATACATTGAATCATGTTTTAAAATTAATTCAAGTTCATTTAGTCAGTTTTTTACTCTCTGTTTCTGAATTGTTGCTAATTAGACAAGGAAAAAATTGCCTTTTTGTACTCTTAAGTTGTATATCATCAAAAGCCACAGGTTATTAGCAATGCTCACATCATGTTCTCCTTACCTTGTTCTGGATAGTCTTGTGAGATCAGTGATTTCAGGTTTTACCAAATTGGAGAATATGCTTTGCATATCTTCATCTTGTGTTAAAATCAAGATAAATTTATTACATTTATTATTACCAAACAAATATAATTACATGGTTTATACCATTATTACAAGCATTAGAGGCAAAATGACATCAGATTTTAAATCAATTAAAATACTGAGTCTGTCTTGTCTCCTCATTCTGGTGTTTTATCTAGTACATAGTGTGCGTTAATGGAACTTTATATAATTCCATGTATCAAGAAATAGTTCCAGTTGGCTGATGGAAAACATGAGAAACACTCAAATTTGAATTCAGGTGTCTCCATAGGCATCTGCTAGGTGTGATAGAATCAAATTATGAATTGAGAATTTGCTTTACACATCTGGGAACAAAAAACACCCCCAAAGTCCCAAGCAACTGGAAAGAAGAATGACCCCTACTGTTTTGGAAAGGATTGGAAAAAAAGTCCCTCAGAATAATCCTTGAAGGTACTAGTCAAAGGGGTTACTGACCTTTTCCCCATGTAGTATATGATACCAAACAGAAGTGCCTCCAAAGTCTATATGGAAATCTGTGTAACACCCTGCAACACTCATCAAACAGTATCTGAAATACAGGTAACACATTCCAGTGACTGAATCAAGAAAAAAAATAACCTAGAAATGGAAGCCATTGCAAATATCTAACTTTTTCTGACTTTTAACCACATCACCTACCCTGCCAGGGCCGCATGAAAAATATGATTGTTAGCTTTAATGGCACTTTTAACACATTATCAGCTATATCATGAGGAGGAAATGGGAGCTAAGTGCCTTTCACAAGGACACAATGAGGCAGCCAACCTGGGCTGGTCTGGGCAGGCATCAAACCCATGACCCTTGGATTATGAGTCTAATGCTCTACCAAACAAGCTACTGCGGCTCCCCATAAAAGATCTGAAATTTTTTCTTACAACTATTGACTTTCAACAAACCTTATACGAAATTTTATCAACCACCTTTAATTGGCATAGAAAGAGTTCATGTTACAAGCAAGAGTTCGTAATAGCAAAGAAAATGTTACTTTTGACCCTTTTCCCCCCATTCCCATCAGAGACTGAATCCAGGATGTGAAACCTTGTTGTCATCTACTCATCCTGTCAATGTGTGTGTGTGGATTGAGTTCAGAATACAAGGAGAACTGACTGACACAAATGCACTGGCAAGTTTGGTTTTGGTTTTTCTGGGTTTAATGCCATTTTTCAGCACATGATAGGCTATACATGGCAGCCAGTATATCTGGTGGAGGAAGAACCCGGGAAAATCCCAGGAAGAATCACCAACCCACAGGAAGCTACTGGCAAGCTTTCTAACATAACCACATTGGCCGAGCCCAAGACTCAAACCCACATGGACAGAAGTGAGATGGCAGTGATCAGTAAAGGCAAGCGCCTTAGACCACTCAGCCACCCACGGCCACCTGCACTGACAGACATAGTCACATACATACATGAATACATGAATGGAGAGTCATGACTGATAATATATTTTACAAAAATGTCAATATAAATACCGTATGTACTCACATATAAGCTGATACAAACTGCAAACAGCATAGAACCAGATCTGATGTCGCATAATGCGCCGAAAGATCTGGGTCTATGCTGTTTGTAAAGACTAATCAGTGGAACAAACAACATAGACCCTGATCTACCGGCGCATTAT
Source organism: Margaritifera margaritifera (assembly GCA_029931535.1). Classification (NCBI taxonomy): domain Eukaryota; kingdom Metazoa; phylum Mollusca; class Bivalvia; order Unionida; family Margaritiferidae; genus Margaritifera; species Margaritifera margaritifera. Next base: position 676,286 of record JAQPZY010001183.1, on the reverse strand, counting down.
GCAACAGCAGATCAGGGTCTATGTTGTTTGCATTTGGACCCGGCTTATACGCAAGAATAGATGGTAATATGAATCTATAAAATGAACCACAGCATGAAAGACACCTTGTTATCTGTACAAATTATGCAAATATATACAAAAGTTATCAATGTAGTCAAAATTTCACTCTTCTTTCAGCACTCTGAACAAAATGTTTCCCCAAGGTTGTACAATCATCAGCATGGCACTGTATTTGTGTGCTGAAACCAAATCACTCAAGAATCATTTGATGGATTTCAAAAAAAGCTTTAACAAGAGAACCACAAATGGCACATGATATGCCTGTCTTGTGACCTTTACCCTACTAACACTAATGACCTGGACCTTTGAGCTTGGAACTTCGACTATTGTATGACAGGGTGTAGACATGGGTTAAGTTAATAGGCTAAATTTTCATTAAAATATTTTCATTGGTTTAAACACTATGATCATGCATGGACAGTGGTCACAGATTTATATTTTTCTTTGCCAATGCAGCTAAGTTATAGGGTGATTGGAAACTCCCTACCCTGCCGACCATATATAACACATTCCCATTGTTATGCAAATGAGGTTCCAAGTGCATAACATGGATTTGTTGGAAGGGACAGAGTTCATTCATGGTATATATTTTCCAAATCACGCTGCTCCTACATTTCATCAATAACATAAGAAATAAAGTTATCCTTTTATTGGCAAAAGATGTGCGAGTGCATTGGCGTAAATTATCTGGACATTTAAGTAACATTTTTTGAAAAAACGAGATAAAAGATGAAATTTAAATTTGCACACAAAATTACTTCCATTACTTTTTTGTAAATCACTTTACAAAGATTGTTTTGCCAGATTCATGAATAAAATTTACACTGATTACACTCTCAATACATTGAAAAATGCATAGCTACTAATTTTAACTCAATAATTTACCATTTTTATAATTTAAATCAAAAATCAAGGTTAACTTAAAGAGTAGCAAAAGAGATCTTTTCACTGACATTATTTCTGTCACTATTTATCACAAAAATACCAAAAATATATCAGAATGAAAGGGAAAAAACTTCCTTTGGTACTGATTTATAGTATTATATCAATACTGAATCTTAATTTAAAACAGGAAAGGTTGAAAATATAAAATGCAACTGCACACTGTTGACAGCTAATTTCACCCTGTCATTTAAGTAAGCAGAGCTAGGTTTTTAGCCTGATAGCAAATTCAACCCTGCTGTGTCTTTAATCTGACTGCTCAAGACAATGAAAACCTCATTTACACATGAAAAGAGAAAAGACAATGTCATGCTAAAACCACATGCTAAGTTTGCTGAAATCTATAAGTAATATATATATGTATGTATGTATGTATGTATGTCTGTATGTATGCATGTATGTATGTATGTTTTAATGGCACATCAGCACAATAATGGCTATATGGTGCCAATTAAAAGCAAAATTCTATAAATGTAAAAATGAAACATTGCACGAAATCTTCAGAAAGATAAACCCTTCTAAATCAATGTAAACATGAGGTACAAGAAGAAAAAATATAAAAGGTAAAGATGTTATAAGTCTGTAAAAGATATATAAAATAAAAGATAAAGGTAAAATATATAAACTCAAGAAATCCAAGATTTTCTTGGATGGGTACACCATCATAAAGTTACTTCACTGAGTTAACATCAAAATACTTTTGTCTTGAATGGTGGAAGTTGACACACTCAACAAGAATGTGTTCCACTTTGACAGTGGACACTGGCATGGTTTAAAATCTTGTCAAGGTTCACCCGTCAGGTGGTATGCAGGAGTCAGGTATGTGTGTTCGATACACAACTGGTACAATACCTACTAATATGTGATTTTTTCTATGCGAGGGATGAAAAAAACGGGTTTGATGTTCTGAAGCTTGTTGGTGGAGTTTTCATTTAAAAATGTTGCCAAAGAAATAATGTAACACATGCCAATATATATAATATTTGAAGTCAGAATATCAAATCTTCCATCCAGAAATGGGTGGCTACAGGGCAGCTTTGGCTGCTTTATCTGCCCTTTCATGACCCTTAATATTAATGTGACTAGGCAGCCAACAGTATAGAATACTTTTCCCAGATTGTATGACCAAATCATATTTCAGTAATATCTGGAATATTTAATGGTTGTCAGATTTAAGGTTTTGCAAGGCTTTCAGTGTGGAAAGGGAATCAAAAGAGATAATAAAATGTGTATTTTTTTTAGATTTCAATGTAGCTCAATGATTTGAGTATAGCGGCAATTTCTGCGATAAATGTGGTGGCTTTATCTGGTAACCGGCTCAAGATGGTGCCATGCGGTGTTGCAATGGCAGCTCCAACCTCGTCTCCATCTTCTGAATCATCTGTATTCAGGGACATATGGACATGAATTTACTATAAAAATGGAAAGGATCTGTTGAGGACTTTTTTAATTAGCAAAGATGTAGTATAATTGGGTGGGGGGTTGATAACCAAAGTGGTGATTTTGGAACATAGAAATTTCACAATATTTCCAACATTAATATTTGCTCTTTCTAAGTGAGGACAAAGTCATATACCAAAAGGTGGAATGAAATCTGGTTTGGGGTCTAAAGACTACATCATATGCAAGATTAGATGGAGTAGTATACTGAAGAGCCAGTTTCAGTCATCTGAGATAAAGTGATGCTTTATTTGCCTCTGTAAATTCAAAATGCACCTCAACAAAGTCGAAGTCCTTAATTGTGTATCAGATGAAGCATCTGGAGGTAAGATTTACAAGCTGATACACACACAATTGAGCCATAGCAAAGTTCAGATCTAACAAGTGACCTGTATAACTGGAACAAGACCTTCCAATCTGCTCCCCAATCTGTGTTTGCCATGACTGATTAAATCCAAGGTTTTTGGACATTTGTCCCTGAGGTATCTAATATGTGGAAGGAAAGTTAGTTTATGGTTGAAAATGAGCTCTAAAAATTTAGTTGTCTCCACTACAGGAATAAAGCAACCATCTCAATGGAGTATTTGGGTCATTGTAAATTCGATGTAATTGGCAAAAGTGCATCATTTTTTTAATTCAAAAATATGAATCCTCTTTTTTCTACCCATTTTTGAACTATGAACACAACCTCCTTATTACCAACACAGTCTTCCACCTGCCAAACCACAATAAGACATCTTGGATGCACCCATGCTCCAAGCACTGGCATCTCACTAACTACATCACTGTCAGGAGAAGAGACAGGCCATCCAAGTGACAAAGGCCATGTTTTATGTTGCTTCACTCTCTGTTTGATAGCTACTCACACAGGTTTTGGTGGCATAAAGACTGTGAACTTGGTTTGACTTTTTGACTATGTCATATCCGTCTGGGTACAGACAGTATTTGTGGCAGGTTTCTTCTCTATGTTAGCTGTGCTGGCATAGGAAGCCTTTCTCCTCTTTCACTCACTAGATCTTCTTGAGTTTTCACTTCGGGCAGTCTCTCAAGTACAAGAAATGTTCTACCTGACAATTTGCAAAAGAGATATTGTCTGTACAGGGCAATCCTGTCCCTCCTGCCCATATCTTGAGCAGACTGGTTTCCTCTTGCAGCCATCTTTGTGGCAGCCATTATTTCTGGCAGTTAGAGAACAACAAAGGATATAGGATGAATGGGTCGACTGGGATATTCAACTTGCTGTTATGGCAAAATGTTGATTCAATCCACTAGGGAGTCATTCTGAGCATCTCACTCTCACTGCAGCCATCCAAATCTCTTGATTGCACAACACCTCTTGAAGAGTTAAGAGATTTGCGCAGAAATACCGTAACAGCTATCTCCACAAAATATTTGGAACGAAGCAGATTGTCGGAGTAAGTTTTGCAGCTACACCCTACCAGTAAATGGCCAGGGTTAATTTGTTTTCTTTCTTTTTTTTTTACACTTTTTTGGCTTTCCAGCCAAGACCTGAAGTGCTTTTGTTATCACAAAAGGTGATAGCTTTGTTAGCTTCTATTCTCATCAGATGACCAAATGATGAAAACTTGAGGCCATTTCCCTGATATTAAAGAGTTTCCTCTCAAGTCACTGGATGAATAGTTCCTGCTCCTTTTGGCACAAGGTCTCCACTACTGATTACACCCCACCCACCTTTAAGCCAACATGGGGAGAGAGATTTACACTAATGTATTGCATTTGTCATGTCAGGGCTACACAGGGTCATATACTCTAGCAGAGAATCACCCTTACCCAACTGATTCTTGCCAATACCCTTAGAGGTCATGTCCTTTGTAAGGTTTCAACCACAACAGTACATTTCTTTTATCAAAATGAGGACTTTTAAAAGTAGAAATCAGTGAAAATGACTGTCTTTAATATAGCCTCTGAAGCTTGGCATGACTAGCCAATTGATCAGACTTGGCCCTTCTGACCACCCATCTTGCTGAAATTGAGGCCAAAGTAGTGTTGCATCAGAGTCCTAACAACAGGCCTCGCCTTTACTCCACTACCAGGATCCTCTCCTCCAACAACACAGGATGCAACCCATGGCAAACAGGTTACTTCCACTCAGTTGCCTCTTACAACAGGCAGGAGGATGCACCAGTCCTATTCTACGTCCCCGAGTCTCTCAAGGTATTCTTCAGATAAAGCCACAAACTGGGTAAAATCATAAATATCAATTCAAACTTGTTTTTTTATCATACTTACAAGCTAGTACAGCTAAAAACCAATGTCAAGACCACTGAACTTAAAATCAATATCACAGTGCTAACTATCAACTTGTTTGTTGGAATGCAACAAAATATAAAGTCTGGTCAAAATTCACTTGTATATGTACAAGACGCTGTATTTCATAAGCTTAATTTAGTACAAAAATGCAAGCAATGACCTTTAACTTGACCCCAAGGTCAATTAGGTCTTGTTTTCAAAACTCCTTTACAAAAGTGTGGACATGTTGGTGGTCAGATGTTCATCATTTTCATTCAGAACCAATTAAATATTGCCGTAAGTGTTTTAATACAAACTCCATGTTAATGCTACCATTCATGCAAAAGGAGTAGTGATAACAAGATTTCTGAGATAGCTAAGGTGCCATGCTGGAGGTCAGATGAGCACCATTTTCATTAGCTGCATGTTGCTATAGTGTTTTAGGGAAAACCCTATGTCTGTACAACTGTCCATTCATCAGAAGTAACTATACAAAGATTTTCTGGATGGATATCAAGGCATCCATTGTAGAAGTTGTATCAGCATCATTTTAATACAGGAACAACTATATACTGCAAGAAAAAAAAGTAGTTTAAAAACAAGAGTCCTTTCATTTAGGACCAACTAAATATCACAAGATCTTTTAGTGAAAACCCTATGTTGATACAGCCGTCCATTCAGGTGGATTAGCAATAACAAGATTTCCAAGATGGTCACTATCCTGACCATACTGAATTTTACAGCGATACAATATTTATTTACAACAAATGACAATATAAAAAGTCTTTCAGTGAAAACTCCATATCAACAAGACTTTCCATTAAGATAAGCAGCAGCAGCAAGATTTACAAGATGGCTGCCATGGCAGCCATATTGGATGTCAGATCAACACCATTTTCATTAAGGACCAACTATCTCATAAGAAAACTTTCAATGAAAGTCATTATCAATCTGACCATCCATTTAATAGTAGCGATAACAAGAGGGGCACAATTTATATTTAGGCAAACTTGACCTTGGGATGAATGTGTCTGCAAAGTTTGGTGGCAATCCTCCCAGTAGTTTAGGAGTAGCAATAACAACTTTGTGCTAACAGACGCCAGATGATGGACAAAAAGCCATAGATGCCATAAGCTCTTTTGGTCAATGACCAGTAGAGCTCATAAATGGGCTACTTGCATGAAATTTCACTTGCCCATCAATGAGGTTTACCTGCCTAGGATAGTTGGCTAGAGAACTGTCGTCTCCTGTAATAAATTCATGAAATTAGTTGTCAAACATGCTTATAAATATAGTTCCTGATTTCCAGCAACTCACTTCTGTACTTTTGGGTACTTCATTTTCTCAATGATATTTGTTGCCTCTGTCTGACACTCCTTCAGATGCTGTGGCCAGGCAATATCCACCCAGTCTATCTGTCGAACCTATAAATTAATTGAGTGCCATCTTTTACATAGGGGTAAACAAAGTTGTTGCCATGTATATCACTAAAACATTCTGCTATTTAATGGGTAAGATCAACAATATAAAGTTAACTTTGATTTGTCATAAAAGGTTAAATGTTTTTCAAACTAAGAATGCTAACCTAACTCTCTAAACACATTAAATGTAAATTTTCAAGCAAAAGTTTTTAGATATGACAATTTAAATTTCAAATTCAAAGATCAATATAAATGCTTTGCTTTTTAACAAATGTATGTCAGATAAAAATCAAGAATAAATGTTCAGTTGCATGTCAGTGACTTTTCTCTACAGTACTTGATAAAAAGAAAATCCATAACAATGTGTATACATAATCTGAACCCTGCAATAGCTTGTTAACAAAGAGCTGTCACATTCATGTTAACCATTCTATGAATGAAGGGAATTTAGCACATTAGCAGTACTTGATGTATACTTGTAAAAATTTTGGATTTTTTGGCAATGCTACATGAAAAGTTTTATTATTTGCTAGAAATCAATACCACTATATCTACAAGTTTCTTGCAGGAACTTGTAAATAAATCATATCAAATGTGGAAGTTCCATACTATATGAATGCACTGATAATATTATTACAACACAGGAACTTGTAAATAAATTATAGCAAATGTGCAAGTTCCATACTATATGAATGCATTGCTAATTTAATTAAAAAACAGATTTTTCAAATTAATACCTTAGGGAGCTAAACCTATGTGCAGTAACAATAACACAGATTGATAACTTAACAATTACATGTAATGACATTGATAACTTAATAATTACATGTAATGACATTGAAAACTTAATTACATGTAATGACATCGGTAACTTAATAATTACATGTAATGACATTGATAGCTTAATAATTACATGTAATGACAATGATAACTTAATAATTACATGTAATGACACTGATAACTTGGCTCCCCTATAAAATCATGCAAAAAAAAAAAAAATCAGCAAAAAAAGGAAAGAAACACAATCAGCAGTATAATACATGTTGACTTACAAGAGAAGGTGATTCAACGTAGTTTTCCAGTTTGGTGTGGCTGAACTCCAGACTGATAACATTAAGAAGTCGATCTCTGTCTTTATTCTCATAGTAGCGGACCCATTCCTTCATTGACATTTCCATACCTTTCTGTGTTGTGACGTCCATTACATCCAGCATCCTGCGGCTACCTGGACCCAGAGATAACAAGAATTTCATGAAATGCTATGTCTTGCCTGCTCTGCCATGGTATAATCCAACAAGAGTCCTTTGAAGGGACTGACACTCTACGGACTGAAAATAATTTCCTGGAATCCAAAAATCTTTCTTCTTTTTAACTTTCAGGTGTTAAAACCACCTCTGATACTCTTTAGCAATAACAAGATTTTCAAGATGTCCACCATGGTGACCATACTGGATGTAGGATCAGCACCATTTTCATTTAGGAGCAACCAGACATCATAGTAAGTCTTCTGGTGAAAACCCTATGTGGAAATGACCTTCGATTCAGAATGAGTAGCAGTAACAAGATTTTCAAGAAGGCCACCATGGTGACCATACTGGATGTAGGATCAGCACCATTTTCATTTCGGAGCAACCAGACATCATAAGAAGTCTTCTGGTGAAAACTCTATGTGGAAATGAAAATTGATTCAGAATGAGTAGCAATAACAACATTTTCAAGATAACCATTGTAGCAGCCATATTTGACAAAATATCAGCACCATTTCATTTAGGACCAACTAGACATCATAAGTCTTTTGGTGAAAACCCCATATCAATATGATTAAATCTTTTCAGGTGTATTAGCAATAGTAAGATTTTCAAGATGGCTTCCAATGTGGCCATACTGGATGTCACAACAGCACCATTTTCATTCAGGACCAACTAGACATCATAAGTCTTTTAGTGAAAATTCTACATCCATATGATCATCCATTCAGTAGAAATAGCAATAACAAGATTTTCAAGATAGGCATCATAGTGGCCATATTGGATGCAAGATCAGCACCATTTTCAATTAGGATCAACTAGATATCATAGGTAATCTTTTATTGAAAACTCATGTCAATATGACTATCAATTCAGGAGGGGTAATGATAACTGGATTTTCAAGATGGCCATCATAGTGGCTATATTGGACGTCACATTGGCATCATTTTCATTTAGGACCAAATAGACATCATAAAAGGTCTTCCAGTGAACACCCCATGTAAATATGGCCTCCATTTAGGAGGAGTAGCAATAACAGGATTTTAAAGATGGTTGCCATGACGGCCATATTGGATGTCTGATCGGCACCATTTTCATTTCAGACCAACCAGACATCATAAGAAGTCTTTAAGTAATAACCCCATGTCGATATGACGATCAATCCATAAGTAGCAAGAACAAGATGGTCAAGATGGTCGCTACTGTGACCATATAGGAGGTCAGACTTGTATCATTTTCATTTAAGACAAACAAAAACTTCATTAGAAGTCTTACTGTGAATACTCCATTTTTGATATGACTTTCCATTTTGGAGGAATAGCGATAACAAGATTCTCAAAATGCTGACATGGCAGTCTTACTGGATGTCCAATTGGAAACAAAATTCATTTAGGACCAACAAGACATCATAAAAATACTTTCAGTGAATACTCATGTTAATATGACCATCAATTCAGTAGAAAACACAATAACAAGAGTTTCAAGATGGCTACTGTGGCAAGCAAAAATGGATATCCGAATGCCAACATTTTCATTTTGGACCAACCAGACTTTGGGATGAATGTGTGTGTAAAGTTTGATGGCAATCTTCCAAGTAGTTTAGGAGAAGTAGCGATAAATAAACTTGTGCCAATGGATAGACAGAAAAATGACTGATGACAGACAACTGGCCATCCCAGGAGCTCTTCTGGTCTATAACCAGTAGAGCTAAAAATCTTGCAAAGTTGCTAGTGTAAGAAAAGCATGTCACTGTGATCACTGTGACGTACTTTTCATATGGTGAGTAGTAACCTCCAGGAGAACTTGAGCTAAATGCAAAACTTGAATGTAATCACTGAAAAGAAGGTCACTGTGATTGACTTTTGCCCATGGTGGATAGTATCCTACAAGATGAACATACCCACCAAGTTTCATCACTGTTCATACAACAATGTAAGAAAAATTGAGTTAAATGCAAAAACTTAACATTACTTTTGCCCCTGGTGAGCTGGACCCTCCAAGATAAATATATTTATCAAGTTTCATAACCATACAGTTAACAACATACAACAGAAATTGAGCTAAATACAAAAACTTAACACAATTACTGGAGTATGAAAAGTACATCACTGTCACTTACAGTTGCCCCTGGTGAGCAGTACCATTCTAGATGAATGCAGCCAGAAAGTTTAATGACTGTATATGCAACAAAGTCTGCAATACCGCGTTAAATGTAAAAACTAACATTGACACTTGTGACAATGGCAGTGCCAACAACACCATCGGAAAAGGTGATCCCTTTGTCTCATTTATGCTTTGCAGACATGACAACAAAAACATAAAGTTAAATACCATGATAGTAATATTAGAAATTTTGTTACCACCTTATGTCATTTTCTTGTTGTTGGATAGTTAGAAAGTAGTACAGGGAAACTTGCTACACTTAGTAGTTTTAAACAGGTTAGCATTTTGTCAAGGTTCCACTAGTTTTATTTTCCCCTTTTTAAGCAGAAGTTATTACCCCAGCTATACACGAAAGTATAGTCGTAATAAAACATTTTTATCTTTGATTTATACTTATTTTAATGGTCAGTTTGCAAATTGTAAATACATTTATTTATGATCATTACACCAATCTACAGGCAGTGTTGCACATAAAATCCCAAGGTCAGGGGACACTGTCCTCCTGAACTCCAAATTTTGAAGGACACAAAATTTCAAAGGGACAAGCAGAAGTACAAGATAGTACTTAATGCAGTAAGCAGTGGTTACAAAAAAAGACATCTCTAATTTGCTTGGACAAATGTGCCACCTTAACTTTTGTCACCTGCACTATCATATTTTCCTTTGACACTTAACTTATTGTTATAAATGTTTTATCAAGTGCTCAAGTAATCCATATAAAGAGTTACAAGTCTGAATGTCTGGTTTAGCTGAAAAGAGCTGCACAATTGAATTTTCCGTTCCTGATCTTGCTCTCATTTTAACTTTAGTGTTCACTCATTATCTACGTGTTTATTATAATAATTCCCATGGTATCTGAATTATTTTTGTTTTAACTAATAATAATCCATTGATTAAATGATAAATTGTGTGTTCCACACTTTTCACCTCAGAAATTTAGTCACCTTTGTCATTAATACAACCTCAAAAATACATTACACAAGCTACCTTTAATAACTTTGCATTGCAACTCAGCAGAATACACAAAACCCTGAATGTTCTGATTGCCAAATATATTGCTTTAAAATGGAAATTAACTGCTATCTATAAGTTTCTATCACCATGAATGACTCTGGTCATTGCTAGAGCCAACATGGACTGACTTGCACTCAAGAAAAACAGTAGTGAGATTTTACTATTTTTCCCTGATGAAAAAGCATGCCTGGTGGGTATATAGGAGTCAAGATTTGGGAGACATAGGACAAAAAACTGCAGTAAACCCATGATCCTGTGCTAAAGGTGCAACACTGTGCAGGTGTTCTGAAATAACTTTTTCTTCAAGCTGGCATTCTCCTCACAGTGTTTTCAGATATGCATCTTTTTTCTTCAAAATATCTGAAACTGTTATTTTCACTGCCATACTGTATTTAAATGCTACTCTTTCTATGATAGTTATGGCACTCTTTGATAATTCTTGATAAATTATAGTTTACTATCAAGTTCCATACATACCCTCTAAGTAAAAGGGGTGTTACAGCCATCTTTAACTTCACACACATGCAGTCTAATTAACATATTTGGACTCAAGATTAAGACAACACTAATGTTTATAATAAAGTGACTAGCTCAATACATAACCATGTCTTTGCATGTTTTTTGGAGGTGTAAAAGTCTTAGGTCAACCATGAAACAAGAGTCTCTTGAACAGAGCTTGAAATTACCGCTGATCCACTGTCCTGCAGCTAGTGATGCTGCCAGCGGATCAGTAAAACTCAGCAGTCTCTTATCTGTTGAGACAGTGAAAATTACTGCCAATGACCTATCATAACAGTTAAGAACTTAAGAAGTGGTTGTGAGTTGGCATTCCCTTTAATGGTTAATTGATCTGTTTATTGTGTTAATTGAGTACCTACCAACATCCTGCAAGTGACAAGGTATCATAAATGCTAGTGGCACAAATGGACAGGATTAAAACCACTCATCCAGTAAATTAGTGTGATTATTGTCAAAACAGTCTTCGTGCATGTGGAACTAGCCTGGTGTACTGCCGCAAGCACTGATCGCATTAATAATGATGACAAAATCAATAGGGCCCTGGGCTAGTATTGTCCAATCAGAAAAGATCGCATTCATCAACTCAACAAATAAGCCAGAATTATACCGAACAATGTCTTTTAATAAACATTCAATACAATGTGTGGTGACAATTGTAAACATGTGGAAGAATTTGCAAGGTGCACAGCTGCCACCAAAATGGCAGAAATTAGATGACAAGAGAGAGCGCTCGCAAATATGATCAAAAGAAGAGACTAAGTACCAGAAATACTGGGCAAATGAATACAAATGGTTTAAGTACAACCCAGGAAAGGCTGTAATGTTGTGCACTTTCTGCACCAAGTATTCTGAGAAATACAAAAGTGTACTGGGTACTTCATTCGTTGATGGGTGCAAAACTTTCAGAAATCATCCCTGGAATCACACAATGCAGCTCCCTACACATAATGGCAGTGGGAAACATGAAAAAAAAACCAAGAATGTTGGTTCCTCACAAGCAGAGCAAATTGTGTCACTTTGAACAAGAGCATCTTGAAGAAGCTTCAACATACTTCAACCTTTTGTGAGCCTTGTTGGTGAAATACAGTTATTGTTTAGAGTTGATATTAATAAATAATAAATGTTGAATTAGAAACTGAAATGGCATCTGTTTGAATTTAACAGGATCACTGACATTTAGGCAGGATCAGTAAACAATTTATTACGGTGATCCTGCGGGTTAGTGAGAAAAAAAATCCTAATTTCGAGCCCTGCTTGAAGGGACTGATGCTCTACTGGGTGAAAAGAATTTCCAGGAATTCAAGATAAGACCATTTCTTCCTTTACACTGCTGAGTGTTGAAACCATCTCTGATATTCTTCAGCAATTACAAGATTTTTAAATTAGCTGCTGTTGTTGACATACTGATGTCAGATTGGCACCATCTGAAGTCTTTTGGTGAAAACTCCATGTCAATATGACCATCCATTTAGGGGAGTAGTGACAGCAAGATGTTCAAGTCAGCCATATTGGATGTACAATTGACACCATTTTCATTTAGGACCAACTATGTTTCATAAGAAGTCTACTGGAGAAAACCCGATGTTGATATAACCATCCACTTGGGAGTAGCAGAGATAACAATGGAGGCCATATTGAGGGTCAATTTGCATCATTTTCATTTAGAACCAAGCAGACACTTTAAGAACTCTTCTGATGAAAACCCAATATCAAAATGACTTTCCACTGAAGAGGAGTAGTAATAACAAGATTTTCAAGATGGCCACCATTATAAGAAGTCTTTTGGTTAAAATTCCATGTTGATATGACTTTCTGTTTTGAAGGAGTAATAACAAGAAGTTTTCAAGATGGCTGCTATGGTGGCCATATCCTATATCTGATCCACACCATTTCCATTTAGGACCAATGTGACATCACAAGAAGTCTTCTGGTAAAAGCACAACGTGAATATGACCAGTCATCTAGAAGTAGTAGTAAAAATAAGATTTTCCATATGGCCATTGTGGTGGCCACATTGGAGGTCAGATTGGCACCCTTTTCATTTATGATGAACTAGACATCATAAGAAATCTTTCAGTGAAAACCCCACGCTGATATGATCCTTCATTCAGGAGAGGTAGTGATAACAAGATTCTCCAGATGGCCACTGTGGTGGCCATACTGAATGTCTGAGCAGCACCATTTTCATTTAGGACCAACTAGACATCACAAGAAGTCTTTTAGAAAAAAACACATAGCGATATGACCATCCATTCTGGAGGAGCAGCAATAACAAGCTTCTCAAGTGGGCCACAGTAGCAGCCATAATGGATGTGCGTGCAGCACCATTTTCATTTAGGATCAATTAGACGTCATAAGAAGTCTTCTGGTGAAAAAAACCCCATAGTAATATGACTTTTTGTTCAGTAGAAGTAGCTATAACAAGATTTTCAAGATGGCTGCTATGGTGGCCATTTTGGACATGAGATCGGCCCCATTTTCATTTAGGACATTATAAGAAGTCTTTCAGTTAAAACCCGATGTTGATATGACTATCCATTCAGGAAGAGAAGTGATAAGATTTTCAAGATGGCCACTGTGGCAGCCATATTAGACATTAGATCAGCACTGTTTTCATTTAGAACCAACAAGATATTATAAGAAATCTTCTGGTGAAAACCCTATATCAATGTGACTTTCCATTCAGGAGGAGTAACAATAACAATATTTTCAAGATGGCTGTTGTGATCGCTATAATGGATGTCTGATCGGCAGCATGTTCATTTAGGACCAACTAGACATTATAAGAAGTCTTCGAGTGAAAACCTCATGTTAGTATGACCATCCATTCAGGAGAAGTAGCGATTACTAGATTTTCAAGATGGCAACTGTGATAGCCATATTAGATATCAGATCAGCACCATTTTCATTTAGGACCAACTAGACATCATAAGAAGTCCTCTGGTGAAATTCCCATGTCAATATGACTTTCTGTTCAAGAGGAGTAGCAATAACAAGATTTTCAAGATGGCTGTCATGGTGGTCACATTGGACATCAGATCAGCAGCATTTTCATTTAAGACCCACTTGGCATTGTAAAAAGACTTTAGGTGAAACCACATTGTTGATATGACCATCCATTCAGGAGGAGTAGCAATAACAAGATTATCAAGATGGTGGCTGTGGTGGGCATATTGGATATCCGAACAGCACCAATTTAATTTAGGACTAACTAGATAATGGGATGAATGTGTGTGTAAAGTTTCATGGTTATCCTGCAAGTAGTTTAGGAGGAGAAGCGATAACAAATTTGTGGTAACGAACAGACGGGCAAAAGACCATCCCAGAAACTCCTCTGGTCTATGACCAGTAGAGCTCAAATCATTGTTCATGATTGTAATTTAGGATTTGCAAGTCTACAATTATCTCACCAGAGTTGTAAATAACAACTTCTAAAGTTATCAGAATATAAGAGGTATGCTTACCTACACACTGCTTCACATCACTGACTTGGAAATTCTGACTGGGCACCCTAAATATCAACAAAAACAAAATTTTATTTTCTGTTCATAAAACTTGAGCTATACATGTTCAAAATATATCTCCATAATTATTTTATTGCTATGAACTGTTAACCACATAGTTGCTGGCGGGGTAACAACTCTTCTTTGGGTATCATAAACATTGTCATAATTTAGACATAATAACCTTTCACAGTACATTAAGCAGCTGCTCATCGCTCTGTCCCTTATTTGGCAAAAGCAGATTTAAAATAAACCATTTATTTTCAAAGAGTAAGTTCCTACAGCAGTCAATAACAAGTTACTACTGAAACATTTAGGTAAATTATGGCCCTTGCTCAATACAGCTATGAAGTTGTTGATCACCAGAAACTTGTCCTGCATCTGATCAAAAACAAACCTCTTCTAATTTTCTTTTCAAAATATTGAATTTTTAAATGAGGTTTATCCACATTTTAATGAAGCTGCTAACTGGGTGACGGTGACACACAGATCAAGTAATTAATCTGCTCATATTTTGCACGTCGGTACAGTATGGTTGCTGTGCAAGTTTGATGGGATGTGATATACAATGTCATTTTGTATTTAGAACAGGCAAATGATGCAGATGAGGTCATTAAACTTGGTGCAAATAAAGAGGATTATGAAATTTCAAACACAGTGCCATGCAGTATTTTACTGTGACAGATTAACAAAAATCATGCAGTCCAATCAATGTTTCTACGACTTTTGTGTAAAGAATTAACTTCCACCAAGAGCCTCAAAAGTAGAACCACTGACACCTTTTTTTTCAAGTACTGTAGGAAATAACAAAACAAGTCACTGATATATGTTCAGCATCTTTTCGAAATAACAAAGTTATTTCTGTTCACAAAGTCTCTGCATAAAAGAAAATTAACCCTAATTATAAGATTTCTTCCATCATTGACAGGTCACATTCATATAAACAGAGTAAATAAGATCATGATCACAGGATTGTAATTAAAAATTCATTACTTTTGTGTTAATATATAAAAATGAACTATCACCTGGTATACATGTTATCTTGAAACTTAAAACATTCCTACAGTAAAGGTATAGAGATGCATAATCAAGTATAGTTTTTGATAACTAGGAATTTCCTTTACTCAGAGCATAAATGTTTTCGAGTTTGAAATTTTCAGCAATATCACATTGCCTTCATCAGCGACTACTTTTTATCATGTGACTTGTAATAGTCACATGAAACAAAGAGGCTGCAGTAGATAGGTGGTAGTTCAAGCCCCTTGTCCCCGTTTAGTGTTGGCCTCCGCTTTCGTATTTCAGTTGCCTCCTTCACCTTCTTTTTCCATAGGTTGTCTTGAGTTGTGATGACCTTGGTCTCAATGGGAATGATGAAATGTCCCGTATTGCTGCAGTGTTCATATATTGCAGATGACTCTCTACTAGTGTGTTTTTTCATCCTTGTTTCTAACACTCTGCCTGTTTCACCAATATAGTCATTCTCACTATCACTACATTTTTACATTATGCACAGAGTAAAGGAAATTCCTAGTTATGATGAATTATCCAGAGCAAGGAAGCAACCTTTTCAGTTGTAAGTATAGTTTTGGTTACAGCAAATTTATGGTACATTCAGTGAATATAAGAAAAAGCATTCCCAAATCTGTGATTCAGTCTGTCACATTTCAGGGGCCCCAGGTGGCCATGTGGTCTAAAGCACTCGCCTTTACAGATCACTGACATCTCACCTCTGTCTGTGTGGGTTCCAGTGTCGGCTCAAAACAACGTGGGTATGTGAGAAAGTTTGTCAGTAGCTTTCTGTAGGTTGGTGCTTCTTCCTGGGGTTTTCCCAGGTTCTTCCACCACCAAATATCGTGGCAATCATGTATATCCTATCATGTGCTGAAAAATGTTGTTAAACCCATTAAAAACCAAACCAAAACCTTTCACATTTCATTAGAATTCTTCAAGCAGTTTTGGAGCTGGTGCTTTGCAACAGTGTTCTCGCTGCAGATACCGATTTTACCATCACTGTCTCTATTTCAATCTTTACTCTCTAATCACAAAGTTAAAAAAAACAAAATCTTTATTCAACTTTGGTCATTGACAAAGTCTGAAATTAATTGACTCCCTACATAAAATCTTTGCAAAATGACCCACAAATAAAACAAGGCTGTCAAGTTGCATGTTTTGCCTTATTTTTGGGGAGTCTTTTCTATTGAACAAACTGTAGCTGATGACAGAAAGCATTTCCCATTCCCAATAGATGTCATCTGATATTCTTGAGCTATAACAAGATTTTCAAATTAGTCACTGTTAAGGCCAAATTGGATGTAAGATCAGCACCATGTTCATTTAGGACCAACAAGACACCATTTTCTTTGGTGAAAACCCCCATGTCTATATGACCATCAATTCAGAGGAGTAGCGTTAAGATTGTGGTCTTCATGGCAGCCATACTGGATGTAAGACTGGCACCATTTTCAGTTGAGACCAACTAGATATCATAAGAAATCTATTAGTGAAAACCCCAAGCTGATATGACCTTCCATTCAGAAGGAGCCATGATAACACAATTTTCAAGCCATAGTGGCCATACTGGATGTCCAAGCAGTATCAATTTCATTTAGGATCAACAAGACTTCATAAGAAGTCTTCTGGTGAAAACCCAATGTCAATATGACTTTCCATTCATAAGGAGTAGTGATAACACATTTTCAAGATGGCTGCTGTGGCAGTCATATTGGATGTAAGACCTGTACTATTTTCGTTTAGGACCATCTAAACATCATAAAAAGTCTTTAACTGAAAACCCCATGTTGATATGACCATCCATAACAAGAGTTTCAATATGGCCATTGTGGCAGTCATAACAGATGTCTGAGCAGCACCATTTTTCATTGAGGTCCAACACGACATCATAAATTTCTTCTGGTGAAAACCCCATGTCAATATGATTTTTTTGTTCAGGAGGAGTAGCTATTAAAAAAAATTTCAAGATGGCTGCCATGGTGGCCTTATTGAATGCTAGATCAGCATTCTTTTCATTTAGGACAAACTAGACATCATAAGAAATTGTTTTAGTAAAAATCCTTAAGCTGAGATGGCCATCCAATCCGAAGAAGTAGCAAAAAGATTTTCAAAATGACCACTGTGGCAGCCATATTGGCTGTCTCAAGTGACACCATGTTCATTTAGGACCAACCAGACCAGGCATGTGCAACCTACAGCCTGCAGGCTGGATGTGGCCTGCAACCTGGTTTTATATGCTTATTTACATCATAGGGTGTGGTTTTAAATATCGCGTATTTGGCCCACATCCTGGAGAAAGTTGCATGTGCCTGAACTAGACCATGGGATGAATGTATGCATACAATTTCAAGGCAATCCTCTAAGTGGTTTAGGTGGAGTGGCAATAATAAACTTGTGCTACTGGACAGATGACAGACAATGAACAACAGGCCATTCATTAAGCTCTTGTGGTCTATAACCATTAGAGTTCAAAATCATGTAGAGTAAAGTCAACTTGAATGATCTGTGTTTTGGGAGACCACCTGTCATTTATGAACAGATTCTCAACACATGGATTAATTCTGATGGTCTCTCAAAACAGGTTTTACTGTTATCAAATGAATGACTTTTGAATTGCTAAGTGAAACACAAATATGTCACTGTACTGAAGTTGTTGTTGAATTGTTAAAAACAATAAGGTGGGTTTTTTTTGTTTTCTGCAAGATTTAAACATTCTAAAGTTAATGACTTCTTTTTAAAGTGCACAATTTCCTCCAAACACAGAGTTGACACAATAATAATAATAATAATAATACTTTATTTTCAGAGGGTACAACTCATCTAGCCAAATTGTTAGCTAATCTTACATAAGGCCCTCAGAGGCATACAACATTCTATACATGTACATAATATTTGTAAAAGAAAGAAAGAATGAACATATTGATTACAAGTTAATGTCACAAACATAGTTCACTTAAGACTTGCAATGCTTATACATCTGCATCAGTATAACATGTCTGTAGCTGATTTATGCATACTCATAAGAACAAAGAAGGAACTGCTGGAATATTTGGTGAGAGACATTATATGTTAAGGTAGCTGAAATTGCCTGATTTGAACACGGCAACACTGTCAGCCTGCTTTAGCTCAAGTGGGAGCTGAATCCATTCCGAAAATCCTGCATATGTAAAAGTCGTTTTCAATGCATTTGTTCTTGAACTTGGTGGTTTTAAACAAAGGTTTGATGCTGATCTTAAAGAGTACATAGAGGCAGTATTGCTGGCTTTGACAAGCATATCATTCAGGTAAAGAGGTGATAAATTATGAAGGGTTTTATAATAAATTTATGATATGAAATTCTGTTGTCAAAAGGGAGCCAGTTTAAAGACTTAAACATGTCAGCAGATGGTGTCATTGGATCAACATCTAGTAATTCTAGCTGCACGCTTCTGAAGTTTGATTATATGATTAATATAAGTTTGTGTGCATGAGCCCCATACTGTGCAACAGTAGTCCATAACAGGTAATATGTAAGTTGAATAAAATAGTTTCCTTGCATGCAATGGTAGATATTTCTTCAGTCTTTGCAGTAGTGTTAGTTTGGAGGCTATTATGTTACAGACATGATCTGTGATGATTCTAAGTTAGCTTATCATCAACACATACTCCTAGGAACTTATGGCATTCTACATTATATATATATATTCATCATTTACAGACAATCAAATGGGGTTTGACATGGATAATGTTTGATGTTCCTACTAGCATTGCAGTGGTCTTTTTGGTATTTATATACATTCCATTGTCGTGGCACCATTTACAGATATGATTAAGATTATGCTGCAGCTGTTCTTGGATTGTGTTGCTCTTTTGACCCAATGTGTGGAATGTTGCATCATCTGCATACATATCAGTTTCAGTGTTCTCTGTATACAATGTCAGGTCATTAATGTATAAGAGAAATAAGATAGGTCCAAGGATTGAGCCCTGAGGCACACCATATTTTATGCAACCAGGACTTGATAGAGTACTGTTTAGTTGCACTTGCTGGGTTCTGTCACTAAGATAAGATTGTAACCAGGAAATAGATTTTGTACTGAAAATGTAATAAACTAGTTTTCCAATAATTATGTTATGGTCAGCAAAGTCAAATGCATTTTTTAGATCTAAAAAGATAGATACTATTATGTTACCCTTATCAATGTCTTCAAGCCATTTATCAATTATCTTTATTAGCGCAGTATGACATGAGTGGTTTGATCAAAAACCTGATTGGTGTTGATGTTGGAGGTCATTTGTTTGTAAGAAAGTAGTGATTTGTTTTGCAACATGTTTCTCAATAATGTTGGAAATGGTGGGTAGGACCGAAATAGGTCTGTAATTTTCTGGAAGATCTTTCTCATTGCCCATATGTAGTGGTGTTATTCTTGCCCTCTTTAAGTTATAAGGAAGTTTATAACATTTTAGGCTCAAGATTATAATGTGTGCTATTGACTTGTGTATTATATTAGCACTTGGTTTTAACAATTTAGGACTTATACCATCTACCCCTGTAGCCTCTTGAGTATTAAGGTTTTTGAGATAGTGCCATACATCTTCATTTGTTTTTTCCATTATTTCTAGTTTGTTTTCAAGGTTGTTCTGAAGTTTGGAGGTAACATATTCTTCTAATTTTGTGTAGTCTGGTGTTGGGCCATTTATTTTTTATATCATTAGCACAATTGCAGAAATGGTATGTGACCCATCACAAACCATGTTTAAAGTTAATCCATTAATTGTTAGACACAGTATTTATGATTTAAAGGTATGAAGATTTTCTGTACAAGAAAGTATTTTCCTCCATGATCCTTGACACTCAGAATACTGTGTCCCATCCAACTTATACAGTAATCATACTGTATACTGCTTAGTAACTTTGCCTGAAGAGAATTACACTATTGCCATTCTGCCATCTTGTGGGAGATTGTTTCACTGCTGAAAGATCCCTGACATTGTCAGGTAGCCTGACATACACCATAAAATATGGTCACCAATATGCACTATGAGTCAGATATGGGAGGTAAGTTTTGTAATTTCAAAATCATACCCAGTAAGGCAAACTTGAATGATCATTGTTCTTAAAGACCACCTGCTGTTTATGAAAAGATTCTCAATGCATGGATTAATTTTATATACACAAGGTTATAATCTCATTAAAAAGACTACCTGTCTTAAGAGACCATGTTTTGTTGGCAGAGACAGACCCTAGAAACAGGTTTAACTGTTATCAACTCCAAGAATTTTGATCTGCTGAGGAAATTGATTTAATGTCACCATACTGAAGTTGAGTTTTTAAAGCAGTAAGTTTTTTTGGGTTTATCATTTCAACATTTCAAACATTCAAAATTACTTGTTTGAAGCATAATTAACCACACTGATATACAATAATGCATCACAAATGTTGAATATGCAAACTCCTTGGGAGACATGAATGTAATCTGGACACATGATCACCCAGACAAATGATAATTTTGGTTACTGAATTTGTACTGAAAAATATTTGTGTTGATGACTTGTTTTAGCAGTGGCCAATTAGCTTGGTAGACAGCCCACCAAAATATTGAATCCACACTAATATTTTTCAGTGCAAATTCAATAACTTATTTATTATATACTTCAAATGAAATAAAGCCATAAACAACATATTTTGTACACATATTTGCAATGAAGTAAATGAATCTGTTATGATGTGATGCTGATAAAGTTTTCATGGTGGCATTATGCTTTCTCAATTTATCGATGAAGCATCTATATTTCTGCAAGTAAACATGCATTACCGTTCACTGAACTTCTTTTTCTTTCAAACATGGAATCCTTGAACTTTTGTATACACTTAGCTCAAGATTGTACAAAAAAGTATCTCTGTCCTTTCAAGTGGACCATAGATTTAAGGATTTGATATCTTTTTACCTTAATCTTCATCTTCCATACTGATCAATGAATTTTATCATCTTTACCTTTCATCTTTGATCATGCAGGACTACATGTTTATCACATTAGCCACTCTGTCACCAACATCAGCATCGCATTAAAAATTCAGCAGCATTTCTATATGCCATGTTTTCTGTGAACTAAAGTTGTCCTGTGCCACATGGTTAACAATGGTATTTTCAAAAGTCTGACTACAATATGATTTTATCTACATTTAATATGGGAAAATACTGAATAGTTACTTGCATGCAAAATTAAAAGGACTAACTTGAAATATATTATAATAACAAGAACAAACTGAAGGCCTGCAGGACAATTCATTTGTCGATACGAGTGACAAGTCCAAACAACTGGTGTACTGATGATAATCCTTGTCTTGCTGTATTCAATTTAAGGAGTTCATGAAAAATTGGCGGCATCTTACGTCTTTTGCAAATATTTTGACATTTTTATGCATCTTCCATGAGCAAAATTTGTAGCCAGTACAATCTCCTTACCTCAATCCAAGTCCAGTTTTCTCATGAAATATGATTGGATATTTCAAACCATTTTCTTGAAGGTATTTGAGATTAAAGTCTGAAAACAAAACGAAAATACTTAGTACAGAATTAAATATTTTGAACACTGCTGACATATTAGGAGAGTAATTATCAGGAGTTTTGAAGACATAGATCTGTATTTGAAAGTTATATATGCCATTACTGACCTTTATTTCATCCACACATTATAAATGATGAAAACAGGACCATGACATTATCTGTATTAGCTAACTAGACTAAACCTCATCTTAATGCTGCATTTCACATTATTTTTGCTCTTTAAAAGTTCTTCTTTGCTGTTGACCAATGAATATTCAAAACTATAACCTCTCGTAGAATGTCTAAGATTGTGATTTGATATAATTTTCCAAACAATGAAGATGGAAACCAATGTAAAGTGATTTCTCCAGGTTGCACCCTTGCATCTTTTTGTACAGTAAAACTGGAAAGGGTGCACATAAATATTAGCAACATGTCATAAATGACACACAGAAAATAACTGTCAGCAGTGTCCAGTGTTATTTATATATAATCTATAATAATATCCTAAACTTTTGGTCTATGACTGTACTTTAAAATACAGTCAAATAATAAGCGCACTTTAAGTTTGGTTAAGTTGTCAACTGGATGCTGACTACATTACATTTGAGTTCAAGGTCAGAGTTGTTGACTATTTCTTGAGGATATTCCACTTGAATAACACATTTTGTATTGCATAAGATGACTTATTTCCTGTTGTGAAATAGGCCATTTGCAAAAAGTATATAAGACCTTGATATACACATTATAATCATTCCAATTTTAAATCCTGTGTTAAAAACATTCATGTTAAATTATGATCAGTTTTTGGAATCATCAGACTGTTTGGAATCATAGTTGTGCTGTAATCTCGTAATGCCATAATGCTGTATTATTGTATACATAATTTGAAAGGAATTATTTAGTTGAACATTCATTGGAGTTACCTAAAGTGCTCATTAACCTTTGGATTTAAATATATGACTTTTGGATACTTGTGGACATTCTCAAAGATGATCTGGATTACATTATTGGGGTACATCAGTACATTCAAGACTATGGTTGTGGTACATCAGGACATTCAAGACCATCGTTGGTACATCAGGACATTCCATAGTACCCATTCATTCGGAACATTCGTTCATTAGGAAGATTCATTCACTCGGAAGATTCATTCATTCAGAACATTTTATAATTTCGGACTTGTGATTAGGACACTTAGGATATTTAGGATTATTTTGAATTTAATTCACAAATTGTAAGTGTCTTTTGAATTTTCATTTTTAATTACAGAGAAATAAATTGTTTGTTGATTTTACATACATTGTTGGTTTCACTTTCTTTCTGTTACATTATTTTACGACCTAGAGTCTTAACACCTGTTATATATCATTTGCAAACTTGTTTTTTTGTGTCGTGACTATTAGGCTGGTCCACTAAGATTTTATCACTCAAGCCATGTAAAAAGCTTCTAAATGATTAAGATTACCTTGTGCTTTAACAAACCTCTAACCAAGTAAATTGTAAACATTGAAAGAATATTTATCTTTGTCAAGTGGAAAATAAAGCCATTGAAGGTGATAGCAACTGACTGATACAAGTGCAAACACTATGTATTTAATGGCTGCAGAAAACAACTAAACTTGATGATGGTGACAATGGTCAACATATGATACCATTCCAGGAGTGATGCAGTTCGGCCAATTAGTAAAGAATGCACAAGAAAACAGAATCATCAAACTGGTCATCAGGCTCCAGAGACATGGGACCAATGGCTCCCTAATATTTTCTAAAGATCCCAGGTCAGATTACGATGGGCCAATGATTTGTGCCATTTCCATTTTTAGTTTAAATTACAAGTACCATATATACTTGTGTATAAGTAGAGTCACAATTACAAAAAAAGACCTTGATCTGCCAGTGCATACTGCGGTCAGATCAGGGTCTATGTTGTTTGTTGTACAGATTAGTCCTAACAAGCTTTATAGACACAGATCTGCTAGCGCATTATGAGATGGCAGATATGGGTCTGTGCAGTCTGCAGTTGGACTCAACTTATAAGCGATGTCGAGAAGTCAAAAGTTCCTCCAAGTTTTATGTTTAATCAAATTTTACTAAGAGTGCTTTAATGCCAGCCAGTATGCTGCAATCGTTACCCACTGCTGATGTATTCTGTTCTGACAATGCGTGTTGAATGGCAACCATTATCCATGTACAAAATCAACATCTAATACATGTAAATGAGAATCACTTCCTGTGTCACATACATACGTTATAATTTTTGAAATTTCCACTTTTATGTTGCACAGTCTTTATCCTGAGAGAGTCAAGGAAACAAATTTTAACTTTGAAAACATAACTCGCCTTTGTCATAGCAAACTCTGATGCCCATACTGCGGACTTTATTACCATTCTAATTTCCTTCCAAAAGTTTATTTCATATGGATCCGATGGTGGAGAGCATGAAGAAATGGAAGCTTCTTTACACAATTTCAGTTGGATAGCATCACTCTGATGTATTAATTTTGCAAAATTTTCTGAGAAAAAGACGTCAATATGTTCAAAAGTCATCACCTCTTGTAAAGACTTCTGATTTCATGTGGTGCGACTGGTTATTTGTTTATTGCACTGTTAATAGGAAGTAATAGGCATGAGTGTAACCAGTCTAGCTAAATCATTAGTCTCTGTCAGTCAAACACTCAACTACATAATGCACATCATGTCTTAAGGGCTCCAATACTGCACAATGGCAGAGCAAAAAAAACACATTTTGAAGCAGAATAAGAACCATGCCTTTGGATGGAATGGCTAAAAGACAAAGTGTCAATCAAGTACATATTTACTGCATAATAAACTGAATAACATAGATGTCCCAAGAGCAGAATGATGACACTGAACAATTTCTTTCCAAAAGATAATGGCAAGAATAAAACAGTATCTTTGAAATAATGTATGCAATTCAGTCTTAGTGATAAAAACGATGAAAATAATCATTTTCATTCAAACCAAAATATCAACATGTGAGATTTTACATAAAAGACTAGGTTTGCACAGTGCTGCTTCCTATGATTATTGTACTAATGAACTTGTTCCTGTTCTCTATGACAACAGACATCAACATAGATTGTTAAAAGTAGCACAAAATATGAATGAATTAAATAAATAATAGTTACATGTAATTATTTTTTTTAAAAACAAGTAATCATCAAGTAACAATCAGATAAGAATAAAACTTTTCCCTGCTATATTGAACCCTTTCATTCCAGAGGCACAACTCCATCTTATACTGATGTTGCTGGTTGTAACAATTTTCAAAAAGAGTCCCTTGAAGGGACTGATGCTCTCCCGGCTGAAAACAATTTCCAGGAATTCAAGATAAAACCATTTATTCCTTTTAACTGCTGAGTGTTGAAACCATCTCTGATATTCTTCAGTGATAACAAGCTTTAAAATTAGCTGCTGTGGTAGACATACTGATTGTTAGATTGTCACCATTTTTATTTAGGACCAACAAGACACCATAATAAGTCTTGTGGTGGAAACCCCATGTTGATATGACTTTCCATTTTGGAAGATGTAACAATAACAAGATTTTCAAGATGATTGTTATGGTTGCCATACTGGATATCAGATTGGCATAATTTCCATTTAGTACCATCTTGACATCATAGGAAGTCTTTTGGTGAAAACACAATGTCAATATGACCAGCCATCTAGGAGAAGTAGAGATAACAAGATTTTCAAGATGGCCATTGTGGTGGCCATATTAAAAGTTAGATCAGCACCTTTTTCATTTATGACCAACTTGACATCATAAGAAGTCTTTGAATGAAAACCCATGCTGATATTACCATTCATTCAGGAGAAAGTGATAGCAAAATTTTCCACTGTAGTGGCAAAATTGAATGTCTGAGTGGCACAGTTTTCATTTAGGACCACTGTGGCATCCATACTGGATGTCCAAGCTGTACCAATTTCATTTAGGACCAACTAGACCATGGGATGAATGTGCATGTCAAATTTGATGGTATTCCTCAAAGCGATAACAAACTTGTGCTAACGGACAGACGGATGACGGACAACAGACCATCCTGTACTGGTCATAGACCAGGATAGTTAACAATCACTGCTTGATTATTTTTTAATTCAATTTGAAAATGAAATAGAGTAAACAATGATGTACATAAATATTGATAAAAATGCAAAAGGCAAATAAACGTTTATGTGTCAGTGAAATATTTATAAAATCACAAATAAAATACTAAAATAAAATGCACTGTATCATGCAGTGTTCATTCCAGAAATGCAAAAAGTGGGTCCCAATGGACCCTACTAGGTCAAAAAGTGGGTAATTTAGAAACAGACCCCTTCACCAATACCATTACATGTTTCTTGTTATTCAAGAAATTCAAACAGATATCAATATAACATACTTGTGTCATGTATTTATTAATTTCTGCAATAAATATTCACTTTTTTACATTATACACTTTGAATCGGACTGCAGCACAATTGTCTGCAATTTCCTTGTCTGCTAAAAAGCCTATGTCCACTGTTCAGGTCATGGTTATTTTAGTTGACAAGGAAATTGTAGCAAAATGTGCGATAGTCAGGCTCAACGATGTCTGATTCAAAGCATATAATGCTGGAAAGGTGAATATTTATTCTAGAAACGAATAAATCCATGACCTGAGCACAAGTGATCATTATCAGCCTCTCCTGTCATGGGCTTTCCGTACTGGGATTTGAATTCCTCATCCTTGAGTAACCATTTACCTCTATAAAGAATTTCTTTTGGAAATCCGAGTACATTTTCTCCTCCCTGTACACTGCTTTGGAAATAAATGCAGCAGTGTTTTCACTTAAGATTTAATGAAAAATATTGGATCATGTGTTCTTGATTGATACCCAAACTAATCAAAATCATACGACATTTTTTTGTGCGCCTTATGAGTGCCATGAAGGGATCTTTCTTGTGCCAAAGATGACAAATAAGGGTCATTGATGCAAAAGCGCAGCCTAGAATGAAGCCTGATCATGTATATCATTGATAATAAAGTTTTCAACATAACATTTTATCCTGACTTTCTTTGCAGATGTTCAAGAGTTCCAACCTCAATTTACTACCCTGCCCATAGCTTTGAAGTCAGCATCCAATTTTTCAAGCTGCTGGCCTGCTTGAGCAAAAAAACAATATGAAGCACTGGTGATGTAGAACTACATGTAATGTTGTTGTCTGGAAACCTTTTATTTTTCTTTCAGTCAGTGACTTGGACTATTTGACCCCAAAATCAAAAGTGTTCTTTCCTAGAACAAGTACGTGTAATTCACTAGTTTAGTAACTGTTGATGGTGGAGAACTCAAGCTATTGTGTGGAAACCATTTTCTTCTCTAAGTCGGTGACACTGACCTTTGACCTTTTGATCCCCAAAAGACAGGGTTCTTCTTTATCCCAAGTGCAAACCATCCACAAAGTTTGCTGTAGAACTAAAGTTACCATGCAGAAATTGAGAAGTTAACAAAGGTTTTGGTTTGGTTTTGTGGGGTTTAACAACATTTTTCAGCATATGATAGGTTTAACATGGCGGCCAGTATATTTGGTGGATGAAGAACCTGTGAAGAACCACCGACCCACATGAAGCTACTGGCAAGCTTTCTCACTTACCCATGTTGGTAGAGCTGAGACTGGAGCTCATGTGGACAGAGGTGAGATGGGTGAGTGATCTGTAAAGGTGAGTGCCTTTGACCAGGCAAATGCAACTACTTCCAGTGCACGGGCCAGAGAGATTTTTAAATGAATGTACCCATATGATACAAATGCAACGATAAAACCAGGTCACAGCTTGGATGCAGCCCATGGGTCGTATGTTGCACATACATACCTTAGACCACTCAGCCACCCAGGGCCCATATTAATGGAAAGACAGACAGATGGTCATAGCATAATTGGAATTATGAATCATTTCTTTTAAATAATGGTATAGTTTTATTAGTTTATGACCTCTGTATAATAGTCTAATATGTGTCGTTTTGCAGAGTATACATATACGGTAATTTCAATGTGACCCAATACATTGGTCCTGGGAAAATCAATATTATCGTTTGAAGCATTAGTCAGGTCACGTGATTCAATGCGTGAGTTTTGCACTTGACCTGACCTGGATTTCGCAATTCAGGAATTATTCATTTTGTTGACCAGAAATTAGATAGTAAGATCATAATATTAAGGTGTTGATTTGAGACGGAATAAGAATTTGGTTTGTTTCAATGACGCAGTACTGAAACTATAAAATAAGATGTAATCGCAGCATTTGTCATTCTACATAGTTTTGTCAGCTTGAGAGGTCTTTAACGAAATTGGTTCTTTGTATGTGATATTATGCTTCAGAGATATTATTATTAAGTACATTTTGGATTTAGTACTGCTACTTCAGGAAAATTTCCAGGCTACACTTTTGGGATTAAATACTCACATTTAAAGATTTAAGAAATATTCAGCTCCTTTGGAATTATTGGACACATTTTTAGAACTTGTGTAATATTCTACATTCATAAGGATTTATTTGGAATTATTAATATTTGGATATAACTGATTCTTGCTAGTATATCAGCACAGTGGTGTTTTCATTCGGAACATTCTTCATTTCGGAATATTTTGGATAACTTCCGGATCAGTGAACAACAGAACAATTTAGGATTACTTAGGAATTTCTAAACTAAGTTAATTTTAATTCTTTCACTTTGTTTGTTTGAAATATTTTATATTTTAAGAAATTAAATTTGTTTGTAAATCTTGAAAGCTTGTTTGAGTAATTCTTTCTCTTGTTACATTACCCCTAGTCATAACAATAATACACTCCACCAAAATAGCCAACATAAAAAAATTTTGGTTGGGATATGATTTTTGTTACTCATTTTTTCCCCTCCATTTACCAAACCAGAGTTGCATGGCCTAATTTTATTCCTCTGAGAAAAGACCACATCAGCATTACTCAACAAAACAATGTTTTACGATAGATATGCACTCTGAATGTAATCAGTGAAACAATCTGCATTTGTCTGATAAAACTTGCAGCAAATTTGAACCAACCACGATTAGCGATCACCATGCAAAGGTAACTATTACTGAATCATGCATCTAACCTATCTCCAGTATGCGCTAAATAATTCTGGGAGAAATAGTGAGCATCTTAATGAGTGTGATGTTTAATACTGTTACCTATCAACGCAATGAAATGCAGTCTGGTCACAACATTCAGACAATCTAAAATTTGTTAGTTATTTTTAAACTCTTTTTCATGGTCACAAATTTCTAGAGTTGCCATCCAGAAGACTGGAGAGTACGGATATTTGTAATAATGGGTCCTGACGGTAATTTGGAAGTGGTTCAGAAGAAAAGCATACTGGGTTATTGTTTTGTTGTATTATTTTTATTTTATAAAAAGCAAAAAAGGCAATATATAAATTAAAAATAATTTGTGACTAATGCCATTTAATATATGAAATTCCGTCTTTTTTTTTAAATGCATATACATATGACAACACAAAAACAACAAATAATTCAGGCATTTTAATATAGCAATAACATTTTAAGGTGTTTAGTGGCTTTTGAGTTTTTACTGGGTAATGAGGTCATCAGTGTGCATCACAAATGCATAAACAATACCTGTTTTAGTTGGGCTAAGCCTGCTTTGAAGTGAGAGTAAAGTGCCTTGCTAAAGATTACTAATGAGTGTCAGAAACCAACAAACAATTTCTAATTTAGTTGGGCTGAGCCTGCTTTAAAGTATTTTGCCTTAAAGTTATCAGTGTAAATCAGACACGCACAAATAATACTTCATCTGGTTGGGCTACGCCCACCTCGTATTGAACCTAAAAGGCACAATACATCAAATTCATTCCCAAGGTTTTTAGTCTGAATAAGAAACGCATAAACAATACCGAGTTTGGTTGAACCAAGCCCATTTTCAAAAGTATCTTGCCTTAAGGGCACACTACAGCAAAAGGCCAAAGTGGACCTGATATTGCTCATGTGGTTTACATATCTTGACAGTTGACCATTTCACTAAGCAGGTTTATGTGGTATTGTAAGAACATATCCTATGTAAACTATCTCCCAAACTTTCTACCATGTTGATTTTACTTATTTTACTATATCCTGATCAAAATTCTTTCTAAAGATAAACTCATAATTAATGTGGACATTCTCTTGCTCATAATCAGTCATCCAGATCTTGATGATAATAAACCCAACTGAAAAAAAAATATGGCTTCAAGAGTGGTAACAAGGTCAGCCAATCAGATGCAAGATCACCTCATTATTAATCATGGATCCCACTTACTTTTTAAAGTGCCCAAGATCTTAGGTGGCACTCCTCAGTTTCATATTTTGCATAGGGTTAGATTTTTAAAGAAAAAGAATTACCCAGGTTTTCCTCACTGGTTGTCCTGGCTATTTAAAAAAAGACCTTGTATATCTTAGGTATTGTTAAAAGAACTTTTAATTCACATTATTTTGGTGTATGATTGATGGGTGCAATTTAGGTTACAGAGTATACAGCTTGGTCTTACTTAAGATGTGCACCTCTCAAAAAACTGCTAGCTCCGCTTGGTCATTTTCACTTCCTGGACTTCAAAAGGTCAATAAAAAAAAGACCAGATAACTTTTTATTTACTTTTTACATATTTTGTAATTCATTCATTGTACTTTCTGAGGCTGGTATTGCCTACTCTTTCAAAATTTATTTCCCTATTTTAATAACTGCGGAAAATAGTGTACTTTTAACTAATTCAGGCTGATTTTTCGAGTACTTTGGAGCAACCATTTCTGTCTGCTGTGTACTTAGATCATGTCCAATTTCCATAAGTACAATATGTAAAGAATTTCAGCCACAGTACATGAAAGCAGCATAGAGGTATGCCAACATTCTCTTCATTGTGCATGTTGCAAATGCAAACAACTTCATCTTACACCTGTCATTCTCTAGCACGTAATATCCGTAGAGCGCCCCCATAAAGACCACATATGTACTATTATTATTATGATTTAATTTTGGTTGTATAGCTGAAACATTTAAGTCGCAAGCATCTAAACAGCCCTTTTGAATAATTCTCAGGTTTTTTTTCCACAGAACAGTATTTATTAGTAGCAAAGTCCCACACAAGCCCAGCCCCCCCCCCCCATGATGAAAAGTGAGCTATATTAAAAATACACTTTGCATTTTCTCAACAATAGCAACCAATGTTTTGCTAAAAGACAGGAACATGAAACTTGCCACAATTATTCCTGATATGTCACTAATAAAATTTACAGTTTGAACAGGGATGGAAGAGTTCAGGTTCACAGAGGTCAAAGATCAAAAAGTTTGCTAATTCTTAACACTAGCATATGGAAGAAAGTGAATCTGCTTTATCATCATTTTTCCCTTAATTTTATTACAAATGAATGAAAAGAAACATTTTTACTATATTTTTCATTCACTTAATACAACAGTTTTAAATTTAAGCTGACTTTACTCCTGTGTTCAAAGACTTCTAATTTCCCCATAATTGAGGTCATTGCATACAAAATACTGCCGCAATGCATATTGGGTAAGCAAGAGCAAAATAGGCATAATTAGCTTATTTTCATGCATAACATCAATGTTAATATATCATTTTGTAAATCAAAGAATACACAATTATATGAGAAAGAGAAAAGCAATTGCACAAATTTCATATTTGTTTTAAGGTGGTGCTCCTCAGTTTCATATTTTGCATAGGGTTAGAATTTTAAAGAAAAAGAATTACCCAGGTTTTCCTCACTGGTTGTCCTGGCTATTTAAAAAAGACCTTGTATATCTTAGGTATTGTTAAAAGAACTTTTAATTCACTTTATTTTAGTGTATGATTGATGGGTGCAATTTAGGTTATAGAGTATACAGCTTGGTCTTACTTAAGATGTGCACCTCTCAAAAAACTGCTAGCTCCGCTTGGTCATTTTCACTTCCTGGACTTCAAAGGTCAATAAAAAAAAAAGAGCAGATAACTTTTTTTTCTTTTTTACATATTTTGTAATTCATTCATTGTACTTTCTGAGGCTGGTATTGCCTACTTTGGCAAATTTCGTTTTCCTATTTAATAACTGCTGAAAATAGTGTACTTTTGACTAATTCAGGCTGATTTTTCAAGTACTTTGGAGCTGACATTTCTGTCTGCTGTGTGCTAAGATCATGTCCAGTGTCCACAAGTACAATATGTAAAGAAATTTCAGCCACAGTACATGAAAGTAGCATAGAGGTATGCCAACATTCTCTTCATTGTACATGTTGATTTTTCGAGTACTTTAAAGCGGCCATTTTGTCTGCCATGTGCTTAGATCATGTCCAGTGTCCACAAGTACAATATGTAAAGAAATTTCAATCACAGTACATGAAAGTAGCAAAGAGGTATGCCAACAGTCTCTTCATTGTACATGTTGCAAATGCACTTCATCTTACACCTGTCACTCTCTCAGAAGTATGTATTATCTGTAGAGTGCCCCCTTGATGATATAATCTCCATTTCCAATTTTGATCAAAATCGGATCAGAACAGCGGCTTCTAGATTGTTAATAAGCTCAACCAATTGCGTACAAGATCACCTCATACATATGCATCGGTCTCGCCCATTACTGACAGTCCAAGATCTTGAAGATAAAAGCATATAATCCAAGTTTATCAAAATTCAGATCACAAATATGGCTTCCCGAGTTGTAACAAGTTCTGCCAATCAGAGCCAAGATCACATTATTAATATGCGTGGATCTCACTCATTATTGGACCCATCCCATAACTTGATGATAATTGCCCTTATTTTAAGTTTGATCAAAATGAGATCAAAAATATGGTTTCCAGTGTGTCAACAAGCTCATCCAAACAGATGCGAGATCAACTCATTAATATGCATGCATCTTGCTCATTATTAAACTTGTACAAGATCTTGATGATATATGCATATATTAAAAGGTTCATCAAAATTGAATCAGAAAAACAACCTCCAGACTGGTAACAAGCTCATTAAATCAGATGCAAGACTGCCTCATTTATATGCGGATCTTACTCATTAATGAACTCATTCGAGATCTTGATGATATAAGCATATATTCCAGGTTTGATCAAAATCGGATCAGATATCTGGCCTC
This sequence comes from Margaritifera margaritifera, assembly GCA_029931535.1. Classification (NCBI taxonomy): domain Eukaryota; kingdom Metazoa; phylum Mollusca; class Bivalvia; order Unionida; family Margaritiferidae; genus Margaritifera; species Margaritifera margaritifera. The sequence continues at coordinate 643,049 of JAQPZY010001183.1, read as the reverse complement.
CAGAGTGGTAACAAGCTGGGCTGCATCTGTCATTTTGTGAACTTGGGCACTGTCCCCCTCTTAAAGTAGCATAAAGGGAAGCCAATATTAAAGCATAACAAGACATTGTGAGTCAACATACAGCTGAACATCATGTAATTTCAATCAAATTCATCAACAGAATGAAACATAATGGTGTAGATTAAGATCTGCTAGCGCATTATATGATAGTAGTCCAACACTATAAGACACTAATCCTGATATGCGGGGCGGGGGTGCCACCACATCTTACTGCCATTAACAATCAGTGCTGTGGAGCCCTGTTCCAACAGCGCTGATATGAAGACTGGAAGCCAAATTTTCAAGAATATCATATAGTTGGCAGGCCATATTGAAACTGTTGCACAGCTTATAGTCTAATTGCTTTATTTCTACTATATTTATGATGCCTTTTTCCTTATCAAGTAAATCCAGGAACAAACTATCAATTATGTTTTTCAAGCTCTGTTGAACTCCATTTCAATTCTTTGAGGAGCGATGGTACCCAAGAAATGCAGAGTCTTTAATGAAACATATATATCTAATCACATTCATCCTAATGTGATTAGATATATTCATTTCATTAAAGAAATTTAACTGATAGTTTAACCAAATTTGGTACTTCTCTGCTACTATCGCCCTTCAACTAACTGAAATGGCAATACACAATAGTAACACTGTACAATAGCAGAATGGGTAATTTCTACATTTCTTGGAAATAAAGCATGTATGCTTCATGAAAATTCGCACCCAATCCTCTTTTTTGTGTGCGAGTATGCCCACACAGATTCAACAATTTTGCCCATTTTTTTTTATTTTAGTGGAATTCTCACAATTGCACATCCTACATACAACCCTGAACAAGGTCAACCAATGAGATGCAAGATCATCCCATTCATATCAATGTGGATCTCGCTCATTATTTAACTCATTCATGATTTTGATGATATAAGCACATATTCCAAGTTCAATCAAAACAGATATTTTCACAATACAGAAAATACAAATTTCCCTTGGTAATTGACATTAAATTCTGGTCAAGTAACAAAGAATTCTACTTGCACAGCTGGGCTGGTTAGCAAGGAATTGTTCCAGCTCTGCCAATCAAAATTTAGTAACTTGAGACTAAAGCCAACGACTAGTGGCATCACTGCGTTATAATCATCTCACCCTCTCCTTTCATGACTTTGACATAAGTTTTGTTGTATTTGTTGGACTTGAGTTTGTCATCCACGTTGTAGTTTCTCTTCCCATCAATCTCATCATCATCAATGTCCTCATCAGTGTACGTCTTCCTCTCTTTCACACGCTGAAATATACACAAGTTATACATGACAACAAACAAGTATTCAATAGAACAGAAATGTATTGCCTACTGCATGGTAAATAACTCAACTATAAATGGGATTGTTCATGTCCCCCAACCAATATGGTAAAATTGAAGAACCCTAAGCACATGAGGCAATTGCAAATATTTCCAATTCCAACTGGTATCATAACTCGGTCAACTTCTGACGACCAAAAAAAGGACAATTGAAATTGATGTAGGTCTTCTTTAAATTAAGCCATATATAGCATTTGCTTTGAATCAATTAAAGTCTTGAAACGTTATCAAGCAGAAACAAAACTCATGACATATGGCACAGATGGGCAGACATATGGATGGCATCCCACAGGAAACACTACATGCCCCACCCCTTCCATCCTGAAGTGCTGAGAAAAGTGTATGGATGACCTCAGAAATGAAAATAGTCCAATCCATGCACAAGAACCACCCAATGGATCAGCTAGTTGCAGTTCTAACTCTTTATGAAAAGATAGTTTTGAGAGAGAGAGAGACGGAGAGAACAAAACATAGGGACTGATGCTCTACTGGCCAAAAAGAATTTCCAGGAATTCATGTTAAGATCATTTCTTCTTTTTAACTGCTGAGTGTTGAAACCATTTCTGATACTCTATTGCAATAACAAGATTTTCGAGCTGGCCATCATGGCATCCATATTGGATGTCAGATTGGCACCATTTTCATTTAGGATCAACTAGACATTATATCAAGTCTTTTGGTGCAAACCCCATGTCAATATGACCATCCATTCAGAACGAGTAGTGATTTTTTCAAGATAGCTGCCATGGTGGCCATACTGGGCATCAGATCAGCATCATTTTCATTTAAGACCAGATAGGCACTGTAAGAAGTCTTCTGGTGAAAACACTATGTTAATATGGCTTTCTGTTTAGGAGTGGTGATAACAATATTTTCAAGATGGCGGCCATGATGGCAATACTGCACAATTTTCATTTGGGACCAACTAGACATCATAAGAACTCTTTTGGGAAAAAAAACCCATCTTGATGTCTTTCCATTCAGGAGTTGCCATAACAAGATTTTCATGATGGCTGCCATATTGGATGTCAGATCAGCACCACTTTAATTTAGAGTCTTTTGGGGAAAACCCTTTGTCAATATGACCATCCATCCAGAAGGAGTAGCAATAACAAGATTTTCAAGGTGGTCACCATGGCAGTCATATTGGATGTCAGATTGGCATCATTTTTGTTTAGGACCAACTAGATACCATGAGAAGCCTTTTGGTCAAAACCCATGTCAATATGACCATCCATCTTGGTGAAGTGGTAATAACAAGATTTCCAAGATAGCTACCATGGTGGCTTTACTAAATGTCAGTTCAGCATCATTTTCATTTAGGAACAACTAGACACCATAACAAGTCTTCTGCTGAAAACCCTGTGTCAATACGACTTTATATTTCGGAGGGTAGCAATGAAAACATTTTCAAGATGGTAGTTATGGTGGCCATATTGGATGTCAGATCGGCACCATTTTCATTTAGGAACAACTTGACATCATAGTATGTCTTTTGGTGAAAACTCCACGACGATATGACCACCTATCCTGAAGATGCAACAATAAAAAGACTTTCAAGATGGCAATCATATTGGATGTTTCTGTAAAAAGTCCATGTCAATATGACTATGTTCAGGAGCAGTAGCAATAACAAGATTTTAATGATAGCAGCCATATTGGATGTCAGATCAGTACCATTTTCATTGAGGATGAATTAGACATCATAAGACTTTTAGTGAAAACTCAATGTCTATTTGACCATCCGTCAAGTTGGAGAAGCAATATCATGATTTTCACAATGTCCACCATGGTGGCTATATTGGAGGTCAGATCAGCACCATTTTCAGTTAGGACCAAATAGACATCATTACAAGTCTCTTGGTGATAATCCCAAGTCGATATAACTTTACATCCAGAAGGAGTGGCAATAACAAGATTTTCAAGATGGCTGCTGTGGCAGCTATATTGGATGTCACGTTGGCACCATTTTCATTTCAGACCAATTAGACATCATAAGAAGTCTCTGAGTGAAAACCCCATGTTGATATGACTATCCGTTTAGAAGTAACAATAACAAGATTTTCAAGAAGACCACTGTGGTGGCCATACTGGATGTCTGAGCAGCACCATTTTCATTTATGACCAACTAGTATATATGTATTAGCGTTTAATGGCACCTCAGTACAATAATGGCTACATAGTGCCAATTAAAAGTAAAGGTTAAAAAATGTAAAAATATGACCTAGGGATGAAAGTGTGTGTGTAAAGTTTCATGGCAGATTGGCACCATTTTCATCAAGGTCTAACAAAACATCATAAGAAGCCTTCTGGTGAAAACCCATGTCAATATGAATTTCCGTTTATGAGGAGTAGAGAAAAGATTTTCAAGATGGCTGCTGTGGTGGCCATATTGGACGGAAGATCAGCACCATTTTCATTCAGGACCAACTAGACCTCTTTTGGTGAAAATCCCATGTTGATCTGACCATCCATTCACAAGCAGTAGCGATAACAAGATTTTCAAGATGGCCACTGTGGCAGCCATACTGAATGTTCAAGCAGCACTATTTTCATCTAGGACAAACTAGTCAATGGGATGAATGTGTGTGTATAAAGTTTCATGGCATCCAATTAATTTACCTTTCTATATCCATAATAATGCTAAATAGGTACAAATATTCATAAAATAAACTTCAAATAGACAATACTAACACGCTAAACTTCATCCAGGTCAAGCAGTGTTAGCATAAATTCAGCGTACTCAATATTCATTATTGTGCCCCGTTGGTTTTAAGCATAGGTAATTGTTTTTCTGATTGTAATCTTCCTCGTTTCCTACAGTCTCTTTATTTACAAAATGATCTTAATACATTCATTTACTGATGTTACAAATTTAGAAATTTTAAATGTTCAAGGAAAAGTATTTTCTTACCCTGAAACCACCCACTATTACCTATCATTGTATCCCATATGATAGACAATATAATAATATAATAACATGTATTTAAGGTAGGCATAAATTTATAAAAAGCAAAAACATTCATCTACACTGCACGTAGTATGGTCAAGTGAGGAACAAAGGAATATGGCAATTTTACATTAATTTACGAATGAAGCGAAATTTAATATCACGGAAATTATTTTTCAATTCATACCTCAGTAGATTTCAGCCCCAAATCAGTTTTCTTTTGATCAATATCTAAATATTTTCTTCAAATGGCCCAGTGATAAACGAATGCAATTGAGTTGGGCAAATTTTACGTCAGTTGCTAGACCTCATTAGTTTCACCTTCAATCTACTGTACTGTAAAATATCTGTGTACACTCCAAATTTTTGTCTGGTTGCATCAGTTACAACACTATAGCAGATTTTAAACAAAACGATTGGTAACTGATTCCATTCCGTAACTAGTTCCCATGGGATACTATTCTCTTAAATCGCAAATACTTTATTATCTACTTATGAATATGACTGAAATTGACCTGCACTTACAATGGGGTGGGGGGGGGGATGCTGGAGAGCAAGATTAAGCTTCCAAGCTTCGATTCAGGAGCAAGTTTAATATATAATAAAAGGAAAATTCTCTTTTCATGGATAAATGTCTAATTTATTTCATCTCAAGGCTATGCCACTCATTAAAATATCGAGTTTTTTTGTACCACGCAATGAAATATATCCAATATTAATACAGGAAAAGAAAATATCCTCTACTGCCAGCAAGTGCAAACTTTAATACAGTTCCCACTGTGTCACGGCTGTCAATCCCCCTACTTTCAAAACTCATGACAAAATCTTGTTGTTTGCATGATCTCACAATTTTGAAATGAAAAATGGTTTGAAATATGTAATGTCTGAATGGATTAATAATATATAACAAAATTTTTTAATTTTACCAGCCAATTATTTTCTGAGATAGAAGGTGGAGCACTATTCAGAATGGATCTGATACATAGTAAAGTCCATTTGAACACAATCTAATACATGTTGGTGTACCCTTCCAGTTTTCGAAAAAAATACTTCACCAAATTTAAAACCAGTGTAATCAACAATTTCATAGCTCACCTCTACTTAGCTTGTACTAGTCTCCATGAGTCATTGTAAACATTATCATGCAGAAAATAATTTGACTACAGTGATCTTGACAACAAAATGTTAGACCTTTTCTTGCTAAGGTACTTTTTTTGCAATATTTTTCTCTTTACATTTTAACTTTTAATCTTTTTTCAATTTAAAGTTTAAACTTTTAATCAGCACTATGTAGCCAGCATTATGCTGACACACCATGAAACCACCTACATACCTAACCACCCACCCACCCACCTACTTACTGTGACCAGGCGCAAAAGACATAAAATAATTTTAAAAAAAGAACATTATTTTCTATGATATAAACACCCAAGTTTAATGTTGTTTTTGTGGGTTTTTTTTTTTAAATCATTGTTCTTAAAATATGCTTGAGAAGCTATTATCATTGTCCACCGTTTAAGCTAGATTTCACTGGGTGCAAGCCACAGGCTTCCAGTAATCTTGGAGTGACAGCCAGCAGTACAAATATAGTCAATGCATCAATAATTATATTGATTAACCTCTACAGTTGAGGCATACATTAAAAGCACGCAGGGTCCACTCATCTAATTCCTATACTCATTCACATGTACAATGCCAAGTTTGGCCTGTTGACCATAACCTATCCCAATATACAATGTACAGTAGTCATTAATATGGAAAGTATACCACTAAATAAACATATTTATTCCTGTTTCCAACTACATTGGTCAGAAAGGACCTTCTGAGTAGGCTAGGATGTATATAGATGTAGCATGGACAAATCTATGTTATCATAAACACAAATAAGTTAAATTTAACCCATGTTAATATGCATCCCATTATCACATTTGATGTTTGGAACATAAACAGCACCCAATAAATTAACTTTTAACACAAAATTTCAACAAAGTCACTGAAACATGAGGTATAGCTCACAGAGACTTTGTTTTGCAATAAGGATGTAAAACTTAACAAGATGCATCCACTCACCACGTTTCATGATTCTAAGTAGGACAGTATGCGTATAACATGCCAAAAACTCGTGTGGTCATGCTAAATGCAAAAACTTAACCAAAGCTAGTAAAAGATTAAATTTATGGTCATAATCAGCTTCTTTTGTTTTAAGGTAGTGGCAGTAACAGACATGCATATCATAGTCAATTTCAAGATTCTAGCATGAACAGCATCTGAGAAATGAACATCAAACACAAAATGTAACCCAAGTCATTAAAGTATCAAATTTGGCCCATAATGACCTACAACTGAAATGAGGAAGTAGTGCTTATCAAGATACATCCCCTGACTAAGTTTCATGATTTCAGATAGGATGGCATGTTTATAGCATACCAAAAACCCATGCAGCCTTACACTAAATGTAAAAGCTTAACCTGAGCCAGTAAAATCCTAAGTGTCTGTTGGTACCTTTTATGATTGTGATGCAATACTAAGATGTATACAATCATCTAGTTGAATGATTTAAAGCATAAGACAGTAAAAACATCAAACTGAACCAAAGTCAGTGAAGTGTTAAATATGGATCATGCTGATCTACATTTAAGATGAGGGTATAGTACTCATCAGAATACATCCCCTCACGTAACCAAGATGCATCCTGTCACCAAATATCATGATTCCAAGTAGAACAATAATATACAGAAGATAAAAAAAAAACCTACGTGGTCATAATCTCAACACAAAAACTTAACCTATGCCTGTAAAATGTGAAATGTTGGTCACAATGGCCTTCTTTTGTTGTAAGGGTATGGTACTAACAGAGATGCATACAACCATCTAGTTTAATGATTCCCACATAAACACTACTGGATATTGAATCCAAGTCAGTGAAGCATGAAATATGGGCCACAGTAACCAACTTTTGTGATGATGGTGTAGTAGTCATCAAGATGCATCCCCTCACCAAATTTCATGAATCTTGACATAACAGTATATATACAGGATGCATAAAACCTATTTGGTTATAAGCTAAATATGAAAACTAAATGTAAACCAGTACAATATGAAATATAGGTCACCCAGGGCTCAGGAAAACCACTCATCCTCTCGTCCCGACTGGATAAAAATTTACTACGTACTCATCCCTGGGCTGAGCAGATGGATATTTCCATCTCAAGAGTAAATCCAAGTTCATTTTCTACACTTAACATATGCCAAAAATTCAGCATCATTTAACATTTAGCATGCATCAATTATAGATTACTTTTATGTAATTTGCCAGCTTGTTATCAGTCAAAAACATATCGCAAAGAAACCCAACTTTGTTTTATACACAGGTACCCAATGGAAGCTTGATGCTAAAATGGGTAAAAATCATAAACATATTATGTTGCAGTTTCATACCTAGCCCTCAATTTCTGATTGGTATTCACATTTACAGTGATACTTTTCAGTAATTTCAAGAATCATTTGCATGTGAAGAAAGTTTCCCTTTTAACGAGCTGTCACACATCTTTTAGGAGTCAAACCTCTGAGATGTTGAGAGATAGAGAATGTCACAATTTTGTGATTTTTCATCTGGCCAGTAAATGTCACGCTTGTCCCAGGTCACCAGTATTTTCAAGACTGAAGCTTTATTAATACATTGTCACGCCAAAGAGAAGACACAAGCAGATAGTTCTATAAGTATGTAATTACTTTTCACAAGAAAATATTGCCAACTTACATTCAAAACAAATATTATATGTCTCACAGGTGATTGCCACCAATTTTCACACAATGCATGCCATTGTAATCTATTTAAAAGCACATAATGTCAAGACACCAGTGGATTGGTCCAAATTTAATTGTGGTCATGACCTAGAAATATTCCAATTCTTTTGGCCCACCATCAATCTCTCCTTTTATGGCACCCTTGAGTAGCTCTCTAGAGTGCATGTTTGACTAAAATGGATCATTTAGTACAAAAGTTTGTACATATTGAGATGGATCAAATTCAGTCTAACCTGATGAAAATTGTAAAATTTGGACATTCTCTGTCTCTTAAATTCTTCTATATCTAACTCTTTAAGATGTGTGATAGCTTGTTGAAAAGGAAAATTTCTTTACATTAAAATGACACCTATATTACTGAAAGGTGGCACTATAAACAGGAATACCACTAAGAAATCAATGGCTATATATGCAACTGCAATGTCTCAGGTTACAAATTTTGTCTCTTACTATGTTTTTTTAAGGGGACATGTATTAGAGCACTACATTTCCATTGTTTTGACCCATTTTAGTATCAAGCTTGCATCAGGTTCATGTGGCTCTGTAGTAAAAGTGTATGCAGTGTAGTGGAAAAGTTGCACTGTGTTGAGTACAATTTGGAAAGGGATGAGTAACTGTTGCACTCACTCATCCCAGGGACGAGTGCTTGGAAAAAGTTTTCTGGAGTCCTGGTCACCATGACTTTATTTTATTATATGGGTGTGGTTTTAATAGAAATGCAATCATCTAGTTTGATGATTCTGGCATGAACAAAGATTGTCAATTACACATAAAACACATTTAGCCAAGGTTGATGTAGCATAAAATATGGGTCACAATGACCTACTTTTGTGATGCAGTACTCATCAAAATACATCCCCTCACCAAGTTTCATGACTCTAGATATAACAGTATATATACACAGTGCAAAAACCTAGCTGGTCAGGAGCTAAACACAAAAACTTAACCCAAGCCAGTAAAATGTGAAATGTAGGTCACTGTGACCCTCTTTTGTGGTAAGGGTGTGGTACTGATAGAACTGCATACAATCATCTAGTTTCATGATTCTACTATGAACAGAGCTTGAGAAATAAACTTAAACCACAAAATTTTAAAAAGGTCAGTGAAGAGTGAAATATGACTCACAGTGACCTACTTTTGCCACGACACTGTAGTACTCATCAAGATGCATACCCTCACCAAGTTTCATGATTCCAGGATTTACAGTATTTATACTGCATGCAAAAAACTTAGCTAAATGCAAAAACTTAACGAACAATGTACAATATACATGTATAAAATTTTCCCCTGCAGACCCATTTCGAGAGAATAGGTGCTATCAAACCCACTCCAAACTGTTGCCAAGGCCCAAGGAAGAATGGCTGAGGTTCACCAAGGGTGTACATATGTATATACTTTTATCTGTGTGGACACTGATGCCAACGCCAGTTGTAGTACAACAGCTCTCTTCTTCATACACATGAACTAATGATAACTACAGACCTTTACAACACGAAAACTCAATTTTGAGCAGGCTAAATTAATGTCAGTTTGAATTAAAAGTATAATTGATAGCAGACAAAGGTAGATACAGAAATTACTTCCAAAAATGGTAGGATCTGTACAGGAATATTTGTGCATCTACTGTCGTCTGCTACAACTGTAATTCTGAAATCGGCATTCATTTACCTGCTCACGATAACATTACTCTAGTGTTGTATGAAGTTATCATTTTAAATTTGGTGAGAACAAAAATTATTTTGTTTTTAGAAAACTGGAAGGGTATGCCTATTATGACAGTGTTGATATTTACTTCAATGCAAAAATTTCACACTGTTCCCCATTTTATTTTTTTTAATTTTATTTTTATGGGGGAAGGGGGCAACTGACACCTGCCAATTTCAGATTCTAGCTGAAATGGTGTTCAAGAACTTTAAAATACTTGCGTTCTGGACGAAAGTCCCGAAGTTACTTCTCGTTGTTATATAAACAATTATGTTTCATTGTACAACAACGAGTTCTGACAACAGCGTTAGGTTTACTGCAGTTGACCACACGACGAACAAAACCACATGGTGCGCAAGCACTTAGGTTCATCCCAAAAGCAACGTTAATAAGACCCCTTGACATCTTCCATGATTTGCCACTGACTTAATTAAGTTATAAACACTTTGAAAACATCAGAAGTTGCCCATGAGTTTCAACATTGTTATTATAGTAGTAAAAATGGCTGCTCAGAACAAGATAACAATGCACAATTTTTGCAAAGTGCTAGCGATGACGACAATTGCTCTTACCAATTTTCGACCTTGCTCTGTGTTATCTGGTTTATTCTCCATTTAAAATATGCCTGTCAAAAAATGCTTTACATCAAAACAAAATCATAAAAGCTAACACTAAGTTGATTTTGTGCACAGTGTATTCTACTGCATGATGGTCACGTGATCAACTATATGCTTGGGTCAATGTAAAGTAGCACCACCAATCTTAACGAAATATTGTACATATTTCAGCAACTTCATCCTGCCAATACCTATCATTCTTTACTGATGAAATATGCATATATTTATGGAACTGTATTTTTATTTAGAGAAAGAGAAAACAAATGGATTCACAGAAAAAGCACAAACATTAGAAATATGTCAAAAATATATTTGTAAAATTATATATCATTTATGTTTAGTCTTATGTGGCAAACAAGGGGTAGGTATAAAATGCGAAAAGGACTACTTTTTGCAAAAAATACTTTTAATTTGGTTATAAAAGCCGTTCAAGATTTTTTTTAAAAAAAAGATTTACAACAGATACCTTTAAATAAACAATGTTTATAAATGTTTATCACTCTAAATTTAAAACAATAATACGTAGCCAAACTTTGATTTTATCCAAAATTGTTGTTCAGCGCATACCGAGTACGCAAAAGAACTTGCCGACTGCAAAAAAGACTTTTTATTTATAAATAAAAACCTTCCATATTTTTTTTTAGTTTATGGTTTAAAGCAGATAACTGTTAAAGGGCAATGCGTGATACATGTTTATCATTCGGAAGTTTTTTTAAAAGCATGTAAATACACATTTGTATAATAAAAATTGTTGTGTTAAAGAGACTAGGCAAACAGGAATTGTTAAGGGTTTATAAAGACAAAATACTCGGAACATATGTCAAAAAGAACATTTATTTCCTAATGACAAAATACTCGGAACATATGTGAAAACGAACATTTATTTCCTAAAGACAAAATACTCGGAAAATATGTCAAAAAGAACATTTATTTCCTAAAGACAAAATACTCGGAACATATGTCAAAAAGAACATTTATTTCCTAAAGACAAAATACTCGGAACATATGTCAAAAAGAACATTTATTTCCTATCAATATGTATCTACAATATTCCAAACAATCAAAACATATATTACACACTCAGTGTAAATTAGCACAATCAAAACATATATTACACATTCAGTGTAAATTAGCACAATCAAAACATATATTACACACTCAGTGTAAATTAGCACAATCAAAACATATATTACACACTCAGTGTAAATTAGCACAATCAAAACATATATTACATACTCAGATTCTGTGTAAATTAGCACAATCAAAACATATATTACACACTCAGATTCTGTGTAAATTAGCACATATATTGTATTGATTTGTACATATTACTTTATCATAACAAATGAACATATATACATTAAACATGATAATGATTCCGTGATAACACACACACACACACACACACACACACACACACACACGCGCACGCAGACAGGCACGCACATATATCTTATTGACTTTGAACGAACAGACTACTTTATCATAACAAATGAACATATATATATTAAACATGATAATGATTCCGTGATAACACACACACATATATATACACACACACATACACACACACACACGCAGACAGGCACGCACATATATCTTACTGACTTGAACGAACAGACTACTTTATCATAACAAATGAACATATATACATAAAACATGATAATAAATTTGTGATAACACACACACGCACGCACGCACCCAGATAGGCACGCACGCAAATATATCTTATTGACTTTAACAGAGTTCTTTATCACACAAATGAACATATATACATAAAACTTGATAATAATTTAATGATAACACACAAACACACATATGCACATATATTGTATTTACTTGTACAGAGTACTTTATCATAACAAATTAACGTATATACATACAACTTGATAATGATTTAGTGATAACACACACACACACACGCACGCACGCACGCATGCACGCACTAAAAACACAAGTCACACGTTTAACCAAATAACAGCTTTACCGCATTCAGTTAATAATTTGCGTTTGGCATTGGCGTTGGCGCAGTTGAACGTTCAGCGCGTTTTCTTTTTCTTTGATGTGGTTTTCTCCCAGATGATTCCGTTGTCAGCACAGATCATCTTCCATCTGTAGAAATTACAAATATGTTTTTACGTTTTCAACTGTCATTTAAAAATTTTACCATGCGTTTATCTCTCTGTGCTTGAGCAATGTTTGTCCATTGGTCGATATCAAGTACCGTAGATGGTGATTAAATGTCTCATATAATTTAAAGTTTCCATGATCTCTTATTGCTCGACATCTCGAATATCCTATGAATGTTTAAATGATATTTTTGGTATGTCTAATTGATACCAACACCTTTAATTCAATAATGTGTGTGTTTTAATTAAGTCCGACAAGCAGCATGTGATACGTTTTCAGCTCGTTATTTATCTTATATGAACAAGTTACAGGTTTTGGTCTGACAAAAAAGACAACAGCAACAACATTAACGTATGTACTAGCGTATAAGTCGGGTCCAAATGCAAGCAACATAGACCCTGATCAAATTCAGTCTGACCAGACGAAAATCGTAAAATTTGGACAATCTCTGTCTCTTAAATTCTCCCATATCTAACTCTTAATGCGCCAGCAGATCAGGGTCTATGTTGTTTGTTCTACTGATAAGTTCTTACAAACTGCATAGACCCAGATCTGCCAGCGTATTATGCGACGGCAGATCTGGGTGTATGCAGTTTGCAGTTGGTATCAGATTGTACGCAAGTATAAACGGTATATTTGTTTTATGCATAAGTACAATTGTTTATTAATTATTATTCAGATAACAGAGGCGCCTTTTTCTGGTTCAACTACTATATAATATTTGTTTTATAAATAATTTTTTAGAATCATGATGTATTAGTTTGCGATCGCTTTCGACTACCAAATGAAGAATATCGTTAGCGGTGACTCATCATGTAAGCGCTAAGCCCCACCCACAACATTATCCGTATTGATAAAGATAAGATAAACTCCGCCCATAGATTATCTGAATAGCAAATAAGAACTGTCCACGTTATGTAACAGGATGATAGTGTTGTTGTTGAAATGGCAGGTAGACAGGTATACTTCAATCGCCGTTTTTTTTTTTTTTTTTTTTTTTTTTTTTAAAACAATTAAAATAGGTACTCTATGCACATTGTTTATACTAATATCGAGATATTTTTACTCTTGTACTCGTAGACTTCCAACATAAAACACAATCATTCAGTTATAATACGTCACCTAAAATAAGTAATATAATAATGTTCTATCTACCACATACCCGATGAAAAATATATCAAGATTATACATGTATATAGAACACTCAAAAGAATGTAAATAATGCAATATTAATATAATACAAATAACTTACCTCACAGTGGATACAATCAGTGTTGCAGTTTTGGGAACATTCAGCACAAGTGTATTTCGGCAATTTGACAATTAATAAATATAATGATCATCGTAAAAACGTTAATATATACACCTAGGCAAAACTTGTTTTTGTCAAATAAACCAATTATCATGTTATTTTCGACAAACATCTTTCGTGTTATTTATTGATTTTAAAGAAATCCTGTCATTAAGAATTGATGTTAATAGAATCACAAAAATCACAAAATCACAAAAAGAAGAAAACGTCTACGTCCTTCTAATAAACAGGTGATCAATAAAGTTGTGATAATCCAATATGACTGCTAATTGAATCCCAGAAAAAAGCAATCAACACCATGCTTAAAATAAACAGAAGATCAATAAAGGTGTGATAAGCCGTCTTAACTTTCAACTGTTTGTGTGTGACAACGTAATTAAAGTATCATCAATGAAGATGCCTTTTTCCCCGAAAGTATCTGGCAGTGAATTAATTTGGGTTTTACTAATTCAGATATATATAAATAGCAGAATAAACCCACACAGTAATTTAAAAAATGAAATAAATGCAGCAGTATTTATACATTCCAAATATCTTGTAATTTCCTAAGTTAACTACATTTAATGTAAATTATTATAGAAAAAAACACGTGTTTAGTGATAAATAATATATTTATATCAATTTACCTATATATAAAAACAAAATAATTGTTTAATCAACTTTATATATTATAAAAAATATATTGTTTCAAATCATTAGTAGGGTCCTTTTTGTACACGGGGAAATCCTTTTAGTCTCATAAACAAACTCGGTAAATAATAAATAGAGAGAAAAAACTACATTCAATTATGAAATTTTTACTCTACTTCGTATAATGAAAAAAATATGTCTTTTTAAATCATTGGTATTAACATTAAGGGTCCTTTTTGTACAAGGGAAGTTGATGACCTCAAAAATGGAAAAATATACGGGACAATACGGGAATTAACATTATGCCGTAGGTTTACATTGTGAGACACTCTGGGGCACAACGGGAATTTAACATTACGTCTCCATGTTTAAAAAATGCTGGTGCACAACGGAAAATGTAATATTAGAAATTTTAGATGCTATCCAACACCTACTTTCTGAATATTATCCAACAACCACTTTTCATTACTAACCAAAGCCCACTTTTTGATTACTATCCAACACCCACCTTTTTGATTACTATCCAACACCTACTTTTTTGATTACTATCAAATACCCACCTTTTGTTATTATCCAACACTCGCTTTATTATTACTATCCAACACCCAGTGCATACTATCCAATACGCTGTGTTTAGTGTCTACCCCCCCAAAAAAAAAAACACACACACACACACAATTACACTCTCTCTCTCTCTCTCTCTCTCTCTCTCTCTCTCTCTCTCTCTCTCTCTCACACACACACACACACACACACACACACACACGCACAGAGAGAGAGAGACACACACACACAGACACACACACACGCTAACCAAGGAAAAGGGTATCAGTGCTTACAAACATTATACTTACAAACATACTATCACACAAGAGCGGATAGATGTAAAAGAGGGGAGGGAGATGTGCCCAGAATATTCGCGTACACCGAATTGATGTTACTAGTTCCTGTTCTAAGAAAATCATGGTACTTGGCTGGGGTTTTAGGGGTTTTTTTTTGTTTTTCCTGGACTTTTTTTCCTTTCTTGGTTGTATTTGGGGAAGTCATTGAATACATGGCTTAATGTCTCTGGGATGGGGCAGTGTGGGTAGTTAACTCCTGCTTCTTTTATGCCTGGTAAAAACCTTCCAAAACTGCTGGCTAGTAGTATTTTTCCAGTTTGGATTCTATTTATGACTTTTGAATCATGCGGGTTTTCCAGGTTTGGGGCGATAATGTTTCTACTAACTTGCTTCGTCAAGGACAACGTCGACATAGGTTTCTTCCCTCGTCAAAGGACAACTAGGGAGTACTTCCGCCTCTCCTCCGTTGTCGTCGGGTTCTTCAGTCACAACTGTAGCAACCACGAACTCTGTGGGTGTCTCTCTTTCACGGTAACGCTTCAGGAGATTTACGTGGTACAGCTTCTCCTTGTCTCCTACCCGGATACGGTAGTTTTGTCCACCCTTTGTCTCTGTTACACCGATCGGTCACCTCCATGAGACTTGAAGTTTGTTGTGCTCTAACGGCAGCAACAACAACACCTTGTCACCCACCTCTAAGTGACGTTCCTTCGTCCTTTTATTGTAATATTTGGCTTGACGTCCCCTTGCGTCGCGAAAAGTATCGCGGGAAGGTATCGATCCCAATCTCTGGGTCGACCTTCACAGAGCTTCTTCAGAGCCTGTTTTAATGTTCCATTGAAACCCTCCACCAAACCATTGCACTGCGGGTGATACGGGGTAGTTGTCAGGTGTCTAATGGACAGTAATCTGTTTACCTCGTCCATCACCTGGCTCACAAACTGCGTCCCATGGTCAGTCAGTATCTCTTCAGGAACACCAACTCTCGACCACACTCCTAACAAAGCCTCAGCCACCGTAACTGAGTCAATGTTTTTAAAGGCAACGGCCTCCGAGTATCGGGTGGCGTAATCGACTATCGTTAGTATATTACGATTAGCGCTTTCTGCCGCCGGCTTTATCGGACCTACTAGGTCCATCGCCACCCTCGAGAAAGGTTCGTCAATCAGTGGGGTGGTTCCTAGTGGCACTGGGCGATGGGAGGTGCCACCCGCTGACACTTGTCACACGACAAACAAAACCTCCGAACATCCCCATACACATCTGGACAGTAGAATTTCCTCACTAACCTATCTCTGGTCCTCGCCACGCCCATGTGACTTCCAAGTAGACCCTCATGTGCCAGCCTAAGCACTTCTGCTCGCTTTGCTAAGGCCACAAAAACTTGTTTAAACGTATCGGTCCCTTTCCTGGCGTACCGGTACAAAATACATTTTTCGTCGTGAACTTCACCTCGCCGTCTGGCAATTTCCGTATGGACCCATCTTTTGCGTACCTGCGTACCTTGTTGAGAGACAAATCTTCCTCTTGAAGTTTCCTCAACTCGCCAGGTAGCAAATTGTCTATGGGCGAAGTCGTGGGTCTTAGCGGCTTTGACGCAGACCTTCGCTTCATAGCCCTCGTCTCAACGGACCCCACGTGTACAGGTGTACACGTCATAGGGTTAGGCTGTGGCAACACATACCTACACCCTAATATTACGTCATGAGACAGTCCCGACAAACACGCTGCTTGAATTCGTCCCTTTACGTACGGCGAATCAAGATCAATGTTAACGACCGGGAGCGAATCTTTCGTCCGGTTAGTAAACTGGGCTTCAACTGTCTCGCCTGTGTAATCTCCAGGCTTGACATATCTACTATCAACCAAGGCCGGTGTAACAAGACAACTGGGTTGGATTTCGGATTTATAACAGAACACTGTTGATGGTGATAAAAATGCAATGTTTATTGATGAATGACTTGAATGGGAAGAAGGGTTATGATTAATACGTGCGTGTATAGGGTCCAAATATTGGACAAATTAACATAATCCGCACGAACCTAATAATGTAACCCAAATATGAATACAAATAAATAAATACACAGTGCAATGATAAAGGCTAATGATCCACAGTAATCTCAGACGACGAAAAGAATGATGTGTTTTACTCAGATAGCAAAAATAATGTATTTTACTCATATTGCAAAAATGTATACCCTCAAATAATGAAACATGAGGCACTTTATTCAAATAATAAAATGTGGTGCAAACAAATGGGATAGATATCATGCAAAATATCTTTACACTCCCAAACCACTGGGTATCACAAAAACCCAAAATTAGCCCACGGCTAAAAGATTACATATACGGAGTGACTCAAAACCACTCCGTCACTAGCATACTTGGCTGCCAGTCGCACTGGTCAATCAAGCGATCGACGCCCACCAATGGGTCAGCAACGCCCGATCACCTGGTATTCAAGCAACACACTGTTCATTCAGCTCTACGGCTGCTATGGTTAGCTTTACAGCTGCTATAGTCAACTTCTATTGTCCCCTCTATAGCTGGGACCTCGTCGACTCTGATCAGCTGAAAATAAATCTAACACCGTGTAGTATGATTGACACGGGCATATACGATAACACGTAATGACGTTATATACGGTAAGTTATACAAATTACATTATCAGCACAACATTACAAAGCAATAAACAAGTTCAGAAGTGAACCTACCCGTGTCCTATAAGAATCTTATGGTACTAAACGTTTCCTAAAAATGCCACTTTATATTGCTAATATAAAGCTCTTATTAAGAACAAACAAGAATAGAAAATATTTGCATTGTACTACGCAAGTCGAAGCTACATAGAAAATATACACCATTAATTAATAAATAATTGACGTACCTCTACAGCTGAAGACGTGCAAATCCTTAAGTAGACTGCTCACTGACAAGACGTTCCATAATGTAAAGATTTAGACTTACGTTGAGGCATTTATACACAGACGATGCAGCTCTACATCGTCCGTGCGCTTGATGCATTCGGTTTTTCCCATAGAAAGCACTTCGCACGTGCGGCATGGGGTGAACCGAACTCACTGTTTCGAAATATTGTAAAATATACATAAATCACTCTCGGGTATCGTTGTTACACTGAAAAACGAAACCCGAGTACATGTATTTAATAAAAGGGATTTATACAATTCCGTGACAGCCGGATAACTACAGCCGGTATCATACAACACGGTTGCCATCTCACCATTAACCGAAGCTACCGCTGTGTTGGTCAACTCCACTGTTTTCTGTTTCTTAACAGTATTCGGAGTTACCTAATTAATCGTTGTCGGACGATACTTCCTACAATCCTTAACGACATGGCCTGGTTTGTTGCAGACGTAACACACGAGCTCACATTTCCTCCCAGTGGTATCCTTCTCTGCCCCCTGAGTCTTCCCCTACCCACGGAAATGTTCTCGGCTGGGATTTCCGGCCCCTGGCCTCCCACCATTCTGACCATTCCGTCTTTGGGGTACCCCCTAAGTGGTCTTTCTATGTTCGCCGATGCCAGGTCGGTCCCTGCCACTCCAGGTGGTTGGACGCGAGTGCGCGCTCTCATAGCGCTCGGCAATCACGCTTATGTCATCCAAGGTTGAAAATTTACACTCCGCTAAGAACACTATTAAGTCTTTCCTGTATGTACTTAAGATGTGCTCTTTCAAAATTTCCTCGCGTATGCCTTCATACGTTAGCGCAGTACCCGTCATTTTCATCCATTTATCAAAAATTACGCGTACGCGGCTATGAAATTGCGCGTGCGTTTCGGTAGCTCTCTTCGACAATTCTCTGAAGAGTTTTTGAAACGTTTCCGCCGACAGCTCATAGTGCCGTAGTAGCGCTTTCTTCAGAGCGTCGTAGTCGTCTACCTCGGTCGGTGTCATATTATGGTAGACGTCTTTCGCGGCTCCCTGTAAGAATGCCGAAACATTGATAGCCCACTGGTCTTTGGGTAGCTGATGAACCAGTGCCAACTTTTCGAACTGCGTCAAAAAGTTGTCAATGATTTCGTCCTTGTCGTTGAACATGGGCATGGTGATCTGTATTGGTCGTCTGTCTACAGATCGCCTACTTGTTGGTCCTGAACGTTCGTTCAGATCTTCACCCCTTCTGGACTCGGCTTCAATCCTCAGCCTCTCAATTGCTAACATATGTTCGCGTTCTCTAGATTTTTCTTCGGCCTGCAATCTGGCTAATTCGAGCTCTTTCTCTTTCTCTCGTTCCGCTACCTGTCTGTCTTTCTCTCGCTCCGCTACCTGTCTGTCTTTCTCTCGTTCGCGCTCAGCTGCTTGTCTCTCTTTCTCTCGTTCTGCGGCTAACTGCTCCTTGTGTTCTCTAACACTTCGCTCAACAAATTCAGCTAACTGGGCCCCTTCCTAACCTAATTCGTCCTTACCAATCGACTTAAATTCCCTAACTAATTGTCTGTCTGTCGCCATCCTAATCTACTTGTACGGTGTCACAAGAACTAAGTTCTTTACTGCCCTACTCGAAAATAGCCCCACACGTATTTACCCTACTTCTGGTATGGCCCTACTCAATTAAACCAGACTATCCCTTGCACAAACAATCAATAAACGGGCAGTACACAGCTGGAATTTTCTCCCCAAATTCAGCGTAACGCTTACCCACTAAACAAGGCGTAATTGCTACTGCGGGGTTGGCCTAAATATCTCTCCTCCTAAGAGAATACGAAGGTAATTCCCCACTTTAACTTCACAAATTTAGAATACGACCCGAAACAGCAAAGGAATGTGCCTCAATCTCTTACAATATTTTCATCACAATATGAAAAGAAATGGCAAGAAAATTGCATGCACAGAATATACAAAAATAAGCAGACAATGATTCGATTAACTCTGATCGCTATTTCTTGACAAGTACTATCGAAATTATCAATGTTTAGATACTTGTTCTATTCTATATTTGCTCAGACTCTTTACTCGAATAATAATGTTCTGATCCAAAGACGAGCGCCCACTTTGTGGCGGTCTACCCTCGTTATAAGGTGTCCGCTTTATTTGGTTGGTTATCGTTACCTAGAGGATGATCTACATCGGTGTTATTGCCCGGATCGAGTAAATAATAATATAAATTATGAGATTTATAGATGGAATAAATAGAGATCTGAGCAGATATATAGAACAGAATAACACGAGCCCCCTACATGAAAATATAACAATTTAATCAATTACATAAACAAACTGGGATAATACATTACATTAGGAAGATACACTTCTTTATGAAATAAATCATTTACTGAATTTCAACACAAATATACTGATATAAATAGCCGATCTGTTTAAACGATAGAATTAGTTCATCATAAAATCTAGTGTACAATCGAAGTCATTGTCCCTGCATAACAGCATAACCTGGTTAACGCTGGACCCTCCAAATTCACCGTTGCTGTTCTCTTTGTTCTTTCGATTTTTCCCCTCCGCACTCTCTCTATCTCGCCTCTGTCGGCCCTCAACTTTGTGTGGGTAGGTGGATACGTGGATACGTAGGTACGTGGATACGTAGGTAGGTTTATGGAGCTATTTCCCCTTTCAAAATAAACAGAGAAGCAACCTAAATCTTCCGTCAAATATCCTACTGGGAATAGAACCTTACTCCACTCTCGTTACGTTAGATATACTCCTATCGGAATTGAAACAGATATCAAAGGCTATCTGGTCAGGCCAAATTGGACAGACCATAAACAAACCTAGTTTCAGAAGATTAATGTATTTTCTAACGGCTATTTCATCACTGACTCAATCGAACAACACACGAGGCATAACAGTTTCAGTTCACGTCTTAATTATACAAATGAATCAATGAAATTCACTTCATGGCTTAACTACATTAATTTCAGTGAATACTCAAGTCTTTATCATACATGAAATCATCAAATAAAGTAATGCATGAAATCCTTAGAATACATGATTCCTATAGCAATCAAGACGACAACTTCAAACAATTCGTCAAACTCATATAAAGATGATTATTGTACTAATTCAGACAAATTAACTCAAACAAATAGTTATACTCATATCAAGAAAATTGATCTACGAATTTCAACAAATAAATTCATGCAAATATAAACAAATAAATTCAAGCAAATAATTATATTAGTATCGACGAATTAGATGAGATTGATGCAAATACCTTGTGCTTTCAAGCATTGCTCGCTTCTACAGCCAGAATTGTGTCCGTCAACTTTCCAGACATCCGGTCCCTTGAATAATTGTTTTTACGAGAGAATTTCTTCTAAATTCAGTCTCGGAGTCAAATCTATTTCTCTTGCAGAAAAAAACTTAGACTGACTAAATTTTGCGATGGGGCATATTAAAACCATGAAATTTCGTCCGGGAAACACGCCCCTTATTTAACGTAGCCAATCCGATTAAACGGATCTACCGCCTTTTATAAATATGCGACAATTTGGTCAGCGTAACCTTCTAGATTTCGCGCTATTTAAGTAACGGATTCTGGACAATCTCAACTCTGACATTTTCGATACCGAGATCGAAGTTAACCTTTTCCTTCCAATCTGTCTGACCGTTAAATAAACGAATGTTTAATTAAGAATCCATCTTGCACCCGAAACAGGGACATTAAACCCCTCGCAGTCTAGCGATTTCATACGGTACCTCTACTCATAAATCTAATTAATTGTTCTCTGTCAAACTAAATGTTCTCTACAGAAATCGACAGAAATTTGCATCCTTACACAGTGTTTAGAGCGTGGGTGCATCAAAGACGACTTGTTGCGGTTTAGCAGGCAGAAGACTGTGTTGATGATTAGAAGGTCGTGTTCAGCGCATTACCTCAGTAGGAGGAGTCCGTTGTTAATGCATTTTGCCAAATCCATTTTTGCCAATGACATCTGGCCATGTCTGGTGATCTGTGCCAACTCTAGCATTGAAGTTACCAAGGATGATGAGCTTGTCTGCCTTAGGTACTTCTGCGATAACAGACTCCAGGTCTTCATAAAATTTGTCCTTGATCTCATCTGGGTTGGTCATGGTCGGTGCATAGGCGCCGATGATAGTTGCATGTCTTTGTCCAGACAGTGGGAGTCTCATTTGCATTAGTCTGTCATTAATACCCTTTTGGAGATTTGTAAGCTTGCTGACTAGCTTGGATTTGATGGGCAAACCCAACACCAGCTTCACGTCGCTCTTCTTTACTGCGGCCACTCCAGAAGAAAGGACAGCCGATCCTACTTCGGTGAGTTGTTCTTCCTTATCCTTGCTGTCTGGATGTTGAATTTCGCCAGTTCTCTACCAACTAGAACTGTTGTTCTCTCTGGTCTATCTGCTGATGTACTGTCCATTAGTTTGCCCACGTTCCAGGCACAGATGGTGAGTTGCGTCACCTTTGTCTTCTTGTTAGATTTTCTACCGCTAAGGTGAAATCCCCGACAGCCGCGGTATGATGACCAGGGTTAAGGTGAAGCAGGTAATGTTTGCTGCTTAGGTCCAATGAAAGGCGACCCTATGCCCTGAGCCGCCTGTGTGCAGGTCTGCAGCTACAACTCCAAGTGTACCCACAGCTGCCGCTTTGCCGCTTACCCATCGCCACAGGACCTGAGGGTATCTGGTGGTGGTGGGGAATAATTTCATGACTTGCGCGTGAGTTGGATTTAAGTGAGGGAAAGTTGCGCAGAATCACCTTCACTCTCTCGTCCTGGCCTATCTGAATCCAGTGGCACGACAATGTCGAGACATCTGGAGACAAGTCCGGATGCAGTGGATGGCCATCAGTTCCTACTGCACCCGAGCTGATGCCCTGCGCTGTCCACACAGCTCTTGCCATCTGCCTTCACAGCCGGGGGATGAGCATATCTGATTGGCCGCCTGATCCACCAGAAAGGACTTTCCAGTGGAAGTCAGGTGTGTCTGTCCACTGCGGATCAACAGTCACATGTAGTACTGTATACTGCTACTTACGGTAGCAGGCGTAGCCTGACCTGACACAAGCATTTACATGTACCATTATCTCGAATAGCCAATAATTATCAATACATGCATACTGGTTATTTATCACCTGTGGTTAATCAGCTTAAAGTTGGGATGTAATGAAACTCCAGGGTCATGATTCGAGAATGTCGCGTCTACTTTGACATGACTGCGTTGACATAAGAATTAACATTTAACAGTCAGATAAGTCATTCGAGAACAGTTACTTATATCCGCTATAGAACAAGATGGATATGACTTAACGTGTTTTGTGTAAAGTGTGTAAATCCGGGTCTTTGCTAGATGTACCAAAGATTGATCTTGTTACAGTAGGCCTATGACTAACGGTGTTTCCTCAACAATGTAAATACATATATTCAAAGCAAGTCAATCGTATGCGATCGAAGCATACACATACAAAATGCAAACAATCGAAGGGTCATAAAATATAGAAAATTATAGATGATGAGACAAATAAATGCGCGAATAGGTCTCAGGAAAATCATATATATACAAGCTGATGTCGATCAGACGTTTAGATGAACTAGCCGATACGGTTATCTGCAGAAGACAAAGATTGAAATAATAGAAACTTTGCCAAATATTATTCAAAGGATAGTCAGCAGTTAGGATGTATGAAAGGTTGCAAATTAATATGTGAGATTCATTGTTCGACGAAGTTCACGGTTATAAAATAAAACTTATTTAATAACCGCGTACCTTTGATCCATTATAACAGACGACATGGTCCCTGTATCCGACTAACTTGCATTCAAAACAAAAAAATGTCTGAAGATACAGTCCACGATTAATAACCAATAGAAATTGCAAGCTACAAATCTTTAAATGTAACTGATCAACCCATAAAAACGAGAGAGGAGAAACCGTATGTTGGTCAATGTTGTCTCGTTCGATTTATAACACAAATCTATGAATTACAGTAAAACCTAATGAAAGGAAAAAGACACGTGACTGCAAAGACTAGTAGTGTTGATATTTTTGCGAAAGTTAATGACGTCACTACATCTGTTCCTAATGAGATTATATGTAGCAAATAAGGTGATTGGCTAGTTCATTATTAGCTATATGATTTAAAAATTACTTTCTATATGATTAATTTGTACCTTTTGGGGACTCTGGGCGGAACATCCCCAACCAAAATAGTACGATGTCATCCTCTATCCTCTGGTTTGTGTGTGGCTTTATCCGCGGGTGTCGTATTCCTAATTCTTCCTTGTATAGTGTCTTAGAGACCAAATGGAACACAAAATTTACTTCAAGACAGCGATGGAGCACGTGACTCACTATTGAGGTTATGATGCAAACTTCTTCAGATATGTTACTTGCTTCATTTTTTAGGGTTTACATTCATGTCTTGAAGTGGGCACAAGAAGATACGAGGAAGAAAAAAATATTGAACTCTCTGAAGCATTACATGTAGGTTAATATAATAGTATCTGTGTAGATATGGCCCGGTAAGACATAGCCCGGTAAGACATAGCCCGGTAAAACATAAGTAGTGATAAGTGGTACCCTGTGTAAATATACCCCGGTAAGACATAGTTATCACTTTTCTGGCAGAGAGGGCGGTAGCGTCAACGTTAAGCTCATGTTAAATTTTTTGCAAGTCACATGCAGAATTGTTACGTTCTTACACGGGTTGCAGGTGAGGCACCACATTCCGAAGTTCACCGTTAGATGTACCACGTTCCTAAAGTACTACATACCGTGTAAGCAGTGAGGGAAATGCAGTTGAAGCTTGCGTTCGGTCATTGCGACCTGCATTTGAACTAGGGGTAAGGTATTTTCAAAATAGACCGGCTAAAAATGTACAAATTTTAAATGTAGGCAATCAGTAGTGACTGAGAAAGTTAATAACACATAGCGGTTAGCCATGGTGTAGAGTGTGCTTGTAATTTGTGTCAAAATACCACGATAATCTATCCGTAGTGATGCATCAATTTGTTAAAGTTTAACAGTTGTACAAAGAATAAAATGATAAAAGTGGAGATGAGCATTTAAATCAGGATAGAGGGAAAGTAGGTCCAGGGCCGTCGTAAGAGGCGGGCGAAACGGGCGACCGCCCGGGGCGCCAAGCCTTGGGGGGGGGGGGGGGACATTTCGCGCAGTTTTCGGTATTTTTCTCCTAGTGGGGGACGCCGCAGGCGATGCTTGCCCGGGGCGCTGTTTCGTCTAGAGCAAACTTGCGTCGGCCCTGAGTAGGTTACATTATCTCTTTTTGAAGTGATGTTGCCAATTTTCGCATAAAAGATGCATGTCATTTATACAGTTTCTTAACAATTACTGTTTTCAATTTTTAGTGTGAAATCATTTGGATCTTGAAGCAACCACAGTCAGTGAACAATATGACATGCGTGA
Source organism: Margaritifera margaritifera (assembly GCA_029931535.1). Classification (NCBI taxonomy): domain Eukaryota; kingdom Metazoa; phylum Mollusca; class Bivalvia; order Unionida; family Margaritiferidae; genus Margaritifera; species Margaritifera margaritifera. Next base: position 617,291 of record JAQPZY010001183.1, on the reverse strand, counting down.
AAAAGGTCATAGTAACTCAATTTCATGTAGCATCGAAGCATGAAAAAATACTGACTTAGCTTTATGCACCATAGGGGCATGAAACAAAATGTACATATCCACACACCAATATATGTAAGCATTTTCGGATGCGCGACGCTCAAAACATATTAACAGCCTAGGAGATGCGGAGGAAGTTTATTTAAATTCGGGTTCGTTCCACTTCTTGAAAAAAATATGTACTTTACATTAACTCTTCTTCCGGAAATCTACGTTGTATGCAAACATAAAGTGCCTCAGGCTTGTTGACTCGTTATAAAGCTACCTATATGCAAGGGACGAGCGAGAACTCGTACCAGGAGTGGTTATTTCGATCCTATGTAAACCAAATGTCCAGTCAACATTCCAGCACAGTTCTTTCATGGAGAAGATTGTATCTAAGTCGAGCGAAACTCAAGGCTTCCAGCCGAACGTCGGCACTGCTGTCGGGGTTTGCAATGGTGAGAGCATATATTTTCATTAGACCAACAAGTTGTTCTGCACCTTTTTTTTTTTTTTACCGCCTCCAGTCCCCCAAAAAAAAGGTGGAGAACAACTTGTTGGTCTAATATTTTCATCAGCAACCTCTGATCCTGATAGCTACTCCCCCCCCCCCATAAAGATGGCAGATACTTTGATTTGACATAGATTTAATGTGAAAATACGTATAGATTTTAATTGTGATTATACAAAACATAGAAACAGCCGGTACCGGAAGGGACCGATCATTTGGGGGGGGGGGGCTGGGATTTGAAAAAAAATATTCGGTTCGAAAGAAAATCCCAAGCCCCACCCCACCCCCGAAAATTAAATCTTCAGTAACTAAAGGACTTCCTGGGTGTTCTTGAGCAAGATGTGAGAACAAGGTTCTTGTCATGTTCTTGTGGCTCTTCTTGCCTTAGCATTCAGAACTGTGTTCGAGAACTGACAAGAACCTTATTCTTGGGTTGAGAGCTCACACAACCTCATAAGCGGGAGTAGACAGGAATAAAGATAGTGGAACATTGCAAGCATTGTGCTACTATATTTTTTGTTCCGATATCAACTCGAGTTAAGGCAAGCATACTTGAGAACAAGTTACAACATATGCGAATGTGTTTGGGTAAAATCACAGAAAAGGTTGCCCAAAGACAGCCCCTATAGTAGGGTTGGGTCTGACCCACTCGAAAAAAAACCCTTCCTCCAAAATTTATGGAAAGTAATGAGGTGTCATTACAGATGATTAATACTTTTGTGGTCATATATTTTATATCTTCCCCCAACTAAACCTTATTTGCATGACAAAAATCATCAATAAAATACAATGTTAGTAAAAAGCTTATTACGCTTTATGTTTAATTGCTGTTTTAATCATGCAGACAACAGATACATTTTATCTTCTCTTATATTTATGGAGAAATCGCATCTTTTAAAAATACCAGAAGTATCACTTCCTTTTTCCCCGCACTCCACATAAACGTGTATATCCACTACCGAACCATGTGGACCAGTTCATCACATAAATCTTGGGCAAATTGTTAGAATTTAAAGTAGATCATATAAATAGAGGTAAAGCTATTTATTTATATAAACATCAAAGATGTGTAGTAAATAATTATATCATTTAATCAGATGTCAAGTTTTATTTTATATAAAGTCAGAAGACATAATCAATACAATTTGAGGCATAATGCAAAAATACAATAAAAGTGTGATGCAGCAAAAAAATAATGTAATGCAACAATGCAATAACAATGTAAATGATTTCTAAGAAATAATTCAATCAGATATATTCCTATTACAATTTTTCTTCCTTTATTTACGAGGCAGTGTTCCCCCTTTCCCTAAATTTCTCTCTTCTCTGAAGGACCAGCAGCTGTAAAAAGTTCTGGTCATCCAGACAATTTAGTGGTGCTCTAGATTTGCTTTTCGGAAGCTTGTAACATTTTGAGCTGGCTACTAGGTCTAGCTGCTTCAGGTTTTTGTTGACATAACCAGAAAATTATGTGTATTGGACTGGCAGGCAGTTGCTAATTTCAAATGCTGCTGTATTTTAAAAATTACTTTAGAAGTCTACATTATGTGTTACGTCAAATCTATGACAAGAATAAACTGGTGGAAGAAATAATTAAAGAATTTAAAAATGTATACACAATAAAATAAAAGGGAGAAAGTGGGTAAAAATTTAGTTAATGAAATTGATAAGTTTGATTAGTTAATACAATATTCCTGGTCAGCTAGTTCTTATTGATTTTGAAAAAGCATTTGATAATAGTATCTTGGAATTTTGTTAGAAAGAGATACTATATATTTCTGTAAGAGGTAATAGAAATATTTAAGGTAAATAGTAGTAAATAATGTAGAGTATACAATTACAGTTTGTAAATAATACTACACTTGTCGTTGATAGATGATACCACACTTGTCCTTGATAGATGATACCACACTATCCTTGATAGATCTAAGAAATTTTGTATTATTCTGCTCTGCATCTATTTTGAATTTTTGCTTCTATATCAGGTCTTAAAATACAAGTGAAGACAAATGACAGTATTGACTACTTAAATATATGTATGTAATGATTTTTTCCTTTGAAAATCAATTGAGTGAATCTGACTTTTAGAATACTGTTTTGTCTTTCTCCATTGTCAAAGCATTAAAAGTGAGGTCGCATGCACTGTTAATAAAGACAGGTATTGAAAATAAAAAAAATTAAAAAAACCAAACATTCTATTAATCATTTATACAAACAAATAACATCAATTGCAATTAGATAAGAAGCAGATAAACAATCTTTCTTAAATGACCTATCTACAAGCATTTAGTAATTAATAATTTACCTTAAATGCTGGCTATTTTTTATATTGCAGGGACTTAAATTAGCCTATTGTCAACCCTAATCTGTGTCGGCACAAGTATCAAGTATTGTTTTAACCTTGTATGCCTTGGGACATTTTCTCACTGCTTAGCCAGTATATATTTCGAACTGTAAATAATCTGGCTCATTGTGTGTCAGGAATTTAGCATATAAAATACATTGCCAAGTTTGAAGTGAGTTTTGGTTTTATGGTCTTTTTTTTTAAATGTAAAATTGAAGTTTTGGATCGAAATTAGTTTAAGTTTTTGGAGTTATGGGTTTTCAGTTTACTGGGGGAAAAATGATGATATTAAAGAAGAAAAAATTTGAGACCCTTAAAAAATTTTAAAACTTATGGGGATTCTGGTATACTGAGGGTTCGGTTTTGAGAATATATATATATATATATATATATATATATATATATAAAGAGAGAGAGAGAGAGAGAGAGATAGATAGATAGATACTGATAGTTAAACAAAAAACTTTTTGAATTTACAATTTTTGATTGAAATGTTACTATTTTTCTGAGTTTGTGGCAGAGAAAAACATTTGTTTCAAGCTTCTATGAGAATGGGTCTTTTGAGCAGAATATTTCCGCATAGAAATAGAACTAGCTCAGTGGAATCGATCAGGGAACTAATATTAATTTAAATGAATGGAAAGGCTTTTCTCATTAGTAATCTTATGCACAATGCATAGAATTATTATGATGTTGAAAACAAAATAGCAAATAATAAGTTTGTCTTGTACATCTTTTCTTCTTGGCTTCTTAGTTTTGACTTTAACTTCTACATGTCTAAATCTCTACACTTTATATTGATTGTGGAAGATCAGCTATTTATGCAAAGAAAAAATTATGTCCATTGATTGTGTAATATGTACATATACAGTATAAACTCGCTTATAAGCTGGGTCCAAATGCAAACAACATAGACCCTGATCTGCCGGCGCATTTTGCGATGGCAGATCAGGGTCTGTGTTGTTTGTTCTACTGATTAGTCTTTACAAACTGCATAGACCCATATCTGCCAGCGCATTATGCGACAGCAGATCTGAGTCTATGCTGTTTGCAGTTGCTATCGGCTTATACATGAGTATATATGGTAAATACATAGATTCACAAGGGTTTATGTTTGCATGTGTGTTTATATTTGATTGTATATATATTTTTGTTGATTCAGTTTTTAAATGAAAGCAATCTCCACATCTTTTATCTTGTCTCCTGCCACAAATGTGGCTGCAGCCTCTCAATTTCCTTGCCAAAAAACAAAACTTGCTGTCACCAACAGTAGAAGCCATTTTGCAAATGACAACCTTTCATGGGGGTTTTCCTTCAGGAGTCTATGTCACAAGTGACTCCCACCAGCTTGGCTTGTAAATAACTCAGCTTGGTATTCACTTCCCACTGGCAAGAGACAACTTAGCTTGTAGACTAACAATACAACCTCAGCATGGTATTCACTTCCCATTGGCAAGAGACAACTTGGTTTAAAGACTAACAGTGTGACCTCAGCATGGTATTCACTTCTCATTGGCAAGAGACAACTTGGTTTATAGGCCAGAAAATATGGTAGTTGCATTTTCAGTGACATATTTGAATATTTTTATAACCAAACTTTATAAATGCAGTTATACCAGGGTTTGAAACCTTGGGTCATGTTTGGGGGGGGGGGGGTGCAGTGGAAGGGGACCATGTAATAAAAAGCATGGGAAGTTATCATTACAAGCCATAGAATTAGCTATTATTAGATTTTTTAAATACATCTCACATTATGATTGTGTTTCAGAATATATTTGAATAATATGTAACTCGGGTATAAAGCAATGACAAAATTAAAATTTCAGTCTTTGAAATTCAAGAATTTTCATGCTTTCAAGAGGAATATCTCATTATAAGTTGTATCAATACCACAAAATACAGAAAAAATGTATAATTTTCCATCTGTCAATATTTATCCTTTCAGTTTGCATAAGAATTTAAGTTTCTGTTGTAGGTGGCCCTTGTGGAAATAACAGTTGACAAAAATGTGCCTGGGTACTTGTTGATCCTGTTCAGTATATGCACCACACTTCTTGTATCTGTGCATTTACTGGCTCTCATGATTAGTACGTGCATCCTGCCAAACATAGAAGCGGTTAGCAATGTTCACAACGTCAATGCCGTCCATGAATCTCCACATGAAAAGATGGTCGTCTTCATCACTATGGCATGGATTTTTTCCACAGGCCTTGGAATCATTCTTTTTCTTGCAGAAATTGTTGTGATATGCTGGCTTCAGTTTGTTGGTGTGAACGTTAATGCAGCTATTGCCTCAACAGTGATAGTAATTCCAGTACTGATTGTCTTTCTCCTCTTTGCTGCTCATTTTTATAGAAAACTAATTGCACACAAATATGAAAGGACGTACAAAGGATTGGAGGAACTGCAAGCTATAGCATCAGAAATTGGACATCAAGAAGGTGACCTAAATGGAGGCAACCAAATTCAAACTATATAGAAATCATTAGCATCGGCTGCCATGACGTAGTGCTTTCATTTGTGTATTTATTTGTGTGGTGGATATTTACTTTCAAGATTGTTGTAAATGTAACCAATTGAGTTTGTTCCACATTATCTCCTTAAGTTTCTTGAATTGATTCCAAAATATTCTCAAGAATGAAGAAATAAGGATGATTGAATTTTTATATCATTAAGTTTTTCCTAATGGTGGATAATTTTTGTTCCAGACTATTGCCTATTATATTTGTTCTTTACCTTCTGTATTTGCCAACAGCAATGTAAAGTCAAATGTGTCTGTAGCAGTCATCTTTGTGAAGTGAAAATTATGTCCTGTTCAGACAGGTGGCTGCTGAATACAGGTGGAAATAGAGCAAGGTAGAAATGGTATGAATGAGTGTATAATGCAATCAAAAAGCATCCAGACACTGGCTGGTGTTGTGACAGGTATTCATTCTTATAGTGCTGGGCCAGTATTCTGTGTTTCAAAGTGTAAACATCACAAGTAGTGGGTGTTTTAAAAGAAAGATGATTTATTTTTATTATGATTATTAATTCCACTGCCCCAAAATCTACAGAAATGAGAGTAGAACATTTCCTTGCACAAATCTGGAGTTAGTCATGGTAAAAGTTTGATGCAGACCATAGGGTTTGAACACCTTGTGAAAGGATATTAATTGCCTGCTGGTGCTTTAACATTTTAATTGTGTCAGACATGGTATTGGCACCATGCCTTTGCATTAACATTCTGATTGTGTCAGACATGTTTTTTGCACCATGCCTTTGCTTTAACATTATGATTATGTCAATTATTTGTTTTTACTAAGAGTGTGCTTCAAGATCATGATGGTTGCTTGTCTTTTTTTCTAAAATAGTTTGGTTTAAGGGACTCCAAAAAAGTGTCTGTTTAACCAAGAAAGTTGGTTAAAAGAAATGACCTTTAAGGCCAGTTTTGATGGTGTGAAGTTTTTCTTGTGCATATTAAGTATAGTGTTATATCAGCTTTGCACAGATACCATTAATGCTTTTTGTAAAACGGGTCTGATCAACTAATTTTGAGCTCAGGACCATTTGACCTTGTGTTTGTATCTTCATCCATATTTGATGACACCTCAGCACCATTTGTCCAGTATTGAATGACTTTATGCCAAGATGCTTTTTGTCGAATTTGGTCAAGTTATCTTGAGTGGTTTTAGCCTACCTGGTCATAAAGTGGAAGTGTATTTTACTCATGTTCACAAAATTTTACTAATTGAAGATTTTCTCCACATTCTACTGTTAATATTTATTCTTATTTTAAAAACATTTTGATTTAATATGAAAAAAATGTATAATATACTTTTGACTGTATGATAGAAATTGCTTTCCTGTACATTTCTTGTCTCATGTTTGTCATATATTTTTTTTGATGAATGTACATTATGAATATACATGTACTATGATATAAACTTCCTATACATTTTCATGATTTCATTTATGTTTATAATATATTTGTTAATTTTAAAAGCACATGGCATATAGGTTCATCACTTATTATTTTATTTTCATTCATTATTGATGATGATGATTGGTCTCCTGTATTATAGTTGCTTAGGAAACTATTAACAAATAAAAGAGGTTACATTTTTGTAACACTTGAATTTGTGAGGCATATGTATTGCTTTTCTGTTGGGAACATCATTAAGACATCATGTTCCGCTGAACTCCTGTACATTTAATTTGGAGGAAAAGTACTTACAAAAAGTTAGATAAAGCAGTATTGCACCTTCTCAAATGCCCAGTCATAAATGGTAGCAACAGAGTATGTGAATGGATAATAATGTATGCTTTGACTGCATGACTGAACCCCTGTACATTTAATTTGGAGGAAAAGTACTTACAACAAGTTAGATAAAGCAGTATTGCATCTTCTCAAATGCCCAGTCATAAATGGTAGCAACAGAGTATGTGAATGGATAATAATGTATGCTTTGACTGCATGACAAAGTCAAATTTACTTATTAGAGAGAAAGAGAATTGAGTTCTGTTGACCTTCTGAAAAAGAGACAATTTTTATTTTTCCATTTCAGTTGAGTGTTTGTATGTATGTTTCATGTATGTTGTGTTATTTCTTTACATTATGCATTTGTTCTTGTGGGAAATCTGAACTTTATTTCTTATTTACATGCATGCTATTTTTTTATATGTACACACTATAGATGTATATATACTGAGTAGGAGCAGGTCAAATTAAAATGTTATTTTGTCCCATCAAGTTGAGAAAGAGAAAGGAATAGTTATGTGTGTCTGTGTGTGTGTGTATGTCAGGGGGACTGTTTGGTGTTTTTAGCTCCAATAGTCAAAGACCAAAATAGCTAATGGTATTGTCTGTCATCCGATGTCTGTCATCCATCTGTCCATTAGCACAAGTTTGTTATCACTACTCCTCCTAAAGTACTTGGAGGACTGTCATGAAACATTACGCACATATTTATCCCATGATCTACTTGGTTCTAAATGAAAATGGTGCCACTCAGATATCCAGTATGGCCACTACAGTGACCATCTTAAAAATCTTATCACTACTCCTCCTGAATGGATGGTCATATCAACTTGAAAGACTTCTTATGACGTCTAGTTTGTCCTAAATGAAAATAGTGCTGATCTAATGTCCAATATGGCTGCCACAGTGGCCATCTTGAAAATCTTTTTATCACTACTCCTCCTGAATAGATGGTCATATCAACATGGGGTTTTCACTAAAAGATTTCTTATGATGTCTAGCTGGTCCTAAATGGTGCAGATCTGATGTTCAGTATGGCTGCCACAGTGACCATCTTGAAAATCATGTTATCACTATGACTCCTGAATGAAAAGTAATATTGCCATGGGGCTTTCACTAAAGATTTCTTATGATGTCTAGTTGGTCCTAAATGAAAATGCTGCCAATCTGATATCTAATATAGGCACCACAGTGGCCATCTTGAAAATATTTGTATCACTACTCATGAATGGATGGTCATAGCAATATGGGACTTTTACTGAACAACTTCTTATAACATCTGGTTGGTTCTAAATGAAAATGGTGCCATTCAGACATTCATTATGTCTGCCACAGTGGCCATTTTGAAAATCTTGTTATCACTATTTCTCCTGAATGAATGGTCATAACAGCATGAGATTTTCACTGAAAGACTTCTTATGATGTATAGTTGATAGTAAATGAAAATGGTGCCGATCTGACTTCTATATGGCTGCTACAATGGCCATTTTAAAAATCTTGTTATCACTACTTCTCCTAGATGGCTGGTCATATCAACATTATGCTTTCACCAAAAGACTTTTTATGATGTCTAGTTGGTACTAAATGGAAATGGTGCCAATCTGATATCCGGTATGGCCACCATGGCACCCATCTTGAAAATCTTGTTATCATTACTATTCCAAAATGGAAAGACATATCAACATGGGATTTTCACCAGAAGACTCCTTATAATGCTTTACTGGCCCTAAAGGATGATGGTGCCAATCTGATATCCAGTATGTCCACCACAGCAGCTAATTTGAAAATCTTGCTATCACTGAAGAATATGAGAGATGGTTTCAACACTCAGCAGTTGAAAAGGAAGAAATGGTCTTATCGTGAATTATGGGAAATTTTTTTGCGCACTAGAGCATCAGTCCCTTTTAGGGACTCTTGTTTTGAACTATTTTTATATGCCAGCCATATGGCAGAGCATATTATGTTATGATGTTTGTCCATTCATCTGTCTCCTATTTTCTTTCTGCACAATAACTCAGTTTCTCCACCATCTACTGTTACCATTGTGACTGGCTTGCACTTGGTGTAACAAAGAAGTCTATTGATTTGGGGGTCTAACTATCAGAGGTCATAGTCACTGTGAAACAAAAAAGAAAAATTGTTTCCATACTAATATCACTGAAAGAAGAAACATGCTTTTCATACAGTAATATTAATTCAACATGACAGACCTGGACCTAACTTTGTGGATGGCTTGCAGTTGAGGTAAGAGAGAAGCCTATCGATTTTGGGGTCAAAGGTTAAAATCACTGTGACAAAGAAGAAAAATTGTTTCTGCACAATAATATTAGTTCTGCATCACAAACCTGGACCAAACGTTGTTGATGTCTTGCACTTGGGGTAAGGAAGAAACCTAACTATTCTGGATCACAGTGTTAAAGGTCAAGGTCACTATGACGTAAAGCAGAAAACTTATTTCAGCACAATAACATTCTACTACATCACAGACCTGGACTAAACATTGTGGATGACTTGCACTTGGAGTAATGTTGAAGCCTATTGATTGGGGGGTGGGGGTGGGTCAAATGTTGCTATGGCTGGAAAATGAAAACTTGTTTCTGCACAGAAATTTCAGTTTGTCAACTATGTACCTTCACCAGAGTTGTGATGACTTGCATGTTGGGTAAGAACGAAGCCTGTACATTTTTTTTTGGGGGGGGGGGCAGAAGTCACAGTCACTGTGATTAAAGAAGAAACGGGTTTTTTGCACAACAGCTAGTTAAGGAACATGTACCTTGGCCAAGGTTTGTGGAGAGCATGCACGTAAGGTATAGATGAGTTCTATTGGTTTGGGGGTCAAGGTTTCAAATATCAGGGTAATTGTGGCTCGATGAAAAAGGACTTTGCAAAATAACTTTTATTCTATAGTAAGTTCCTTGATCAAACTTTGCAGATGTCTTGCACTTAGCTTAATAAAGAAACCTGTATATTTTGGATTCTAAAGGCCACAGTCATGCTAAGTCTAATAAGAAAATAATGTTTTCTGCACAGTAAATTTCGTTCAAGACCGCATACTTTGACCAGAGGTCCAGGCCATTGAGGCCTGTTGGTCAATAATCTCCAGAGTCAACCATACTCTACTAGTACCTGCACAGAATACTATTCACCCAATCCCAGGAAAATGGTCCAAATTCATAATTTTTTTTTTAAAGTTTAGGAAAATGGACACTTTTTGAAGTTTTTTTGGTAGACATATTCAGCTTTTTAAATATGAAAAATGACCCACAAATGTCATTTATTAAGAAAGTTAGAGGTATCCTGAGGCATTATGGTAAGGTGACTGTTATGGAGGTCAGTTTGTGGTAAAAGTGGATTGTTTAAAAATTACTCTATATATTATTTACTTGTAATATTCCAAAATTAAACATTATTGTTTCAGTTCAGTGAGACCAACTGAGTGATCTTATCAATTAATCCATTTAATTTTATACAGATTTGAATACTGAGGTCTGATGATTTTTAACAAAGCAAAGACCGACAAGGTGACAGACAACTGAAAAATAGCATTAAATAGTGTTGGTTTCTAATGTATTTAACAAAATGTGTGATAACATACTGGTAGAACAACTATACACACAAATGTGTAGTTGTGTTGTGATAACATACTGGTAGAGCAACTATACATACAAATGTGTAGTAGTTGTGTTGTGATAACATACTGGTAGAACAACTATACACACAAATGTGTAGTAGTTGTGTTGTGATAACATACTGGTAGAACAACTATACATACAAATGTGTAGTTGTGTTGTGATAACATACTGGTTGAACAACTATACATACAAATGTGTGGTAGTTGTGTTGTGATAACATACTGGTAGAACAACTATACATACAAATGTGTAGTTGTGTTGTGATAACATACTGGTTGAACAACTATACATACAAATGTGTAGTAGTTGTGTTGTGATAACATACTGGTAGAGCAACTATACACACAAATGTGTAGTAGTTGTGTTGTGATAACATACTGGTAGAACAACTATACACACAAATGTTCTCTTTTCTTTTAGTGCTCAATAGCATTGCAACTTTGTTATTTAAGTTATTTATTTGTAAAAGGTAATTGTACCTTGTTGTTTTCTTTATTAATAATTTGTACTGCAATTAAAATATAACTAACAACGAAGTAAACAGACTTTAATTTTATTTGGTATTCATGAAGCATACTCAGATTTTTCTCTCGATTTTGGCAAGTTCGTTATCATTAACTTGAAACATGTCTTGTTTTACTGACGGGAGTGGGTTCTGTTTCAAGAATGATTAAAATCTTAAGCTTTTGAATCCAAATTTGAACATTTCTTTGTGGCTACTTGTATACCCTTATGTATTTTCCGGCTTCTTACAGGAAATTAAACTCAACCTCTGTATGATCTAGATATATACATTTCGACCGAAAACCCACTTTTCATCGTATATAGCTGATACCCAATTTCCATTGGCGATTTCCAGCTGAGATCCTTCCTGATCATTTGCATTGTCCACAGTTTCATTACTTTTATTAACGTCTTCAATGGCCTTTTGAGCGACATCATTCATATCATTACTTGTGAGGTCCATCCATGTCTGCATGTTCGCGATACAACTATCTCAGTAAGATGATACTTCTCGTGTCTTAATAGTGGTGTGCCTTTTAGCTTAAGAACATTAGCTGCAGTATCGATGTCTTGCTGGTTGTAAAACAAGTAGTTTATTTTGCTTCCATTTACTTCAGTCTGTTTCTGTTTTTTGTTTTTTTTTTTTTCCCAGGCAAAGAAATCGTCTGCGCCTTAAATCAAACATTTGCCTTGTCAAATTGCCATATCAGCTGCTCTTTTCACACTGGCTCCAATACCATCGCATTCTATCACTTTTTTTATTATGAACAAACGAAAAACATCAGCGACGGAATAAAACCTTGGTTGGACCATTTTTCTTGGATTGGGTGTATTACGCACGGAACGTTCGAATTATGTGCCTTTTTAATGTATGATGAATCTCAAATTTGTCAAATGTTCTCATTGTTATACAGAAATGATTTTCTTGTGAAAATTAAAATTTTACATACATGTGGCTTTAACTGAACCATCTTCGTTAATTTTGAAAGGGATTCAACTAGTAGCCAAAAGTTTTTTTGTTTTTTTTTCTTGCACTATTTCGCGATAGTGGTGTATCGCGTGTGGATGGAAAAAAGCATTGGGAGTCACTAGAAAACCTTTGTGCCGCAAGCTAACACAAAAACTAACCTAATGTTATTGCCACCAAAGCCGAGTCGATTCTGAAATTGCTGTCTTGTTTGCTTTCGCAGACGATACAATCGTCAATTCCTCGGTGACGGTAGGCACCAGTCATTTGTTTGTTTATTTCTTTATATGGAAGAACGCTTTGCTTGGAAAGACGGAAGACTAGGCCGTTTTGTTGTTCATGCTGCTTCAACAATATTTGCAAAACCCAAAACAGATGAACTTGACATGTACAACGATACAAGACATTATATAAAATAGTTCAACAACGACTTTTGGCTAGTATTTAAAATACCATTTAAAGCGCCTTTTCTGTCATTCGTTGCACTTAATACCACTAGCACCACCTCCACCCTCCATCCCGCCTCTAAACGAAACGATGTATAATATTGAAAAGGAAAAAAATAAAAAAAACCAAAGGACATGTAGCAAAAGAATCGACTTCAGCCAAAACTACACATACACACACAAAGAAATGTGAAATATAAATAAAATATAGGAAAAACGCAAGATTTTAAAAACTCCATTTTAAACCCACCATATCGCCAGGCTGGATTGCCACAATTCTTCTCTTCATGTCTTTACTGAAATCCCCCCCCACCATCTATCTATCTATCTATCTATCTATCTATCTATCTATCTATCTATCTATCTATCTATCTATCTATCTATGACACACACACACACACACACACAAACCATGATATTTGTACTTTCCTAAATCGCATAAATCGTAATGTATATTTATGTTCTCCGTCCCGCCGTCTGTCTGTCCGTCTGTTACCAATGTGGTTTCCGCATACTAACTCGATTACGAAACGTTGTTGCTGGCTTGAATTTGGGGTAAGGAAGAACCCTGTCGATATCGGGGTCAAAAGCTCAAAGGTCAAGTTCACTGACTGATTAAAGAATTTGTTTCCGCAAAATAACACGAGTTCTCTACCATCTACGGGTACACAGCTTTGTGGATAGCTTCCACGTCAAGTAAGGAAGAACCCTTTCAATTTTTGAGAGCAAATTCAAGGTCAATGTATCTGAAATAATAAAGCTGGTTTCCTCACATTAACTTCAGCACTCAATCATCTATGGATACCAAATTTTGTTGATGGCTTGTACTTGGGGTACGGAAGACCTCTGTCGCTTTGGGGTCAGAAGGTCAAAGGTCAAGGTGACTGAACGAAGAAAAGTGGTTCCTGCAAATAAATTTAAGTTATCTGCATAGAGGACTATTAAAAACAGGGCGGAATTATAATGTGCCGTTTACGGTACTCGTGTTTTGTTTTCATATAAAAAAGATGCAGTGTGTGTTCATCTTAATTTTAGAGAGAACGTTAATATCGTGGTTTGTATGTTGAGCATATGTTACAAATAAATTTATCGCTCTGTTATTTATGGAGAAGTCGATACGTACGGGGCAGGTGTGGGATAGGCGGTGTTATTCCGTCATATTGCAAAGCAATTCGTGTGTATATATATATATATTAGTGTTAAATATAATACCCCAATTGCACAGACACCCTCCCCGCAACCTCGCTCCCCCCCCCCCGGCAAATATTGAGCACTTGCGGATGAAAGTGCAAGAACGAGTGTGCGTTTTTGTGGACATATGTGAGAGAGAGAGTGAATTCGGAGAATATCGGCTGCATGGAGTGCAACGTGCATGTTTATGTGTAGAATATATGGTAAGATAGGAATAAAATAGTTAAACCGCTCGGCTAAACGACAAAAAAAATATACATTTTAATATTTTTATTAAAAATTAGGCAAACATTAACGCAGTATTTATCTAACATGAATGTATAATAATGTAGTAATGTTTTACTGCACCTCAGCACAACAGTGGCTATATAGTGCCAACTTAAAGTTGGAAAAAATGTAAAAATAAATTGCACACAAAATTTAGGATGATAAACTTCCAAATAAATGTAGACCTAAAGTACAAGATCAAATAAAAAAACGCAAATTATGTCAAATATATTTTTAAAAAACAAAACGTTAATATCTTAAAATTCTGTAAAATATATAAAAGATAACATTAATGCATATAAAATCCTTGAAACTTGTGCACGAACGTATATGTTAAATTTAATTACACTAGCAAATTATATAATGGCAATTCGGTGCATGAAATGACTAAAAAGAGTAAATGTAAATCCGTACTCCACGGTACCAATCGACATCGATATTTGATAATGCAGCAGTTCTATCAACTAAAACAGAAGTCTGTAATTGCATTTTTTTATTTTTTGTTCTTAGCGGTATTTTTTTTTTTTTTACGTAGAGTACCACAGTCATATTAGCTATTAAATAGCTTGGTGATTTTCTTTTCAGTTTATAAAATACGTTGGTGGCTTATTTCAGTTTATCAGTTTATCAGTCACAATTCGTTATGTTTAGAATTTTAACCGAAGTTTAATCCATCTCCTCAACTGTAGGTCCCTGTCTGCCCTGAGATCCCTGCTGGCTAGTATGGGCGCCATGTTGAGGATGACCGTTATGCAATTTCACCATTATGGAGGAGCACGTCTTTTGGACATCTTGCAATTTATGATCATATTCCTCCTTTTCTGCCAGAGAATTGTTGTCCAGCCATTTGAGTGCCTGGTCACAAATATCCGTCACTTTCTTTATGTCGTCTACTCTTATCTACGGCGGAGACGTTAAGGATTCCGTTGGCGTCGATGTCAAAGGTTACCTCAATCTGGGGCACACCACGGGGTGCTGGTGGAATTCCAGTCAAATCGAAACGACCGAGCAAGTTATTGTCCCTTGTCATGGCCCTCTCACACTTGAATACTTGAATGGATACAGTCGACTGGTTGTCGGAATACGTTGTGAAGACTTGCGATGTTTTGGTCGGGATTCTCGTGTTGCGTCCAATAAGCTTTGTCATTACGCCACCAGCCGTCTCGATACCAAGCGAAAGCGGAGCGACGTCGACCAGAAGCAAGTCTTTGATGGACTCGTTCTGAACGCCAGTCAGAACGGCAGCTTGAACTGCAGCACCGTAAGCTACAGCCTCGTCAGGGTTGATGGACTTATTTAACTATTTGCCGTTCATAAACTCTTGTAGCAGTTTCTGGACTTTAGGAATACGGGTGGAACCACCTACAAGCACGACCTCATGGAGCATGGATTCGTCCATCTTAGCGTCTCTCAAAGCTTTCTCTACGGGCTCAAGTGTACTTCAGAACAGGTCAATGCACAGCTCCTCAAATCTAGCCCTTGTAATTGCTGTAGAAGTCGATGCCCTCGTACAAGGAGTCAATCTCTACACTGGCCTCGGTACTGCTTGACAGGGCCCTCTTTGCACGCTCGCATGCTGTGCGGAGACGTCGTAGGGCACGCGCGTTCTTGGAGATGTCCTTCTTGTGCTTTCTCTTGAATTCCTCTACAAAGAGGTTAACCATTCTGTTATCAAAGTCCTCACCACCTAGATGTGTGTCTCCAGCCGTAGACCTTACTTCAAACAGGGAGCCCTCGTCGATTGTCAGAATAGATACGTCGAATGTTCCACCTCCAAAGTCGAACACATGCACATTTATCTCTCCCTTTAGGTTCTTGTCAAGTCCATATGCAAGGGCTGCTGCTGTGGGTTCGTTGATAATTCTCAGGACATTCAAACCGGCGATAACACCGGCGTCATTAGTCGCCCGTCTCTGGGCGTCGTTGAAGTATGCTGGCACTGTAATCACAGCGTCCTTGACCTTCTGACCAAGGTAAGCTTCCGCCGTCTCCTTCATTTTTGTCTATACCATAGAGCTGATCTCTTCAGGGGCCAGAACTTTGGTTTCTCCCTTGTACTCCATCTGTATCTTTGGCTTTCCTTCCACATTGACAACTTTGAATGGCCAGTGTTTAATGTCATTCTGAACGCTCGGGTCGTCAAATCGTCGACCGATAAGACGCTTTGCATCTAATACTGTGTTTTTCAGGGTTGAGAGCCGCCTGATTTTTAGCAGCATCGCCGATCAGTCTCTCAGTGTCTGTGAAAGCGACGTAACTCGGTGTCGTTCTGTTTCCCTGATCATTTGCAATAATCTCTACTTTTCCTTTTCGAAAAACTCCGACACAAGAATATGTTGTGCCCAAGTCAATACCGATTGCTGGTGCTTTTCCAGCCATTGTTGCAGTCTTTCACTATTGTACGTAAAATGCAAAGGTGTCTACCCACTGTATATTCCGCACTTAAATTCGCTTTGGGAAGATTTTCACTTCTTAAACTCGTAACTCTTTTCTCTGCGCTCACTTTTAAACCTTATCTGCTTTGCCAAATTCCAAGTCGGCCCGTTTATATATTACAAACGAAATAAAGTCGCGAATCTTCTACAACGAACTTGAAGCACGTGGAGTATATTGGCTGAGCCGCATGTGGATTTGTTTATACAACTACGTCTAAAAATAGACATAGATCGATGTATTTGCACACCTTCTCTGGATGTCTGAGCCAGTCGGGAAGTGTAGAACATTCTGTATATACACAATGTACAATAGGTATTATAACAAATCCCAGAGAAAGGGTTTTGCAAAACTGTTTTTCTCGGAGTTGCCTCAGTAATTTTTAGTGTTCACATTGTACATGATTTTATAGGTCAATCGTTCATTGGTTTGCAAGCTTAAACATTGACGGAGTAATCAGATGAATCAATATTTGGTGGCAGGGAGGGGGTTGGGATTGTATCTATCATTTTAAAACAAACGGTTAAAACTATGCTTTATATACAGAAAACATATCGTACGAAAATAAAAGTATACAAACAATTCAAAGCGAAGAAATTAGGCGCTGCATGATGAAAACGCTACAGTATAATTTGCATAGACATAATGGAATGGACGAAATATGTTCACATAGTGATTTGTTTTCTCCTTCTTTGTTTCATTGTTTTGTTTTGTTTTGTTGTTTTTGTTTTTTTA